>BGPR01000064.1:191278-286933 GCA_013235015.1 Araneus ventricosus
CTGTTACTTCGTTCAGTTACATGTTACTCTCAATTATCCTCTACAAAGAGAGTTTTTCTTATCACATAGAAAATCCCCATAATTAAAATGTCGGTATTCAAAGCAGAAATTTATTTAGGATATTGATAGAAGATCATGCATACTTTAATGACGAATTGACTCTGCAGTTAATCCGAAGAAAATAAACTAGAGGAAAAAAAAAAAAAAAAAAAAAAAATTTACGTGCCTATATCCCTGTCTTACATTTCTTCTACTGCCAAACTGTGGCCTATTTTCTTCTTTGCATTATTGTGATTTGAAAACAATGATTTGGCTATATGGCCAATGCCATTAAACCAAAACAAAATCAAACTTCTTAGCATTAGCTGTGAATATAAATAATTTAATTCTAACTACCTATGTATCGCAGTTGATGAGGGGTCATTTCTGAACATTATCTTCTTTTGAAACTTATTGCAATTTCATGTTTTCTGGAGAGACTCAGATCAGACACTTATAACTGTGTTGAATTCAAACTTCAATATTATTTTTGATTTCGATGAAACAAAAATGTTGTACTTTGATTAGCTCCCTCAAAGTTGGGGTATTCATTTATACGCACCCTGTAGTTTCAATTGTGCATCAAAAGTCCACAAAATGATGGTTGATTCCTAATTGCATAGATTTAGTCCAAGATTTACAAAGAAGGCTTTTGCAGAAACTTTTTCACTATCCACAGTTTAAAGCCTGACAATTAAAGGACTTCTTTTTGTAATAAACAAGACAAGGAATTATAATGGATGCAATTCATGTAATATTGACCATGTTGACCTTCTGCGCATGACGTTTGGCGACATGTCTTGCCACGTACTATGTCCAAAACAACAAACGCTTAGTGCATATGTAATGGATCCTTAAATTAATTGGAACATCACACTTCCATGCTCATATATCATATGGGTATGAGTAGATTATAGTGGACACGTCCTTGTAGTAAATACAACATCAAAATGCCTTTAAAATAATGCTAATCTGTAGGTGGACAAAAGATCAGAGGAGCTAGCGACAGGAGGGTCACTGTTCGGGAGAGCTTTTGAGACAAAACATTTTCATTCTCACCTTTTTAAAACTAAATATGACGAAGGGATCGGGAAAAATAATAGCACGTGCTCGCAAGAGCCACTATGACGACTAGGTAGAAAAAGCCCTAATTTGGCCTGGGCGCCTTACCCTGATTGAGGACCGCAGAGGAGAGCAAACGACCACACACATTATTAATATGTACTCATTTGTTTTAATTGAAAAAGAAAAATCAGATACAAGAATGCAAAATTCATAATATTTAATATTTTAAGATTTGTTTTAAAAAATAATCAAGTAGAGATTTTTTGGTTTTTAACCCTCGTCGGATAAACCTTTAACATGATAATGCTTTGAAAAGGATTCAGCACATTATGAAGTTAGACTAGTCTTCGTATAGTGTTAGCAGGTTGCAAAGTTGTTTTCCCTGACATGTAATCTTGGCAGACGCATTAAAACTTTGTGACCATTTTGGCAACAAACAGATTCTAGAAAAAATCCTGAACATCTTCTATCTCTACTAGGGCAAAGTAATTCATAGACTTTCTAGAGGTTTACATCATTTCTATGTGACTTCACTTCGTGTTGGATAGTATAAAACAAACCCTCAAATCAAGAGCAGTCAGTTGGACTTGGATCGGGGGTGAAGCTGGTGAACTGATAGACACTGAGCGTACTGAAGGTTCTGTTTTTGGGATTTATAGTGTCTGATATTTGCCTGTATAGTAAATTTATACATACGTTTTTTTGTTACCTGTGCTACGTTTTGTGTTTCTATTCTTCGTTAAAATAAAGAGTTTTATTGTTAATCCTAGCGTTGTGGACTGCATTTAAGTACATCCCATGAACAATTTTATTAACAGTACGATAGGCTGATGGTGGTATCTCTTCTGGTCCCTCTTCATCGTCCTCCGTGTTCTCTGGACCATCTCATTTGGAACTGTCACTACAAAATGATTCATCACACTAGGAAAGCGGAGGATGTTCTATGTGTTTTAGATACGCGAATCCGTGCCGCGATATTTTCATCAGGTACAACCGACAAGTACGATGGACTGATGGTAGTTTTCTCTTCTGGTTCCTACTTCATCGTCCTCGTGTTCTCGGGACCATCTCATTGAAACTGATCACTACCGCAAATTGTTGATCACTGGAGCCGGGATGTTCTATGTGTTTTGAATACCGGAAATCCATGCCACGGTATTTTCATGCAGAATACAATCGTCTGATCCTTACATCTGTGATCACTACAAGCCAGAACTAGCCTGCAAAAATCTGAATCTTTGCCTTAAAATTACTTGGACACGCAGCATCAATAATTTATCCACTAATTTAATTTGATGGGTGAGGATTAGGATGGACATACCGTATTTGTGTCACTCTTTAGTACAGTCGTCAACGAAATAAATGGACACTCTGTGAATTCCTGGTATATATTATCGCATCTTCACAAAACTAGTGTTGATGTTAGGCTCCAAAGAAGGACAGGTTTAGATTATAAACTGATTACGAGTTAATTAACAGCTATGTCAGGAGTTTTCCCATTACGCCTATCAATTGTTTTTCTTTTGATGAATCCATCCCCGTCGCAGAAATTAGCCTCCCATGAATTTTTTTACAGTGTGATGATAATTTCAAGTTATAGGGTTTTGAAAAAATGCTTTTTCCATTTAAATGAAATTTAGGAACTTTTGACTGATATCTCGGAAAGTATTATATATTTCTCAAACCTTTTTTCACTCCACTAAAGAACACTAATTTTTTTACATAAAGTCACGAAAAATCCATTAATATAAAAATATTTTTAAAAATTTAAATATGACGGAAAAAAAGTTAGAAACATAGTGAAATTTTTTACATGAGAGAAAGCTCAGACGTTATAATACTGTATCAAACCATCAAGTGCATATGTATAATGGTTTCCAGAAATATTTATAAAAAGCACAATTCCCACTGTTGACAAGCAAGGAGCCCTTTTGAGGGACTGTATATTATATTTATTTGCATTTATCGTCTACATTTCATGACTTGATCTTCAAAGGCATTAAAATTATGATATATGTAGGGAGAAACACATGTTATTGTTCATGCAAAACTAATAGGTGCAATGTGCCCATTGCAGCAAAAAAAAGTTCCATAAATGCAGCAAATATATCATAGGCTGTGACATAGCTACCACCCTGACATAACCTCCTGTTCCCTGACTGAGTGGAGTTCTTTATAAGAAGCTGCAGTAATGGACAGGAGTGGAAGCCACGGACCACCAAGCAACTATCTGAAAAAAGGGATTGGTAATATGAGGGATAAAATGCAAGGTCAGGACCTTTGGGTAAACTATATAGAAGGATGACAAACACAACTGTGAAAACTGTTACAGAAAAAAGAACTGCGGTAAAATAAGCAAGTAGCAAGACATAGATATTAATAAACATAGGAAACAAGTAAAGCAAAGAAGAAAAGAAACATTCTAAATGCTGGAATACATGAACAAAATTTACAAATATATGCAATGCTGCGAAAGACATACCCCCCCCCCCTGAGGTCATAAAAATTTTGTATTTTCGTGATGAAGGTAAAATCTGAAGGCTAAAGTAAACCAAAACTCTTTAACTTTACAGACTTTACTCACCTGACAATAAGAATCATAAAAAACAATACAATACTTTCGATAATTTAATAAGAATTACAATGAAATAACTAGCCAAAAAATGTCTTCGACCATGCTAAAGCTACAAGTACAAGTGGAATGACTACAAAAGTAGGAAAATTTTCGAGCCAGTCAAGCCAGAAAGTAATGTTGAAACGATTTTATTATTTTTTTAAAAGAGATAAATTAAGAAAAAACAGGTTGTAATGATGTTAAATAAAATCAAGAATTCTGGCTTGGCTCTGGGGGGGCTGTAGCCCGATAGCCCCCCCTGGATTCGCCACTGTATCACAATATGTTTCGCAGTATTGTATATATTTGTAAATTTTTGTTCATGTATTTCAGTATTTAGAATGTTTCTTTTTCTTTCTTGTTTAACTGCTTCCTATGTTTTATTACTTTCCATGTTCATACTTAAGCTATTTTACAGCGTTCTTTTTCTATAACAGTTTTCACCAGTGGCGAATCCAGGGGGGGGCTATCGGGCTACAGCCTCCCCCCCCCAGAGCCAAGCCAGAATTCCTGATTTAATTTAACATCATTATAACTGTTTTTTCTTAATTTCTCTCTTTAAAAAAATATTAAAAACGTTTCAACATTGCTTTCTGGCTTGAAAGGCTCAAAACTTTTGCTACTTTTGTAGTCATTTCACTTGTACTTGTAGCATTGACGCGGTCCAAGACATTTTTTGGCTAGTTATTTCATTGCAATTTTTATTAAATTATCGAAAGTATTGCAGTGTTCTTTATGATTCTTATTGTCAGGTGAGTAGAGTCTGTAAAGTTAAAGAGTTTTGGTTTACTTTAACCGTGAAGTTTGACATTCATCACGACGATACAAAGTTTTTATGACCTCAACCCCCCCCCCCCAGAGCCGAATCCTAGATTCGCCACTGATGGAACCAATCACTAAGCCTACTAATGATAGTCTATAGATTTTATTTCATAGCCAGTGTCCTCTGTTCTTCCTTCAAATATTGTATCACATACCCACTGATTAAAATGCCGGTATTCAAACGAAAATTTATTGGGATCATTGATTAATTTTCCCAGTTGTGTTTGTCATCCTTCTCATATAGTTTACCTCAAAGGTCCTGACCTTGCATTGTATCCCTCACGTTACCAATCCCTTGTTTTCAGCATAGTTGCTTGGTGGTCTCAGTATGCTTCCACTTCCTGTCCATTCAAGCCGCTTATAAAGAATCAAAAGGACTCTAGGCAGGGGAACAGGAGGTTGTGCTATGTCATACAGGCCTATGATATGTTTGCTGCATTTATGGAACTTTTTTTTGCCGCAATGGGCACATTGCACGTATTAGTTTCATGAACAATAACATAGTGTTTCTTCCCATTATATCTCATAATATTTTAATGCCTTTGAAGATCGTGTTTCATGAAATGTAGACCGATAAATGCAAATAAATATAATATACAGTCCCTCAAAAAGTCGGCTTTGCTTGTCAACAGTGGGAATTTGCAGTTTTTTGTAAATATTTTGGAAACTATTATATATATTTACTTGATGTTTTTGGATACCAACATTATAACGTCTCAGCTTTTCTATCATGTAAAAATTTCACTGTGTTACAATTCACTTTTTTTCACAGTCATATTTAAATTTTTTTAAATATTTTTTATATTAATGGATTTTTTTCGTGAATTTATGTAAAAAAATTAGTGTTCTTTTAGTGAGTGAAAAAAGGTTTGAGAAATATATAATACTTTCCGAGATATCGTCAAAAGTTCATAAATTTCATTTAAAATGGAAAACGCCATTTTTCAAAACCCTATAACTTCGAAATTATCATCACAACTGTAAAAAAATTCATGGGGAGGCTAATTTCATGACGGGGAGTCGATTCAGCCAAAAACAATTGATAGGCGTAATGGGAAAACTCCGACATAGCTGTTAATTAACTCGGTTAATCAGTTTTTTTATCTGAATAAACCAGTCCTCTTGAGCCATTAACATCAACACTAGTTTTGTGAAGATGCGATAATATATACCAGAATCACAGAGGTGTCCCATTTATTTCGTTGACGACTGTACTAAAGAGTGCACACAAATACTGGCTGTCCATCTCATCCACCTCTATCCAATTAAAATAGTGGATAAATTATTGCATGCTGTGGTGTCTAAGTAATTTTATGGCTAAGATTCATATTTTTTGCAGGTACAGTAGTTTCCGCTTGTAGTGATCACAGATGTAAGGATCAGTCGATTGTACTGATGAAAATATCGTGGCACGGATTTCCGTATTTAAGCACATAGAACATCCTCCGTTTCTAGTGATCAGCAATTTGCTTGTAGTGATCAGTTTCAATGAGATGGTCCCAGAGAACGCGAGGACGATGAAGAGGGACCAGAAGAGAAACCACCATCAGTCCATCGTACTTGTCGGTTGTACTGATGAAAATATCGTGGCACGGATTTCCGTATCTAAACACATAGAACATCCTCCGTTTCTAGTGATCAACAATTTGCTTCTAGTGATCAGCTTTAATGAGAGGATCCCAGAGAACATGAGGACAATGGCGATGAAGAGGGGCCAGAAGAGATACCACCATCAGCCCATCGTACTGTTAATAAAATTGTCCAGTGGATGTACGTGAATGCAGTCCAACAAGCAGGATTAAAAATAAAACTCTTTATTTTACGAAGATTTCAGAAACACAAAACGTAGCACAGGTAACAAAACAGCGCATGTATAAATTTACAATACAGGCAAATATCAGATCACTAATAAATCTCCAAAACAGAACCTTCAGTACCGCCCAGTGTCTATCAGTTCACTAGCTTCACCGCTGATCCAAGTCCAACTGACTGCTCTTGATTTGAGGGTTTGCTTTTATACCTTTCCAACACGAAGTGAAGTCATTACATAGGAAATGATGTAACCTCTAGAAAGTTCATGAAATTACTGGCTCCCAGTAGAGATAGGAAGACAGTTCAGGATTTTTCTAGAAAATTCGTTTGTCGCCAAAATGGTTACAAAGTCCAAGCTGCCGAGATTAGCATGTCAGGGGAACAACTTTACAGCTTCGTAACACTACATTACGAAGATCAGTCTAATACTCATAATGTGCTGAATCCTTTCAAAGCATTATTCATGTTAAAGGTTTATCCAACGAGTGGTTAAAAACTCAAAACAAATTGCTACTCTTGATTATTTTTTAAACAAATCTTAAAATATTAAATATTATGAATTGTGTTTCAATTCTGTAGGTTGTATCGATTTTCTTTTTCTAATTAAAACAAATGAGTACATATTAATAATGTTGTGTGGTCTGTTTTTTCTGCTCTCCTTGCCAGGTCCTCACATAGGGTAAGTGGCGCCCAGGCCAAATTAGGGCTTTTTTCTCACCTAGTCGTCATCAGTGGCTTTCAAGGAGCATGCTATTATTTTTTCATCCCTTCGTCATATTTGGCTTTAAAAGGTGATATGAAGACAATAATGTTTTGTCCCCAAAGCTCTCCCGAACAGTGACTCTCCTGTCGCTAAGCCTCTGATCTTTTGTCCACCTACAGATTAGCATTATTTTAAAGGCATTTTGGATGTACTTATCACTACAAGCGACGTCCACTATACTACTTCATACCCATATGATATATAAATGAAGTGTGATGCTCCAATTTAATTTAAGGATCCATTGCGCATTATGCACTAGCTGTTTGTTGTTTTACATTGTAGTACGTGGCATGACATGTCGCCAAACGTCATGCGCAGAGACGGTCAACATGGTCATCATTACATGAATTGCACCCATTATAATTCCCTTGTTCTGTTTTGCTAAAAAGAAGTCCTTTAATTCAGGGCTTTTTTAAACTGTGGATAGCGAAAAGTTTCGCAAAGCCTTCTTGTAAACTTGGACTAAATTATGCAATTAGGAATCAACCATCATTTTGTGGACTTTGAATGCACAATTGCAAACTACAGGGTGCGCATAAATGAATACCCCAACTTTGCAGGGCTAACAAAGTACAACATTTTTGTTCATCGGAAATCAAAAATAACAGTTGAAAGTTTAAATTCAACACATTTATAAGTGCTGCATCTGAGTCCCTCCAGAAACACGAAATACGAAAATTGCAATGAGTTTCAAAAGTAAGATAATGTTCAGAAATGACCCCTCATCAACTGCGATATACAGGGCAGTTAGAATTAAATTATTTATATTCACAGCAATGCTAAGAAGTTTGATTTTGTTTGGTTTAATGGCACCTTGGCCATATTGCGCCAAACGTTCGTTGTTTTCAAATCACAATACTGCAAAGAAGAAATAGGCCACTAGTTTGGCAGTAGCAGAAAATGTGCAAGACTGGCGATATGCATCGCAATTTTTTTTTTTTTTTGCCTCTTGAAGTTTATTTTCTTCGGATTAACTGCAGAGTCAATTGTCATTAAAAGATTCCATGACTTCTACAATATCAATTATCCCAATAAATTTTCGTTTGAATACCGACATTTTAATCAGTGGGTATTTTCATATGTGATGAGAACAATCTCATTGTAGAGAATAATAATTGAGCACTCATCCACCCAAACTGACACACACTTCCAGCTACTTTTGTTTTTTTTCCTCTACGTATTTTTTTCTATTTTGTATTGTTTTCTATGTTATTCTGTCCAGTGTATGTTTCTTTTTCATTCTTATTTGTTTTTTACCTGGTGCTTGTTTTTGTCCTTTCTAAAAAAATAAAATTCACCTCCATCCACCCAAACCGGAAAGGAGCCAAATGGCTCTAAACACGGGGATGCAGGTGGTGTAATGTAATGTAATGTTACAATATTTGAAGGAAGAACAGAGGACACTGGCTATGAAATAAAAACTATAGGCTATCATTAGTAGGCTTAGTGATTGGTTCCATAAATGCATACACAGATCATCAAACTAAAGTATTATATACTGAGAAATATTTACAGCTATGTAGAATTAAAGTAGTTCTAGTTCGTCACATGATAAGGATGGCACTCTTTAGCATCGTATATCGTCGTTTCATCTCGTCTACCGGTCTTGCGAAACCAAACCAACGTCGTTTATACGTCTCGTACAGCCTTCCATCTCGTCGTCCGTTCTCGGCAGCTTGATGCTCTGACATCACTGGCGATGGCAGCTGTATTAATGTCTTATTATTATTATCTTATTATTAACCACAGATGTATTTAAAAAGTCTATAAATGAAAGTGAAAAAATTCTTGACGTAATTCTATTTCTACACTTTGTAATCTCTGTGCCTGTATTGGAAGCAGTGTCTGAAAGTTGGGGATCAGTAATAGATTATGCTAGCCATCTTAGAACAGGAAGTACAGAAGGAAGTAATTCTGACATGGGAACAGTAGATAGAAGAGTTTTCATTCATTTAAAATAGTCCTCCTTCTAGTTACAAAAAAAAGTTGCTAAAAGCGGCACTGAAATCTGTGTTTGGTTGCACGTATGATATCTATATAGAGACTCTTCTAGCGATACTATGGATACTTCCGTTATTATTTAAGTTTCCTTGTTTTAGTTATTTAATTTATTTCAAATTTTTCTTTTTCTTTAGGTTGCTAAATTGCTTTTTTTCCGGTATCCATCCACTTAATGCCCATCTAAGCCGATTACAAAGAATTATAATGATTCTAGATACGAGGACATGAAGTGGTGTTATATGCGATAATAAAGAGATTGATTGAACGATTTAAAGTTTATATTTAACCTTTTTTATATCTGTGCTAGCTAAACGGTATGAATGTTAAATTTAACCTGATTGTATTTTGTAGAAACGTGGGGGTTTTTAGAACACTTACACTTTTATTTTGCACTTGCTCTTGAGACGTGATATGTACGTTGTTTATTTTCTCTGATGTTTCATCGGAATAAAAATGTTAGATGCTGAATGCTGCTTTTATAATACAATTTCACCTTGAACTCTACACGCAACCTAGATATATAATTCTAATTTAAGTGACAGAAAATATTGCACTAATACATCTTTGTGGAGAAGACGATTAACGGTGATGTGTGCCGGGATCTTCATGAGTTATACGTTATTCCACTATTAGAATATTTAGAGCCCAATGTATTATTTCAGCAGGACTGTGCTCCACATCACTGGACACATCTTCTAATGTTCCCGTTTTGGTTGAAATCTAGAAGTTGGTACACACTCTTAAAATGGCGCCAAGTCTCCAAAGCTAATACAAGTAATACCTGCATGCATCTTTGGCGACTTGGCTCCAATGATACGCAGCGGTCAACGTCTTTATTTGGCGACTTGGCTCCAATGATACGCAGCGGTCAACGTCTTTATTTGGCGATTTGGCAGCGTTTTAACCAACTTCTAGATTTCAACCCCCGTTTTAAATGAAAGGATGCGAATAACAATCCTCGCTGTTGCATCGCAAACGTTAAAAAATACTCGGCGGGAATCGGAATGGAATGTCGTTTGGACCGCGGAGATGTTTTGACCATCTCCTACAGTTCACCATGGAGTTTAGTAATCCATGAAGAAAGTCGACGCACACAATACACTGCGAACCCCAAAAGACAGTAGTGAGAACTTTTCCAGCAGATAACTGAGTTTTTGCTTTTAGTGTACTATTTTCATTTTTGGGGCGCCATTCCATACTATGTCTCTTTATCCCAGGAGTGTAATTAGGCATCCAATTTTCCTCACAGGCAGGGACGTGGCGAGCGACTCACATCTGGGGGGGGTGTGAGATCCAAAAAATGCCGACTCTCATGATGAACTTTGCAGACTTAAAAGACAAATATTTTTATAGTGCCTAATATACATACATGTTCCTGCTGTGATGCATAATATCATTTTCAATGATGAGGACACGAAATATCTAACGTTTCAAACAAAGGCAAAAGACATGCCTTCAAAAGTCACATAGAAAAAATAAAGACAAAATTTAGCTTAGCAAAGGCACGATTTTATTCCCTCCTCGGTAGGAAGTTCTAACTCTCGATGTAAAATAAACTCGTCCTCTATAAATCATTTATGCGACCATTGATTAGCTGTGCTTTCCCAATGTATATGTGTGGGTTCAACCCATCAGAAAAACTGTGAGCACTACAAGAAAGATATCACAAATGTCCTCAGAAACTAAAGTTATTCGTAAAGATCTGACACTCAAAACCATTTGGGATTTATTTAAAATATAGACTAATAAAAAAAATTTGAACAAAATGGATAATAGATATTAACGAAGCCGCAAGAGAGATTCCAGTGCGTCACCCTAGTATAAGAACAGTCGCAGAGCAAAGTTCTATTTAGAAGCACCCTCACCTTAAGACTTTCGGAATCGACATATAGCCTGATTTCTCCAATATAATCAAAAGAACATATCAACAATGCAGTACAATTTTATTAATATAAATTATTTCATTATCACTATAATTACTTCAAACTGAATTTTATTTCTTACCATCATTAAATTCAATTAATCATAAATAATACATTCTGATACATAAATAATATACATACATATAATATTTAAATAATACGAATAATAATCAATCCTTGGGCGCTTAACATATCATGCCACTAACATTTATTCATAGATGTGGACAATAAAAAAAATCACAGTCTGAAATATCCATCCTTTGGTCATTTCTTATTACTGAAATAATTATTGTAATTCAGGTATTTAAAATATTATGAAAAAACCACATCAAGGTGTTAATTTTTTTTAAATATGCAAACAATAAAAATATCAATTTTATTAATCTTTAATTTTTTACATTTAAAATTTGAGAATTATTTTATTTAGAATCAAAAGTGAAATGTTTTTACAGAGTAGGTATTTGGCCAAATCATTATTCTTTATATCCCTAATCTCGATGTTAAAAAAAACACTGCTTCGAAATTCAACTCATTTTGAATTTCCGTTTATTACTATTATATACACGGCATTCGGACGGAAAAAGGTTCTTTTATTCCTCATCCGAGTACTTGAAAAATCGCAAACATCCGCTGGTAATATACATGCATAAATTTGCAGAATTTTTTTAGATCTATTAAAACAAATCATGTTAAATAAACAAATAATTAAGGCAACAAAAAGCAATGCAAAATAATGAAAAGCAGTGCAACTTGACTAATTCGAATTTAATTTAGAAAATCTTTGTGTAAAAGTGAATACAGCATGAGAAAACGGCAATTTCAACTAAAAAAGGCAAAAAAAAAAAAAAATCTACTTTTAAAATTTACCACCTTTAATAAAGAATACATAATGAATAAATAAACAATGTGAAATTTTAATTAACAATGTAATAATATTTATTGATTTTTTAAAAAATAATGTTAATAAACTTACTTAAAGCTTAAATTTAAAATAATTCAAAAAGTGAAAAATATTTAATTGCTGTTTTGATTGGACTCTAGAGTCAATAAAGAACCTTAAAAAGTTATTTATTCACGATCGATGAGCATACAAAGTAAGGACGAAAGCAATTTAGAAATATAAAAGAATTTAAAATTTTCATTCTTGACATTTAAGTAAGCAAAATAAATTCGAATTACAGATTATATTTAGGCATTATGCGTATAGAAATTTTAAGAATAGAGAAAAAATCGAATTACTTACGAATTCGGTTAAAAAATGTTTGAATTAACCAAGTTCCACAATAATAATAATGATTTAATTCACCTATAGTAAAGCAGGTTTGGTGTATAAAAGTCGCACTGTACTTTATCAGCTACACTCCGCTTTCTGGATTGAGATTTCTTTATGTTGTCTTTAACTTTACTACTATTCAGGATAATGTCCATTCGAGTTTCCCGCCCAATAAGAAGTTAGGGGGTTTTGTGATGTAAAAACAACTGCATTCCCCCGATCATAAATCTGTCAGTCTACTTCCACCCCTTTTTTCTCACGAATGGTGCAATCCGAAGACACCATGAAATTACAGGATTCTTAAACTGTCCTGCTCGCAAAAGCTTCCAGGGTTGTAAAAGAGATTATTTTGTGTATTTGTTTCCTTATGTGGTATATTTCAATGTTTCTGGGCATAATTATCAAGATTTTGGAAGAGAAATGCTGGCATTTTACATAAGAGAAAGAACGCCCCCCAAAATGAGAGCTAGATATATTTTTCTAGCATTAAACACACCGACGCACAAAAAATAAATAAATAAAGATGTTACAGTAAGATTAAAAATATATGAGATTTTTTTTTAAATCAAAAGTGAACATATCCATTTTACAAAGTTGGTTTTAGAAGTGCATATTTTTAGCTTTGCTAGAGAATTAAGAACTTTGTGTAATTTTACAAAGGGGAAAAAATAAGTTGTGAGACAAAATTGAATGATACTGCACCCTCGTACAGTTGGGTACTCAGATGAGAAAATTGTAACAAAACGTTTTTTAGAAAAAAGTGTATATGTTCACTTTTGTCAGAAAGCTGCTCATATGTATTTCTTCAAAAATATTTAACCTTTCATTTTTAAAGAAGCTTTTTTTATGACCATTTTTTCTTTTGAAATCTAGGGAATGCACATTTTTAATAGAAAAAGGAATATAAAAAGTTCCCAAACTTTATTTTTAAGCAATAGTTTGTTGCTGAGGTCAGCGGCATAAGATTGTGACATTTCTTAAAATTCCTGAAACAGTTTAGCATTTGAATAATGTAATTATTATTAGCAGCCAACAAATTTGCGTATTTTAAGAGGCTAAATTTTACACTCTCAGGATTGAAGATGTTTCAATGCAATCACTGAATGTTACTGCTAGTCAAGTTTCTTTCTGTATAAAAAAAATCGATAATAGAAAAAAAAATTATAGTAAAGTTGGAGAGAAAAGAAATCCATTCATTCATATAAGCTTAGCAAGGAAAGGTTAAAATATACACACAGAGTTAATATTTGTCTACTGTTGTATTATAAATCGCATCATTATGGCTTGTATATCAAATTAACAGAATTTTTTTATAAATATATGATGAAAGCTAACATACTAAATGAATGCTATTAAAAAATTGTTAGCATCTCTCAAAGTTTCTTAAATCAATATTATAAAAAATTTAAATAATTATTTATTCCTTTTTTATGTCGTGGAAAAATTTTCATAAATGTTTTCTTATACTTAAATATATAACAATAATTATGCAAAATAAGCCCACAGTAAACATTAAAAATTAAACTGTTTATTCATTTTTTGATTATTGTTACTCAATTCTTCTATCGATTTAATGTTATTTTTTAAATTCTAAGATATTAAGAAAACGTAGTATTGATATTTTCTCTTTTAACTCATCTGAAAGAAAAGAGTAATAAAGACTTAAGATAGATGAGGATATTTGCATTAAAAACTATTTACTTTCTGACATGCGAAGTAAAAAAAAAAAAAAAAAATTAAAACGCCAAAAAAATTCGACATCGAGAGTTTGATGATTTTCTACATTAGAGTACCCAAATACGAAAGAAACATTTTCTGGAATTATATATGTCTGTCCCTTCGTCCGTCTGTGAACACATACCGATTTCGCTGTGTCGTCATTTTCTCGGCAATATCGACTTGCCGTGGTCCCCGATTCAACGTAATAAAACTCGGCAGTTTCGGCCTTGTGTCCAAGGACTTGACCGGGGGACCAAACAGGGGGATGACACCTTTATTAGGGAGTACACTAGAAAATCTAGAGAACACTGCCGCACAGATGGGTAACGGAAAATTTCGGGATCTACAAAACAGTGGCAGCTCATTTCTTTTGTTGCTCTGAGAATTTATCTTTATTTATTTTACTACAGAAGGGAAAGTTTGCCCGAACCCCGGTCAGTTAACAATAGTCACGCCACGCATACCCCTGAACTCGGAGTCGGAACGGCTCCCTATCGGTGGCATCAATGGTCTGCAAGAGAATTTAAAAACCAACTTAGTAAATAAAAGTTCACTTTGTTTTGTTTTTTTCGCGTTTCAATAAATAATTCTGCAAATGTTGTGGATGCGCAGAATAAAATAATACGTTCGATTACTTTTTCAAAATTTGCCGACTCATTTAGTCAATTTGCCGACTTCAGAAAAATCTGGGGGGGTGAGACACCCCCCCTACCCCCCCTTCGCCACGTCCCTGCTCACAGGGTAAAATTCTGTTCAAAAATGCTTCTCCTTCCTAACGATTTAAATGTTTTGATAAATTTTTGGTTGAAATCTAGAAGTTGGTACACACTCTTAAAATGGCACCAAGTCGCCAAAGCTAATGCACGTAATACCTGCATATAGCTTTGGCGAATTGGCTCTAATGATATGCAGCGATCAACATCTTGCTTTGGCGATTTGGCAGCGTTTTAAGAGTGTGGGCCAACTTCTAGATTTCAACCAAATTGTTGTTCTTGCAACCTTTTGATTAGCATTTTGATTGATTAGAGACACCGAGCTTGTTGTGATTTTGAGAAATTGTAATTTATTTCGGAAGATGAATTGCACTCTTCTATAACGTGTGCCCATTTTGTCGCCAATTTCATGAACTGTTATTCGTTGGTAATCCAGAATAAGTTCAGGAGTTAGTCGAAATTCCAGTTACACTTGTTCTCGGATACCGATTATGTGTCAACTTTTGCACTTCTCCACCGCCATTTTTAACACTATGTGTGATTTCCATACTTGAAACCTCGATAGGACTTCATTACAGAACTGGACATCAATCTGTGCCAAATTTCAACAGACTTGAGATTTTCATTCGCGAAAAATGTTAATGAATATTCGTTGTGCAACTGCACGGCTAGGTACCTTGAAGGAGTGAAAGTCTCCCTCAATCGTTCAACAACTTCGTATGAGAGCACATTTCCTATGATGCACATTTCCTGTTCCCTTAAATCACTCATACCAACGCTTGATGGAGTCCTTACTTGGAGACCGACAATTTCGATACTCTAAGCGAAAACGTCTTTGAACTGTTACAATTGATTTCCTTTCGTGGAACCAGAGACGTACCTTCTGCTGCACGATAGCCATTTTAACGATTTGGTTAGGGATCACTAAGGGTGGCGGTTATTGCAAAAACAAACGGTTTTCGGTTATACCGGTTTATTTCATATACGATTTAACCTGGCGGTTATAATCGCCCAAAATAACAGGTTTTAACCGGTTTTCTGTTGTTTTCTTTTTGACAAAAAGCAACGTTTTTCGCACATTTTTAAAGGAAATCAACCCGTTGGGCAATATATATCGCATAATATATTCCTAATAGCTTTTTCAGTAATGTGGCGAGTATATGAGAATGATCATGGAACAGTAAAAAGTTCTGTAATATTTTTGCACTCCTGTTTTTAAGGATATCAAAAGCTTTTGATATAGATTTCGGTAGCATCATATTTAGGACTATGATTTTTAACGCACTTTCGATGATGTTCAATAAAAGGAATAACGAAGCTTGCTGTAATATCAGAAAATAATAACTCCGGCCAGCCTCAGAGTGCGGATCCGACATGAATGAACCAGGCCGCCCTGACAATTAATCGAGCACTGTGGCCCCTGAAAATAACCCTCATTACTAGCGACTCATGCGATGACTCCTCAGACAAAGGCGATGTCGGTCCGCCACGAGAACTACTGGCCGCCAATATGTCCAGTTTACGGCGGTCGCTATAGCAACTGTTATGCTAGGGAAGATCCATTTCGAATAGGAGGAATCCGACGGAAGTCGGAGTTTTATTTTATTCTTGGCGCCGTTTTGTGATGGTAAAAAGACTAGTTGATCATTCGTCTTCTCGGTTACCATACATATCCCATTTGGCGCTAAATACGCCAGTGTAGCACATGTGAATGAACTTCTACCTACTAGAAATGGATTATTCCTACGATAACCTGTTTCTATAGCGACCGCCGTAAACTAGACATTTTGGCGGCCACAGTTCTCGTGGCGGACAGACAGTACAATCCGTCATCGGAGGGGAGTAAAACTTTCTGTAATATACTCGCCTCAGAAAACTTCCTTAGTGGCCTTATCGAAAATATTAAAATATCCAATATTTCTGACACCAATGAAATGACTACACCGGAAATCACTCTTAGTGCATTTTTGGCGGACAGACAGTGCGATCCGTCATCGGAGGGGGGTAAAACTTTCTGGGGGAAATCATTTTTGGTGCATTTTTGATGGTAGGATAGGCTGTAGGAGTGTAGTGAAGCCGGAACGCCGTTCTGGAATTGTATTTTGTATTTACGAGAAATAAATAATAGAACAATTTGAAAACATCCTAAGAACAGCACGATTTTTGTCATCCAGGTTAGAACTCTCCGGCACTGCTTATTTTGCGACTATACCACTGATAGGCTGAGACTTGAGCAATTAATGGAAATGAGGATTTCACTCAATTAACCTGTGGAGAGTTACAGGTATCGGGAGGTTATAGGGCAATTAACTCAAATAAACTCCAACATGTGGGAGTTGTGTATTGCTGGTACTGATTGAGTCAAAACTAATGCATTTCAACGATTACAATGAAAACGAAATCATGCACATGATCAATGCACCGCTTAACTATCGATGACTACTGAACCACAGTGTTGCTAATATATTATTTAACCATATCAAATAAATTTATTTCAATTGTAAAAATATTAATTCGTATTTTTTTTTCTAAAAAAACTGCCACCCACTAAATAGTAGTGATCTGATTTCTTTAATTTGCCTCTTTTCCAAAGATAATTTAGCCGGTTGTTTAACCGGTTATTGGATTTTAAAAAACGGTTATAACCGGACAAAGAAAAATAACCGAAAAAACTGATTAACCAAAGCAAAAAGACCGAACCGATAAACCGATAGGTTTTTCCCTAACCTAGGAATCTCCCTCTGAAGCAGATTTAGAGAGCCGTAACGGCGCTTTACCGATCTGAAAGAAGAAAAAAAAACCTGTTTAAACTACTCTCCGATTTTATAAAAACGAAATTTTTACAATATAGGAGCTTTTATTTTAAATTATTTTTTTAAATGGATCCAATAATTTATAACCTCCCTGTATATAAAAATTTGAAATTTACAAGAAAATTTCAGAGATTTGGATAAGGAATAACATTCTTCCCAGGCACTTTGGACATCAGAGTGGTGTGGACAGGAATGGTGCTAGAGTTTGCCCGACGGGGGGGGGGATTTTGCAGACAGGGGGCACAGTCTCCCCGACAAGCTGTACGGGGGGACGAGTGTAATGAAATTGTTCTGAAATTTTGCCAGATTATTATTTATCAACTACAGTTGAATATCCCGTACAAAAAATGTCCCCGACGGGGGCCCCCGGTACCCCCCTCTGGCGCCACCCCTGGGTGTGGAGCAAAAGTAGCACTGTCTTTTATCGCTTAAATCTCCTCTGAAATCTCGTTGAAAAAGTCGAAACAATACCCTATATTGTATTAAAAATATATTGTAAAATGATTAATTTTTTTAGAAGGGGATATATTTATTCAGTTTTGCAAAAAATTAAGAATTTTACGGAGCTCTATATAGAGAAAAAATCAAATTTCCTTACAAAATTTATTCTGTATCCTTGTACAGTCGAGCATTAAGATTACAAAATTATAAAAAAAATAAAGCGCAGTTCGGTGAAAAGTGGACATATTCACTTTTGGTAAAAAGCTCTTCAATTAACTTTCCTTCTGAATTTTTCATACGATTTCTAATAATTAAAACGATCAGTACTAAAACTGATGTTTTAAAGAGCCATAATCGCAATTACAATCAACCAATTAAAGACAAAATGGACAGAAAATAATAAAAATTGATTTTAGGAAGAACTGTTTATTTCGAATTACTCAGAAAACGGAACCTTTCAAAAGTTCTAAGAAACAGAAATGTGATTTTTTGAGAACACACTTATTCTGCCTCTCTCTGCATAAGAATTCAAAAGTGTTTTTATCGCGAGTAGGAAACAATTTATTTTTTCTGGGTATTTTTCGCTCTGTTTTTGAAAATGTAGCTGTTTCTATAATTGCCAAAAAGAATGCAATAATTTTTCCATACTGAATATTTAAGAATTTAAATGTTTCTGGAAAAAAATATTTTCTTAATTGTGAGCCCAACAAATTTTTGCCCTCCTCCAAACTATTTACCAACTGTACCAACCTCCAAAATACTAAAACTATAAAAAATATTCTTAAAAGTGAATAATTAATCGAAACGAGCTTCCTAGCACGCATAGCTCACTTTTTAATTTCAATTATTCTAATTTCGAAGTACTAGAAATTCAGTTAAATAAATAGAAACTCTCTATAAATAAATGTTCCTGATCTTAAGATTTTCATTTAACTCTTTAAACCCGATGCGACTTTTTTCTTCTAGCTGCTTTAAAACTGGGACCTTTTGGGAGTGACATGAATTGGACTCTCCCAACCTGGGTGGTCATTTAGCACCCCCTGCTATAACTTACCCTTAAGGCGCACAGAAATGGACTGCGGTTTGCAAGTATAATTGGACCCCCCCCCCTACCGCGCTTATCTCCTAAGCGATCTCAGAACCTCCCCTCCCCTCAGATGAAGCCAACTGCCTCAGACCGGCCTTCTTCGCTGTTAAAGGGAAATTTTTAGACCGCCCGGGACCGCCTCGCTCGGTGTCAGAGGGTTAAATGAGTCTCATCATTCCATTTCCGATGACGCACTACAGAGTGTGATTGAAAATATCATTCTTGGTATGCGCCATCTCTCTGTAGTAGAAAGTGCGCATTTTGAATCTATTGTGATATATTTGCAACGATTACTTACAAAGAACAATTTATAACCTTTTTCTCAGACTTCGTACTACAATTACAGCGCCACCTGCTGGACATTTTTGTAACTAATTTTGAAACCTCCTTGAGATTTTTACGGTTTTCAGAATAACTATGTCATTGGTTTCATCCTTCTATCGATCTGAATTGCCAAGTTATTGAATTTTAAAATGAGGGAGTCCTTTTTGGGACACGACACCTTGCATATTTAGAAAATGAAGAATTCAGTTAAAGCAGTGATTGGCAAAGTACGGCCTGCGAGTCAGATATGTCCACCTATTGGCCTGCTGCCTCCCCCTCGGGGGAGGCACCGCGGGTACACGGATGAGTAAGCGGGCACTCACTTCTCCTGGGGGTATAGCAATAGTGGGGGTCGTGTTGTCTAGTGGATGATCGATTCGGGACCCAAAAGACTCCGGTTCGAAAGCACGCACTGCCACAGAGGTGACACTGACGTGATACACACAACACCTACTTTCAGTCCCACTACTAGATGGCAGCACCAAAAATCGCATCATTTCCATCTTCTGATACATTCGTCAGATGGCAGCACCACAACTCCTACAACAAGCAATTCTCCCATTCAAAGTCTATGACAGATTTCATAGCACAAAGTCTATGACGCATTTCATAGCACAAAGCCTGTATGTGCCCGAGTACTAACTATGGGGCAGCAATCTGCGCATATGCATGCAGCACACGGAAGTGCAATTATCGCTTCCTTGATGTTCATATGATAGCAAACAAGCTCGGGGTTTCTCCTGTAGTGCACCGTGCTACGCCATCTTATAAGTTAGTATCTACCTCCGGGAAAGGGGTCCTTTTGTCTAGTGGTTAAGATTTGAGACTCCGGACTGAAAGGTCTCAGGTTCAAAACTTCTCAGGTTCCCGCACTGCCACAAGCGGAAGTCCTACACTACTCCAAATAAACAGAACAGAAAACTCGCCATTAATCTCACGGATTTTTGTGAGAAATTCAACATTTGCACATAATTTATCCCTCTTATGTAAATAAATGTTATGTAGTCATATTCAAGGCTAGATGTCTTGCAATCACAGATAGAATCTGTTTTATGAGGCACAATGTAAGTGCATAATTTTTTCACTTTCGTTTAGAGTTTGGAACAATCAAATACTAAGCTTGAAAAAATGTAAAACCATGTGCTAAATTATTGTACCTAGCAAAATAATTCATTCTGATTAGATTGTATTCTTTTTTCTTCCCTACCGTTATCGATTTTTAACATTCGCACCACGAAAGAACAGCATGCCTACATCTCAACTTCCTTCAAATTATAAGTAAACAAACATAATTATGGCGGTGGCGGTGTTTTAAAATTATTTGAACGGTCGACCCATGAAGTCTAGGAGAACTAATAGTTTTCAACCTTTATAGTTCCTGTATAAAATCTAGCTTGGTAATAGGCAAGATTAATTTACGTTTGAACTTAGTTGGTGCTTTGTGCACTTGTATGTGTTCATCGTATTTTTTTGCATTCCCGATTGTTTTGACGTATAAAATGCATTGTATGAAAACGTCTTCTGCACTTACTTATAAAATTAACATGAGGAATGCATAATATTTCACGTATTCAATGAAATACTCACTGCGGATATCGATATTTTTGCTTTTTATATTTTAGGTTATTAATCATGAATGTAATGAAACGAATTGAAGAAAAAATGGAACGTTTTCCCGAAGGCTCTAAAAACCGCAACTTTTTCAGACAGTTATATAAGAACCTCAAACCTGATTTTCTGAGAGAATCTGTCAGAAAAGAATTAAACGAGGCTAGTATTACTATCTTTGTTCTGGGTTATTCTGTAGTCGTTTGTCATTTCACAGCATTTTAACTTTTATTGTTATAGGTATATTTAAAGTAAAACCAAGAAATTTTAATATTTATTTCATTTAGTTTTACAGAATATTTGCCTGAATTTTGTTATATTATTCTATTTTATCATGTTTGAAGTTACAGCACTGTTTTCTTAAATAGTAATGTTATAAATTTATTGAAGTAATTCATTATAAAAAAAAAATCAATTTTTCTGTGATCTATGCAATCAATATTTTTCTTACTTAATAAAGCTATGTATTTATATTTCATTTAAATTTTGTTTAAAAAAATCTTATAAATGTGGTGTTGTTTGATCTCTTTTTTTAAAACACGAGTTTGTAAATATTTTGCTCTTAACAGCTTTGTAACTAAATTATCATAATTTTGTATATTTACTTAATTGAGTTAGTATAATATGCATTCAAACTTTATTAAAAACAAATTTATGAAAAAGAATTTTAATAAAGATTATTAAAATTGTGTTAGCTAATTATAAAAATAGGATTTTATCCTTAATTTTTTACTTGTATATTACCATATCAGTTACTATATTATATAGGTAATGCATTTTCAGATTTTTAAAAATAATTCTGAATAGCAATGCTTACTTGCACATGTTAGTCAATTGACAAATTCCTCTGAAGAAAAATCTTTGATGTAATCTGTTTGCTTACTTAACCCATTATATAAACTCTAACTGTATTTTGTTTCCAATCCATTATGTAATTTATTCATAGTCTTTACCTAAAGTTATATGTTTGTTTTATTTAAGATATTACAATCAAAATTTAATAGTTGCAAGCTAGATATGCTGTATTGTGAAATTCTCAAATACTAAATAGCCGAGCAACGATATTATTATAATTAATTGTAATAAATTCAATTGAGTGAGATAAAACCATGAACTGAATATTATATAATATATGGCTCATCCAAATTAAGTTTTGAAAAATTCCAACATACTTAAATGCATTTGGACTTTATGTTCAAAAATTCATTCATCCTAACAAAAATTTTGTAATTCATTCTGGAAATCATTCTAGAAGATATAATAGATATTCATCAATCATAGAATTTCACTCTGAAAGTATAGGCTGAATCTGCAAATCTGTTGAATATAAATAAATCTGTTATGCAATACAAATTTCTATCAAACAAATGCAGGTCATTGACTTTTATGTTCATCTTGTAGCTACTGCACAAAGTATAAACAACTCCAAGTCTGGACATTTTTCTCTATGCTAAAACGGGTTGTTAATGTGAAAATCCAACGAGATTTGTAGTGATGTGGTCGAAAGTTTGCATTTTCAACCTGTCTGGAACCAACTCTCTTTCTCTGTTCCGAGTTCTCCATTTGGACCGCTGGGGCATAAATGCTTAAATGCACCCAGTGTAGATATTTGGAGAGGGAGGGGATGAGGCTTTCTTGCTCTAGAGGGAATCGGACAGGCAAGGGTTCGCATTTTAAAAGTGAGAAAGAAATAAGGGATCAGACTTCCCATAGCTGATGGGTTTGCTCAGAGCAGCCCATGAATGGCCTACCTAATTGGATGGGCTAAAAAATGGAATAGTATGGAGTGCTACCACACCATTTGCGTGGACCGGAGCACTCTCCAGCTTAAGCTGGACATTCACCATAAGGCTATTCTACTCCATTTGGACCAACAACCAGTTCGTTTCCCACCCATTCAAACAAATCTATGTAGCTGGGTCATTCATGAAGTCTCCTAAATGCACTAACGGCTGCTTCGAGCCCCCCCACTCCACCCCCCACAGGATTTTCGTTTTTTGGAGAAAACATCTCTAGTCTGACTCTCATGCAGCACATCTCCTCCACATCATCATTTCATTGACGATTTTATCGCCTGCCTCGAAAAATCGTATTTCACTTTTATGGCCGAATGGGATGAATGGAAATCCAAAAACTTTAGAATTCCAAATTTTCCCTAGGTCTATGCCAATTCTCATTGGGATATCACATTAACGAATGGGTTTGGCACCTGTGTGAAAAAAAAAGTGGATTGGAATACTGGTGAATGTCCTACTTTAAGTAGCAGGGTCTTGAGTAGAGCTTATTATACAAGGTGACTCAGACCAATTACCAGTGTACTTACAGAAATTCAGATGACTTGCTATGATGTCAATCGGGGTTGAAATCTACAAGTTGGAACACACTCTTATTAAAACGGTGCCATCGCGCCAAGTCGCCAAAGCAAGATGGATGTTATGGTAAACAAACGTGCATCGGTCACAGTTAAAAGTTAATCGTTTCATCTTTTTTGGAACTAATTGCGTTTGTGGTTTGTCATTGCACTACCTCCCATTCTAAATGTTGAATTTCAACAGAACTACTAGCTTTCCTAGCTCATTGAATGTACGGAATCTGTTACTTTAAATTATTCTAATGAAGCAGGAAAAATTGCGCTCGCATCTGAAGTGGGCACCGGGCAAATTTTTTTAACTTAAAAAAACATCAGCGGCTTCGCTTTCAGCAAGGTGGGATCCTAGTAGCTTCGTCAGCTTAGTGAATATACGGAATCAGCTTCTTTTAATTACTCTAATGGAGCAGCAGAGCTTTTGCCCTTAGTAGCATTCGAAACAAGTACAATTTCAAACATTCCATGCAAACGATTTTTATTATAAGGCAAAGAAAAAATCTCTCAATTATATGATCGGAAAAATATATAATAACTAAATAAACCCAAGTTCTATTTGTAATTTTTTTACTAATTGAATTCATACTAATTAAAATGCATTTTATTATTTAATTAAATATTTAATAAATATTTTAAGTTATATAAAAATCCGCGTAGTATGTAAACAACTCGAATCACGTGAAACGCTTGCCATGACGTAAGCAATCTAGCCGATGGGTTGCCAATGGAACTAATCCGCTCGATTCCCCAGGTAACCATATTGGCGATGAAATCGGTGTGTTCCATCTTGTAGATACCAACCTCAATCGGTTCTCTCTGTATAAAAAGATAAGCTAAAAATCTGTTGTGTGTTAAAGAAATGCATTTCATTGGGCTTATTTTAAATCCAATGCAAATGTGTTTCGGATCATTACATTCAAAATTTAACTAACTTTAATCCAATGTTTTTGCAATTTTCAAATTATAAAATGATTTTTGTTTCTTGCAGCGCAGTACATTTATGAATAGTGCCAAGAAATCTTTAGTTTTATTTTAAATGTTTTTATGTGCCTTTCTTGCATATTTTTGTTTCTTAAACAATTAATATGAACAATTTTTTTTTCCAGAGCCATGCTAATTTAAGTGGATCTATTCAACAGTATTTTAAGCAGCATATTATATATACATCTGCTCTGAAGGCTGTTGATTGCAATCAATTAGAACAAAATGCAAGTAAAATTATTATTCCTGATCTATTCATAAATTAATGTTTTTACTCTTTTCTGTCCAAGATAATTTTGTTTGCTCCATCTCGTCTCAGAATTGAAGTTGAAAATCAATCTCTTTGCATTTTGGAAACTTTTAAATCTGTCTCATGCTTCTTTGTAAATGTTAACCCTTTCAGCCCCAGTGATGCCATTTGGAATCGTCATTTTCATTATTTTTTTGTTCGGCATCTAAACCTACCTCTGATATCTTAAATTCTTTGCATTTTCCTCTTTTCTAATATATTTTTTTATTCTTACCAATAAAAGGCTGCACTATCGATTTATCTGTTCAAAAATTCCTTTTTTGAACTTCACTTTATTCTGTGAAAAAAGTCAAAATAAAAATTTATTTTAACATAATTTAAAATGAAATTACAGGTACAATTTCATTCTTATTCTTTTTAAATATGTTAATTTTTTTTTTATTTCAACTGATTTCTTTTAGAGATTATTTTTTAAAAAAATTTTGTTCTTTTTTTTTGGAGGGGGGGGGGGGGTTTTTTTTTTTTTTTTTTTTTTCTATTTGAACTTTCATCTTAGGCCCAAAATGAGTACATTTCCCAAATTTTAGAATGAATAATCTATACTTGGGACTGAAAGGGTTAGAAGCTGTCTTCTTTCTGTTTTTGCCAGTATCATTGATGGAAGAAAGTTGTTTATTATCATGATTGTAAGATGCCTAAACAGAATAGTTTTTAAAGGTGTTAATTACGAGATGGTCATCTCTTCCTCTTTATTTTATATGCATGCATTTAAATGTGTTTTTCCATATCTATACCTCGGAGCTAAACTATCTTAACCCTCTGACTGTTATTCTGTGATTTCCACATGCAACATACAAGGGTAAGTCATTAAGTAAGTCACAAAAGATAAGAAAAAAATAATTTACCATGAGAATCACTTGGAAACAATTTTATTTTTCAACATAATCTTCACCAATGTTGATGCACTTATTCCATCATTTTATCAGCGCCCCAATTCCAGTTGCATAAAATTCTTTGGGTTGCTGTTTCATCCACATCATCATCGTCATCATCTGCAAAGTGTTTGCCTCCAAGATGTTGTTTTAGTGGACTGAACAGATGGAAATCGCTTGGGGCTAAGTCTGGTTTGTCAGTGCTGTATCATCCACCCAGACTTAGCCCCAAGCGATTTTCATCTGACTATGAGATGATGATGACGTTCAACACGAAGTCCTACTATGGATGTGTACTTACCTCTAGCATACAGATGTACTAAACTTTTTTTTTATCTTATAATTGTTAAATTTTAATAATTCTATAAATTGAAATCCTATCTTCTAAGCAAATTTTAGCCTTTCTCCTCAATTATCTCCTCATTCTCCTTAATGCATCCTCATATCAAATTCTTTACAGATTCTCTCAAATATTTGTTCCTACCTTGGAAAACCCAATACTTCAGTTCCATTTATCTTAATATAAATAAAAGTCATTGTGGGTATGTGGGTGGGTATGTATGTGGCTATGTTCCACATCTCCTCCTAAACCAATGAACGGTTTTCAACCAAATTTTGTACACTTATTATTTAAGAGAAGGGGAAGACACTTATGAACTTTTCCAAGTCCGAAAGTTAATTAAACAGTCAGTTAATTAGAAAATAACCGAAATCGTTTTTCCGCCGTAACTTCAGAGCAAACTGTCCGACAAAAAATATTTTTATACCATCTTAAAGTTCAAATTTTTACCTTTTCAATGATACTAATTTTATTTCTCTGACATTTTCCCTTCGATTGTTATTAATTTTTAAAAGTTCCAAAACTTTAAAATGCGTGCAGACGATTTTGAAATAACGAATATTTATAGCTACTCCGTTGCTAGGCAACGGTTAGACTTTGAACTAATTCACCTTTATTTCCAGCTTGGCGCTTGATACAGTTGCCAAATAGATTTGGCGATTGCTTAAATCGGAAGGTTACCGGAAAACGGTCTATGAATCCAAAATAAACAAACCAGGATCGTCCATTGACGTATATGATATGGTTGTCAGAGTTTTTATAATAGGAAGGTATATTTTGTCTTATGTATTCTTTTAAACAGTAGAAGCAGATGACATATAGCATGGTGGATGATATATTCCAAAGAGCAGATGATACCATTGAGTACAATGATGTAATTTACAGTAACAGAGAATTAAATTAGTCGTCCAATTATGTATTATCAACCGTCAGAACTTTTGACTTCCCCTTTCTATATATAACGAAACATTTACATTCGTAAATTTAAAAAAAGTAGCAATTCAAATTCTTCGCGCACGAAGTCGCGGGTAACAGCTAGTTTCTCTAAATAAAGTAATATGAGAATTCTTAATGGATGCATAAAATAATGTACGTATTGGCAAATGATTTGTTGCTATTTTTTAATTCTAATTTAATAGAACTTATTTTTATGTAAATAAATATTTATTCTAAATTTTATAATTATTTTTCAAGCAGTTGTAGCTATATTTGGCTTGAAATATAATTCAATTTGTAAAAAATGAACCATCATGTAAATAAAGTAATATTTTTTAAAAGATTAGAACAAAAAACTTTCCTTTTGTTTCTTATGAAAGTTATTTTATTTATTTATGTTGAAAATTTTTTCTAAGCATAATATCGTTTAGTGTCTTTTTTGATTCATTATTTTGTTTGTTATTTTAGGAGTCTGCTCATGATAACGTGGAGCTGTTTTACTTGAACATTTTAAAGAAATATGTGCATAATGATAAATCCTGTGAGAATTTAGAGATCTTTGAAGGATCCCAAGCACTACTTGCAAAGATGCTTGAAAATAAACAAAAGGTAATGAAGTGGTTTTCAAGCGCTCTTTCTAATGTTTTTCTGTGTACGTTTGAAAGAATTCTTTTTTAAGGATAACATTTTTTTTTGGTTTTCGTTACATTCATGATTTTTTATTATTTAATTCAGATAACTTTGATTTCTTGATTAATTGCCATCCAGGGGAATCGAGATCAATAAAAACTAATAATAACTCTAGTAGTTGTAACTTTTTAGATTTAGAAATTAAAATTTTTAATGGAGATTTATCAGTTGGGATCTATCACAAAAGGGAAAATTTTGAATTCGATTTTATTGCACTATCGAATTTCCATTCAAATATCAACATTAAAAATGAAATTTTTTCTCAGAATTTGAGAATTTAAAAAATCTGCAATAGGAACTTCTCTTTTAAAAAAGCGGCTGATAGTCTATTTAAAAGCTTAGAATTTAATGACAACGATCCTTTATTTTTAAATGTTTGGAGGATTTTAATTTGCATATTTCTCAATAGATAGGCTCATCTACATTCTCCTTTTGACTCTCCCTTTCTTAGTTTTTTGGCGCCATTTTCGAGGTTAGGGTGTGACCTGTTTGCATCTACTGGAATGTAATTTTTTTTTTTTTTAAATCTTTCTTACTTCTAATAATTGGCATTTAGGACATTTCTGAGTATCTCTGAATTCTTCTGATTATATTATCAGGATGCTTTGGGTCACATGAGATTCTAGGAAATTCTTGGCAAATTTTTCTTGACTTCTGTCGCAGTCTCGTACAGAAAAGTATTCCTGTTGTTTTTTATTTTGAATCCACTCAGATGAGTGATGCCTTGATAAAGTTCATCTGGTTGATTCCTTAATCTTATTCATCGTTCAATCTTAATTTCTAAAGAAATTTTCATTTTGTTTTATGGTGCTTTTATTGTATTTTCAATGTTTTCTTGGTTGCTTACTGCATTTTGCCCATTCCAGAAGCTTTGGTCGTATATTTTCTTTTTAATTTTATTCTATTAGATTTATGTTTTTACATTTAATATTATTTTATTTGCTTATATGCAATGAAGAAAGTATTACAATCCATGATTGTTTATTGCCATTCTATGTATATATATTTCATATATATCGGGTTAAAATCAGTGGAGCGCCTAATTCAGTAAACATTTTCCAGCATCCAGCAAAAATCTTTTATTAAAATTCTACTTAAAATCTTACATTTAAGCTACCTAGTCCAAATTCATATATGATTAAATTTTATTTACTATAAGTTCTTATGCTATTTAGCCTTTTAACTGGGTATGATGAAATATTTCATTGTGGAAAGAGTTGAACAAAAGTTAATTTCCTGGTTAACATGCTAAAATAATTATGGAATGATAAAAATGATGCTATACACATAACAACAACTCATGTTGATTATTCATTCATTAAATGTCAATATATTTTTAGATGTTTTTAGGGAAATACATAGATCTAGTAATGTAAATATGAATGTTTGTAGAATAATCATTTTATAAATAGTCATCATCTTACAGACACTAAAATTTTCTTATCACACATTATGCTCCAATTAGGGCCTCCTGACAAAGTCCATTTCTATGAATATATTATGTGCAATATATGCTGTGCAAATTAAAGTATAAGTTTCCTATTTCCAAATTTAATATACTTCCCTGAGTTTTATAGCTTAAAATATAGATTGTTTTGGAAATTCTCATGGTCTCTTGAAGGGTCTCAAGGAAATTAGTCATTTGTTTTCTATTCACATCTACTTTTCCCCAATTTGAAATATTCATTGTAATATGTTGGCATCTGATGCTCTATCAAAGACACTAAAAGTAATTTGAAAAATGTCAAGATCTTATTATTGGAGACTTCTTCACAAAAAAAATTGACATGAATATGTGTATTAATCATGCTTGTAAAGTAAAAATGTGTTACCTTGTGTAAAATTTATCATTAGATTCCATGCCACAACATATGGCAAGTAATTTTTCTATTGCAGAATAATTGATTATCCAGCAATGGAATAAATGCAGTAGTGAGATATATTCTTATCTTATCCAAAAGCTCGAAGAAAGATACAAAATAAGAGAAATCAGTGCTCTGTCTTTATTGAATGTCATATTTTTTCCCAATGCTTTGTATTATTGTTTCCAATTTGCTGACACAAAATTCAGTGCTGTGTTGACCTTGGGGAGTCACAGGTTCGTAACCCTATTCTACCAAAGATAATTCTATATTCTCCTGCTATTGGGGTGTAAAAATTTGGAGAGAGAGTGTCAGCTCAGGTGTGGCCTTTGTCATCTGACTACAGTTGAAAATTATAAGGGCCATCCCAAAATTACTCTATGTATCCTCAAAACAGGATGTCATTCTAACCTAATTGTCACCAAAATCTTCACTCAATTCAATCTTCAATCAACTTCACACACTATAAGCTTTCCGAATTCATTGTTTTGGGAGTTTGCTGAACAACTGAAAAAATTCGTTATTTATTGAAATATACAATTTGCATTCTAGATTCACCGCCCTTCTTTCATATCATTGTTTAGGAACCCTGTTATTTTAAAGTTCCGTAGGGAACAGGAAAATCTTCTGTATTTTGGAAGCAAGTCTACCATTTGCAATTATCATTTTGCACGCTCTAACTTATGGTGCTGTGCTTCTCTGTTTCTAATACTGCTAACTCAAATTATGGATGTATAAGGGAAGGTGTTGGGGCCTTCTTTTGAGGAAGTACCAAACAGTATTTCCCTTATAAAAATCTATAATTTTTCATTCAAAAGATGATGAATTTTGTGCACCTTCCATACTACTTTACTCTAACTTAAACAGAAAGTTAATTTTAGATGGAATTACAAACTACACAGTTATCATTTTTAGCAATTGTATTTGTTTAAATACTAAGTGTTGCCACTAATTTTGAAACCAAAATTTTAAGTTTTTTAACAAGGTTTGTTATCCCATGAATAGCTTTTTATTGTATTTCAATAGTTGCATTGTCAAAGAAATGATTTCACAACACTATTGTGAATAAATTTTGCATTAAGTAATGTGATATGGATAAGATCTCTTTGTGTTTTGTATAATTTATAAGAATTCTTCTGTTTTTATCTTATGCATTGTATATGTTAAGAATGGGGAATCTATGACCTTATCGAGATTCTCATATGGCCTTAAACCTTTCATGTTCATTGGTTTCGCAATGAAACCACACATTAAGCATTTTTTTACTGCACATGGGCGAAACATAGCGTAGTTTTTCTTTCACAAATTAAGAGCCAGATATGTAGGCCAACTTGTATAAAAACAGTTCAATACCGTTAGTATTCACAAAAATATCAGCATTGCAATAGCTAAATTGCTTTTGATCTCCAACAGAAACAAAATTATGAGGGTTCTTGCACAAGTTGAATTTTTTTTAAATAGAATCTTTGAAAGTAATGTTGAATTTTATGAAGGTTAAATATTCTGAATACTCTTAAATAAATAATTTAAATTGCATTTCAATGATAACTTATTCGGAGGGAAAATAGCCGGTTGCCGTTCATTGGTTTCACTGTGAAACCACAAATTTCTTGAAAATAAAAAGGCTAAATTTTTTTCCTTTACATATTTATGATCAGCTACATGTCTAGAACTCATTTTTAAAATAAATTCCATAATTTTCAAAGCAAAACATGCAGGGAACTTTTAACAGTTATAAATAATTTGCATTGAAATATATAGTTGTCTATAATATAATAATTACAGAACAATAACCCTCAAGATTCTGCTCCTGCAGTTTTTGCCCAACTGCCAAAATTTAATGAGGCATTTCATTGCAAAAAGGTTCCCCACCCCCGATATATGTTATCAGAAGAAAGATATATATTTGCTTTTCTTTTGTATCTGAAACATACTGCAGATAATGTCTTCTGATAAAATCAGAATAAAATGATGTTCCCTGACTCAAAATGTTATTCTCTTTTATTGTACATCTTTTTTACTGTAATGCTGTTCTAAATATTCATTTAATATTTACATTCAGATTTCTATTTGCAGTCAAAATCAGTGAGACTGTTCACAAAATTAGTTGAAGACAACATCAATGAATTTTGCATGCAATTTTCTGAATATGCTTTACAAAGTAAGTATTATACATATATCTATTTAACAGATATATGTAGATAATATTGTCGAAATAATAAGATGAAATTCTGAGCATTTTTTATGTATGGAAAGTCAGTCTTTTCTCAGTAGAAGAGTCGAGCATTTCCATTAATCTAGAATTTATTTACATTTGGCAATATCTTTAATCAGGTAGTTTGTATGTTGTATTTGTTCAAGTAACTTTCAAGATTCACCACTGTCCATTGCAGGAGGAATACATCCTGTTTGTAGCTAAAATGAAGTGTAACAGGGAAAGTCCTTCTTAGATGGAATTCAACACTAGTTCAAATTACTGATTTGGTATTCCAAATGGGCTCATGATGAAACCTGTATCAGACAAACTCTTTGTCATAACAAACAAAGAACTTCTAACAAATGTAATTTAAATACAGAACAGCTCAGCAGGAAAAAGAATTTTCACATATATATATATATATATATAGTGGGCGATTTTAAAATATTTTACAAGACTGTAAAACTCAGATAGCGTAATAAATTGTGAGTGCAAAAATGGTACATTGAGGTGAAAAAAAAAAAAAAAATGATGGGAGGCTGTCTTTTTCAAACAGTCGCTGATGTTAAAGGTGTAGGACTACTTTACTTGAGTGGCTCTCCGTTACCCTTTATCTCTAAAATAAGACATTAGTTATGTTTTTAACATATGCAGTTACCGAGATATAGAGGATCGCATCACCAATTCATGCGTATTTTTGCCCAACTTTGTGACTTGGTAGTCACTGAACCATAATTCCGATTTTCAATATTTTTTTTTGTAACTTCTGTTGTTACTCTTTATCTCTAAAATAAGACATTAGTTTTGTTTTTAACATATGTAGTTATCGAGATATAGAGGATCTCCCATACCACGTTTTTTGTGGCGTTTTGGCATGTGAATCGAATTCCTTTCTGAGACCCCAATGGGAGGAACAAAGTCCTACGTTAAAAATAGATTGCTTTGAGATCTAGGAGATAGATAGACAAGGTGAACTAATTACTCAGCCACTACGATCACCAAAACTGAAACATATAAATTTTTTCTAGGGGCACATTAAGAGCATGATCAATGAAAGTTTTATTGTGTCCAATGAAAATTTAGTGTTCATACTGTCAATTGCTACTGAAAATGAAATGCCCGAGATCTTTGCTAGTCTAGGGCAGTCCATATGTGAGGCTTGTTTTGTAGTCAGTGGCTGCATTCTCAAGCACCTGTCAAATCACCGAAACATTTGTTTCTTCAAAGAAAAAGTCAAATCACTGAAACATTTGTTTTTTTTAATGGTACTTGTCTTTCCTCTTTACATATTTGGGTATTCCTTGTATGCCATCATTTACACAGACCATTTCCACTTCAAACCTGTTTCAGTTTTATATTTTTGCCAGATATTCTAGAATAACCCTGTACATTGCATGCTTTTTTTATGTTTTTTTTTTCTTTCTTTTTTGCTTGCATTTTACATTTAAATTTTACTTCACTTTTTTTAGAGCTTCCTTTTACTCTGCAAATTTGAGTATTATAACTGATTTTGTAAGTTTTTCTTGTTCAAGCAGACACATTACCCAAAAAATAGTCAAAGTATTAATTTTTATTTCATTGACTTATTTTGTTGTTCTTATCTTTCTACTTATTGTATCAAATTTTCTACCTTTAATATTATAGAAGTTATTTAGTTTTTTTATTTACGATGACCATTGATAAACATGTGCAAATGACAACTTTAACTGGCTTTTTCTCCATGTCAGACTTTGCTTCACTTTCATGTTTTCAAAATGCTAAGGCATTTTTCCTTTTTTCAGATAGAGCATTCTAATTTTTTATGCTTGTTTATCGTTATGCATATGATAAAACTGTGCATGCAATAAGCATTCAGTTGCTTAGTTTTTTTTATATATATATACTAGATGTAAATTGTGGTAGTGCTAAATTGCCTCATTTTCACCTCATAAAACAGTAAAAAAATCTATATTTAAGTGAATATTGGATGCACCTTAAAATCCATACACAGTTTTGTGTAGTATATTTCAGTGAATCTGCAAATAAAATTTGCAGTGAAAATATTCATATTTGAAAAAGTAGTAGAAAATTTTAAAAAATCAATTTTCTTTAAAAAATTAAAATTTCAACTTAACAAGCAGATCAAAATGATTTTTTTTTTCTATTTAAGATGACTTTATATTATTGTTAAGTTTTAATAGTATGAAAACTTTTTCAATAATACTTTAAATTTAAAAAAATTAAATTCAGAGGGTAATGTGTCCTCTTAAGAAAACTTCTAGTATCAGTGTGTCGTCAATTCATTGTTTAATGCGATTATCATTTTTGTCATTAATATTGTTTCACATCTTTATTTTTATTAAGTACATTGTGAATTTCATGAGGAAATAACCAGAAATGAGTACAAGATATGTTATCAGTATTTTTTTTTTTTTTTTGTTTCTGTTTATTTAAAAATATTTAGGTTTTGATGCTAATTAATTTAATCATTAGTTTGTGATTTGATTACTTTTAGTGAAAATAAAATATTGTAAATGGCTCTCGTAAAGCTATCATTTTGAGTGGAAGCAAGTATTAAAAGGAAACATCAAAATATAATCCTTAATTAAAAATCATAATCTAATTAATTAAAAATCCTAAATTAGTGTAATTAAAAATTATTAGTTTGTACATTAATAGTTGATCCATAAAACATTAATACTTCTTTTTGTTTTTAAATAAATCATAATAAATTTCAACAGAATATCATAATAAATAATTAAGTGGTAGGGGGAATATTTCTCACATTTTTGTTATTTCGTTTTTGTTTCAGGTTTGTAGAGAGTCAATTTTTCGTTGTATATTGTAATGTTTGCACTATATTATAATTTTTTTCATTTCATTCATTTAATTAAGTTTTTATTTGATTGCCCTTTTTATTTTATTTTTATTTATTTTATTTTTTAATTATTATTCAGAAAAAGTAAATTTACGCAACTGGGAAAAGGACTTTGATTCGGCAATAAAGCAGTTGTCACAAAGAGTTGCTATTTTGGATTCTGCAGACGTCAAATTCAATGCAATTGCACCAGAACTACAAACAATACTTTCATCATATTATAAGGTATTCTTCTTCAATGAATTCAGATTACATTCATTATGTATTTTCAGTTTTTCATCAAAGTATTGAAATATTTAATTACTGAATATGGCATTTTTTCACCCAATTTTCTCAAAATTATTTAATGAAACCTTTGAAACTAAAAATTACGCAAATCATCATTCTTTCATAAATTTGTTTTTATTTTTTAATCATCTCATTATCTTCATCACTGTTATTGATGTTTACTTTTTTAATTCTTTCAAACAATGTTTATCAGTACTCTTTTAAATTGCTAACAGCTGGTATAATTATTATTTCTATAGCTGTTATAATTATATATGTAAGATTTAGGCGCACATCTATATACTTATGAAGTGCAATTTCTTTATCGTGATTCTTTATGTTATATCTTATTATGAAATATGGATAAGTTTCTTTTTTTTGCATGTTTATTGAAACACTTGTTTACACAGCATTTGTTAAATATAAGAAAGCATTCCTGCATATAAAAACTTTTTTGACATTCCACATTTATAAATAGAACATTTCATGTAGTATTTGTTTTTGTATGATCTTCTCAATGACAATAAATGAAGTGAAGACAATCAAACAGTTTCATCCTAAACCAATAGGAGTGTTCTCCTTGTGACTTTCTCGTATCCTAACATAATATGGTGCATTCTGTTCTCTTCTTGTAAGAGTGGCCTGGTGGCAAGGTCTCGGCTTCACGGCCAGAGGATTCCCAGTTCAGAACCTGATTTCATCAAAGAACCACCTCGTAAGCAGATCTGAAACATGTTAAATCCATCTGGGCCAAATGTCCTCCCACTGGTCTAGTGCTGAAGTTTGGAGAAGGGATGCCAGCTCAGGTGTTGTCTTCATCATCTGACCATGGTTCAAAATTATGAGGTCTGTCCCAAAATAGCCATCACATTGCTGCAAAACAGTACATAAATATAATTAAATAAAACTTCTTCTTGTAAGAAGTTGCATTCCTATGACATATTATAGAGGGAGCATCAAAGCCTACAAGTAAGTCGTGCTAGGAAGCTCAGACATGACACATTTCCACGGACACGCGGATTTCAGCTTTTTCGGCATCAGAATTTATCATTCTTAATTTTCTTTTATATAATAATTCTACAATTTTTTTAATATCTCAAGCACTTTTTGTATAAATTTATTTATATTATTGTTTAACTAGCCGCCGGAAATAAAATTTCAACTGTAGCATAATTTTATATTCATGGTTCCCTTAATAAAGTAGTTTTCAACTTCAAATTGCTACAGATAGTTAACCCGCGCTCTTTTTGTAGCCTTGCACTTGTTCTGTTCCTTGTCTACATTAATGTAAAATATGCATTTGATCTCAACATTAAATTGGCGCAGTATATTTTATGTCCAGCAGCATGTTAATTGGCTTAAAACAAGCCGATAAAAAGTATTAAAGCAGAGCAGCCATAATCTTTCAGTTTGTTGCATTATTTCATTATATACCTACTAACTTGAGGACTTTCCTTCACAGATTTTACAGAAAAATTGACCAAATAAAATCCAGTTAGATATTTTCTTAGCTTTCAACAATGGAAGAGAAACACGCAATTAAATATTTGTTTAAACAATGAAAACAGTTTGAAATGCGTTGCAAAAATGAAAAGTATTGTTGTAATTTATGCCAAAAAATGTTTTTTTTTTAAATTTATTAAAATTGGAGAAAAAATCGTACGAAAACTTAATTGATATCCCTGAAAAGATCATTTTTAAAATTTTAAGATGGTGTAAAAATAATTTTTGCGCTGTAATATTTTCGGAAATTATTAAGGGAAAACGCCAAAATTAAACTAAATTGTAAATTAATTAAAATTTCAGAAAAACGGCTCCAAGGTGCACATTCCCACCCTCCAAAGTGTGTTTGTGCCAAATTTCGTTGCTCTAGGTTTATCGGTCTGTTCTGTAGAGCACCAACAGACACACATATTCTGCTTTATTATTAGTAGAGATTAATCATACTTGTTTTAGCTCTCGGTATTTATGTTTAACACGATTATTATTTATGAAGTTCAGCTTTTTTTGTTCCAAGTCTGTGTCATGTCTGGATGTTGCAACAAGGCATATGGCAGCCAATATCAACGGGAGTGTCATCCCGCCTCCCAACTTTTGCTTATATTGGCAGAGTATGGCACATTTTGTACTTCATACTACAGTGAAGAAACCCAAGCATTTATTTTGGACATCTTCCTTTTGACTAATTGGACTCAAAATTTGATGCAAATTTACACTTTTGGTCAGACCACAAAAGAAATTTCATTTTTTTCTTGCATTTTTGAGTTATCATATTCACATGCATGCATACACACATCGACAGACAGTTAATTCACTGTCAGATTTTGTCCAAAATTGAATACAGATTTACAACTCTGATTATAATAAAACCATATGCTAAGATACACCCATCTAACTTATCACATTTTTGAGTTACCACATTCACTTGCATATGGAACAGATAGATTTAATCCAAAATTGGATAGAAATTTATATTTGTGGTGTTAAGACCACATACCAAATTTCAGCCACCTAACACATTGCATTTAGTGAGTTTTCATGTTCACAGATAGGTATAATTCCATAAATGATTGTTTGGGATTCAGTAAAGTCTAAACCATGGAAATTCATCAAAATCTTGAGGTTAATGTTTTTGACTATCACAATACTAGTAAAAAGGAATTCAATTAGGCATTGGAGGACCGTGATTATAAATATACTTCATGGAGGCAGCAGTAAAAAGGCACAATTTGTATAATTGGTAGAAAAATATATTACAAAACTTATGCAGAAATAGGTTCTGGAAACATTTCTTTTAAAAATTCAAGGCACTGATGGGAGAAATAAACATTCGATATACAGTTGACTTTGCCTAATGTGATCACGTTTAATGTTATCATTCAATTTACATTATCAAAATCTCTGGTTCTGAACCGACATATTCAAATATAAACAGAGATATTCATTTAGTGTGATCACTACATCGTTTAATGTTATCCGTTTTGAAGCAGAGAACTGAATTCAAATTTGTCAAGCTGTGAGCAAGGCCAAACAATAAATGTTGATGATTCCGTCGGGCACGAATGTGTTGAAGAAAACTCTCCAACGAATGCTGAAATGAGACAAGTATTTGATATTTGCAGCAACATTCAAAAATTGTTTAAAAATGATACAAGTATGAACAATATATAATTAAACTTTTAAGGAATTAATTGCTGACAAGCAACAATAAACAAATTTTTTTAATTATGTTTGAAATAAATTACAGATAACCCTGAGGTAAATGTTTTTTTTTTCCCTTCTTTACCTTTAATGTGATAAAAATATAGTTGATTTTACCCAACTCGGTTAATGTTATCAAAATTCCTAATTCCCAAAGTGATCACATAAGGCGGCAGCTACTGTATATGCTATGCATTACATTGCCTAGATTCTTTTATTTATATTTATTTTTTCTCAATTTTGATTTTTTTTTGGAGTCTGAATTTGTTAAGGAACTGTGTCCTTAAAAAATTGTTGCAAAACAGGTAGATATATTGAATTAATATGTGAATAGTGATACAGTGGAACTTGGCTAATTCAAAGCTAATGGGACCACAATAAAGATTATCCAAAAATTTAAATTAAGAAAAACTGGGACAAAAAATGAGCATATCAAGAAAAGACAAGAGTTTTTAAACAAAAAATGGCAGTTAAGATTTGTTTTTTAATATTTAACAGTTTTAGTAAATATTGTATAACTAATCAATAAATAGTAGGTAATTTTAATAAATAATGTAATAATAATTATAATTAAAAACATTAATTATTTGAAATATAATTTCAATTAATAAGTAAATCATTTTAATAAAGTAACAGTATACAGCAATTTGATTACAACTATTATGCCGTAAACCTTTAAAATAAATGGAACAGTTCACATATCTAATGTGTCAAAAGTTTTGAGAAAAAAAAGTGAGCAATTTTTTATTGCATTTTAATATAGCATACATTAATAGAGACCTTGAGTTAATTACAGGTATGAAATTTACTGTGTTATTTATTGCTAATGAGGTTACAAGTTACGAACATATTTAACTACTGAAAACAATTTAGAAATACAAAAAAATTATCAGAATTTTTAGTTTTGATTTCGAATTAAACTAAAATAAATTTGAATTTTGACAATATTTTAATATGTTAATAGAAAGTTGAAGAAACCAGAAAAAAAATCAAATTTCTAACAAATTAAATTAAAAATGATCAAATTTCTCTATACCATGACTATAATATTAAAAGAAATCATTTCTATAAATTTTTTTGATATTCAGAATTTTTATTCTAAAATTAAGAATCAAATAAACTTACAACAATAAATTAATGAAATATTCATATCCTGAATATTTCAACTTCTAAAATAATAAGGCTACATTGGTTCATTATTTTTATCATCCTAACTAAATACTTTAACTCTTTTATCATATTTAAGATTAAGGATAGTAACAAATTTTTGTGAGTCAGTCAAATAAATTGAGCAGTACTTTTCTCAAGCTCCCTGTATCAACATTCAGTACTCTTTATAAAAAATAATTAAATTTTTAGAACTGAAATATTAGAATTCCTGCAAGCATGTTTTCTTAATTACTGAAATTTAACATACTTAGTCATGATTTTTAACTGTGCTTTGTTTAACTACCCTTAATGTTAATTTAAGAAAATGATCTAGGTTTTTTTTTTTTTATTTAACAATAATGATAGGATTTTACAGTGAAGAATTCTTTTTCCAACAAATTTTGCATATAAAAAGATTCTGTCAAAGTTTTGAAATTTGCATCTGTCCCAAAATCAAGAGCTTGAAAAACCCAAAGTTTCATTTAGTTCTGAATCTTTAGTGTTCAGTTGCATAAATTTTCAATTTCTATTTAAAAAACATTGTTAAAATTTCTGAAAGTTATGCAACAATCCGTGCAAAAACCAGTTTAAAAAAACTGTCCATAAAAAAATTATTATTTAAGGGTTTGGGTAATTTTACTTTATTGAACTGCTTTTCTTCATTTAATTTTAATAAAGAATTTTTATTTTTAGGAATTAACCGAGGGCATCGAAATTCTCAATAAATTATTAGAGTTGTTTCAAGAAAAAATTGACTCTCAGTTGAACCAGACTAAATTAGCTCTAGATCGGAGTTTACATCTTAAATTAAAATCGGAGTAAGTATAGTTTTCTTTTACATAAAATCTATACCAGGTGATTATAAAAAAAAAAAAAAAAAAACTTTGCCGATATATGGCCCCCTAGTGAGTATACCGTTAGAGGGAAGGGAATAAAATTTTAAATGCAGGTATATTATACAATATGCACTCGAGTGATGTGGAAAACAAGAGTCAATCTCACAGTTATGGCTACAGGGAAAAATTTTCAAATGGCAACACCCACTTTTCTTCACGGAAGCATGACCCTCAGAGTAAAAAAAGTTAAAATGGAGTTGGAACAGTATTTTTAGTGCAGAAAATGTTTGTGCTAGGCAAAGACAAAAAAGTGAGAAAAGTAGTGCTTCACTACTGCTCCCCATCTTTTATTGGTTGTTTACATTTTTTTTTGTCTCTACCTAGCACTGCCATTTTCTGCTCTAAAAATACCGTTCCAACTCCATTTTGAGTTTTTACTGTGAGGGTCGCGCTTTGGTGAAAAAAAATGGGTGTTGCCATTTGTAAAGTTCAAAATTTTTCACTGTAGCTGTAACTGTCACAGCTGGACTAATGTTTTTTTTTTTTTTTATCATTCTTAAGTGACTGATTATGAGTGATATAGTTTATACTTGCATTTAAAATTTTATTCCGTTTCCTCAAGCAGTATGCTCTCTAGGGGGTCATATATCTGCAAAGTGTTTTCATAATCACTCTGTAATCAAACTTAACATTATACATATGATGGTTTATAAATTAAAAAAGGTTAATGGTCTGCATCAAAAATATACTGAAATACAGTTTGAGAACATCTATGCAAATAAATGCAATTTCATATTGATTGCATTTAAAAAATCTAATATAATGTATTTTACTGCTGAAAAGCTGATTCATTTTTGTCTAGATATGTCCTTCAAATATTTAGTTTTGTTTTCCTAAATTATAAAGTACTTTTAAGCAATAAATTGTGAATGTAGCTAGTTAAAGTAAGATAGAATAGAATTATTTATTTGATACTTAAAGTATCTTAAGGTCTTTACACTTCTGTTTCCTTTGATTAAATTTTTCTTTAATCAGTTAAAATGAATGAATGAAGAATAATTATTTTCAATATAGTATTTAAATATTGTATTTTAACATTTTTGTCTGTGTGTGTAGAATAAAAATATTGATGAAATGATTTCTGGGTGATGTGTTTTCTGTAATTGGTTAAAAATTGAAGTTGTACATAAATCATAAATTAATGTAGCATTCATTTCTCAAGAATGTGAGCAATAAAACTTTCATTAGAATAACTGAAAATTAATGCTTTATATCTTCATGTTTAAACTTTCAAAGAACAATACTTTAGTTTATAACTGTTAATCAAGCATTAAACTATAGTAAATCTGAATCAGTAGTATCCTTTAGCTACTCTAGTGGAAATCTGTTTTTCTTTATAGTCACTTAAAATACAGGTGTGTTTTTTCATCTGCATAAATGAAATATTTTTAAAAATTGTAAACATAAATGAAACTGTTGTTTGTTAAATACTTGTTGTTTATATATTTTTTACTATGGTAATTTGTAAAGAATTATCTTACATTTAATTCAAAATTCATTTGATTTGAAACTTATTTACTGACATTCAAATCTACATGTAATAAAAGAATTGTTTCATAAGATATTACATGGCACACTGAAAATTGTAAATTTAAATACATACTTACTAATTCCTAAATATTTAAAATGTCTTTGCATTGCTTTCATAAGTGGGAAAAACTATTGTTGCTTATCGTTTCGGCAGAAAATTGGTAATTGTAACTTTCTGGAAAGAAATTTGTGGTGATAAGGTTTTCTATAACAAATTACCAATATATTTTACTCTAATTTTATTAATTGCAGAATAAATCCAAAATTTTGAGAAGTATTTTATACGGAGCCTAAAAATACAGTATTTTTCCTTTACTTTTTCAAACAAAAGTATTACTGTTTTAAATTCAAAAACTTTTAAGATGACTTTTCATACCAATTAAATTAAAATTAAGAGAAAGTATCTTTTTTAGTACATTATTGTGTTAAATTTAAAAAATATGTGCAGGGTGTTCACACTTATTGTGGTCCAATAGCTAATTTCTAAACCGTTAGAGATAGACATATAGTTCCAGTTGGAAAAATGCTTTAAATGAAGGGAGAAATTATGTTTTTGAGTCCTTGAATATGTTTCTGAAAAAGTCACAAATTTTAATTTTTTATACCATTCTCTGGTCCTATCAGTCATATTTAGTAAAATATTTTCACACACTAATATTTTAAACAAAAAAAATTCAACTTTCCTGCAACTAAAACTAACCGATTTATTGAATATCGCTGATTTGGACCACTGTACACCATTTCAATAGCCAACTCGAAGATCCACCACTCAATGCTCAGCAGTTGCTCGACGAGGTCGCTGATTGGTTAAAAATCACGAAATTTAAAGTTCCATAACTCGGTCAGTTTTAATTGCAGAAGAGTGGAACTTTTTTGTTAAAATATTAGTGGGTGAAGAATATTTTACTAAATGTGACTGATAGGGCCTGGGGAGCGTATAAAAAATTAGAATTCATAACTTTTTCAGAAATATATTTAGTGACTCAAAAAGCATAAAATGTAATTCTTCCCTTCAATTAAAGCATTTTTCCCAATGGAACCATATGTCTATCTCGAATGGTTTAGAAATTAGCGATTGGACCATGATAAGTGTGGACATCCTGTATATTGCAGTAAAATTTCTCTGAGCAGCCACTCCTGTGTAGAGGTCACCCCTCTCAGCTGACATGTTGATGCATGCTCAGCTGACAGGAATGCATTCCTCTCATCTGTCTGACCTTGGACCTTTTATTGAGAGGAAAGAACAAAAAAACCATACACTAAAAAAGGTCAGATAAAAATTGATTATTCCTTTCCCAATGTGAAGAGAAAAGTGAAATTCTGCTTCCGCTGGAGGTTGGGTATCCAAGAGTTCATTTGTGTCTTTCAGACTCTGACAAAGAAGCTGATATGGGTTGCGACCATCAGCAAATGTAATTTTCAGATATATTTAGATATAGATAATTAATAGATTACATTATTACCCATTACTCAACAACTTCCTACGAAACGATTAGGGATTTATTTTCCGAATTGGAAAAAGTTACTTCCGAAAAAGCTGAAAGATTCAAGCAAACACAAATTTTATCTTTTTTTTTTTTTTTTTCCAAAATATTTCTCTAATTAAGTACTTGTTTCTTCAGGCAATTCTTAAAATTCGCTTTATCAGAAATAAGGAATCAGGACTTGTTTAAATACATATTTTGTACAAGGAATCAGGATTTGTTTAAATACATATTTTGTACTTCCAAACATGAAATCCTTTCAGAGCAGTCACCTCTCTGCTTGGAATAGAGGATGGCTGCTGTTGCTTTATGTGAACTATAAAATGTATTTTAAAGACTGTATATCGTCGCTTAACAAGCAACACCACCCATCTCAATTTTTTGAAATTTCAAAAAGGAAGATTAAAATGAATTTTTCGCAACCAATAACGAATATTTCTGATTTTTTAAAGATGTACTATGAACATGAAACAAGATGTTCCAACGAGATGTGAAAAAAAACTTAGAAATATTTGTTATTGCTTGCAAAAAATTCATTTGAATCTTCCTCTTTGAAATTTCAAAAAATTGAGATGGGTGGTGTTGCTCGTTATGCGACGATATAATATTAATCTGACAAAAGTTACTATATTTACTATTGTTTATTATTTTCATTTTCCAGGTGCTTAGAATTGGAGTTACTGGCTTCAACTTACTCTAAAAGTGCAGTGGATGCTTTAACAATTATCAAGTAAGAAAAATTTAGAAAGACGATGAAATTTTGCTCTGTTCTATTAAGTCAATTTTTATAATTTTTATTTTATTTATTTCTAACTTCATTGCATTTCTTAAAACTTAAAAGAATAAAAAGACATAAGATGTTTGTTTTCTCTGTTCTAAATAATTGATTTTTTTTTTTAAAGCTGATCAGTATAAAATTACTGCATAAGCTGCCATTTAAGAGTAAAAAATTATTAGCTATGCTTTACATCCATTTGTTTTGATATGTTATAATTAATAATAATTTGAACCACATAATTTTCTATAGAAAATGTTTTAAATGTACCTTCAATGTATACTAAAATTTTACATCCTTTTTCAGTTTTAATATTGGTACAGTAAAGCACCGTTTATACATATCTCATTTATACATTGTTTACATTTATAAGTTGGTTCATCATAGTCTCAATTCGTTCAAAATTATCATGATGATTTAGTACTTTATACAACAGAAAAGGACTCAAAGCTCCGTTTATACGTCTTTTTCCCCTTTTAAAAAATTCATCACTTTCCTGCCTCAGTTCCATTCCTTATTAAGAAGAAAACTTTTCCTAGAAAGTAGGGACGTTGGGATCCTTTTCCTCTCCTGCTAATTCCAAATAAAGGCCTACCTGCATGCACATAAATCATATAAAATAAGAAATGTATAATTTTTACTCAAGATATGCAATAAAGGTACGATTCTCCTCTCTTTTATGATAGACGGATAATTTCTAAATTTTATCACTGTTTCCATACTAGTAGTACAGTAGACTCGCTCTTAACCAGCTTAAATGGGACCGAGGGTAAGTCGGTTAAGCGAAAACCCGGTTAAACCGGAGAAGTGAAATAAATTAAAGTTCTGATGTATTTGTCTTAAAAATAAATACACAATTAAAATATTGCGTCATTTTATTCAATGTATTAAAGTACAGTAAAAGCCCAACTAACCGGCGTGCTCGGGAAACGCCGATTTCCGGATACTTGAAAAGTCTGGATAGTTGAGTGTGATGGGGAAAATGGGGGGGGGGGGGGGCTTGTGGGCTTTTTTTTTTTTTTCGGCCAAATAATTTGTTTTTGTCATTTTGAAATGTGAATTAAATATAATTTTTAAGAACACTTCTTTATCTTCCATAACGTATTTACAAAACATATGAAGGTTTTAATTTAACATTGATGATGAAAAAAAAAAGTATGATCTGTAGACGAATTTTTACCGTATATATGTAAGATCAGGCTTTATATAAGGAGAAGGCAGTCCATTTTCATCAAGGAAGAGACGAATTTTGTTTAGATCTTCTTTTATTTAGGCATCAGACGTTATTATTCATAGGTAAAGCACTTAGTTTTTACGTAGCTCCATGACCAGAATTTAGAATTTACGCCGAGCGGCGCGTTGTTGTTGAATGATTACATGCTGGCGTGAAAAAGGGCAGAAAAGAATGCGCAGAACGCTTAAGTACTCAGAAGAGGGAATTCCCCTTGAAACTCGTGATTTGTAAAGAAAGTTGTAGTCCGTTAATTATGATGAAAGTAGAAGTATTTAAAATGAGGTGTCGTTAAGATTATTTAGGAAAGTTAAAAAATTAAATTATCACATATATAGATTGTAAAAATGTAAACATATAAAAATAGTCTACGAAACTGAAAAATATTCTACTCAGCAAGCATAATAAAACTCTTTTAAGTGATCATAAACAAATCCCAGATTGAATATCAAAATTAATTAATTATATTTTTAAAAATCGCAAGGGTTATTGCGCAAGCGCACCTCCAATTCTCCCGCACGTGAAATTACATAATCAAAATCAACATCTGCCGGTATTCGGAGAGTAAATAAATAAAGGAAAAGAAAGAAACTTACCAATCTGGAAGTAACTACCTATGAGATTTTTTTTTACCGATTCTGCCCCTTTACCTTTTTTGTCGATTTCGTTTTTTGGCGAAAGGTGAGGACCTTTTCTTCTTATTATTATTTTTGGGGGGTTCTCACTTTTGCTTTTGCACCCCCCCCCCCTCCATAAAACAACAGAAACAACTGTGTACGTCATAGTACTGTATATTGCTTTTTTTTTCACTTCTACGCCCCTCCGTACGTAGCGGACGTTGCATTCCAGAAATAAATTGTCTGCATTAATGGAACGGCACGGGCGCGCATGTGCTAAATTTTGGCTCGCGGATATAAAATTTTTAGAAAAATTCATTTTCTAATTTTTCCGGTTAGTTGAGCTTCCTGGATACTTGAATGCTGGATAATCGAGAATTTACTGTATTATTATAAATTAGATTTCATTAAAAAAATGAGTAACCTTTTTTTGTTGAAGCCTAGAAGTTCGGCAACTTCCCGCGTAGTTTCGCCATTTTTTTTTTTATCAGCATCACATCATTGAGGGAAACTTATGGCTGCTGCTCCACATAGCATAATGCCGCTTCTAAAGCTTTCATTCCGTCCATATGAGATATGAGGGATGTGGTATTTTCAACGATGTTGTTACCATCATTATCTAATTGCAACTCCATGGACACCACTACATGCTTTCTTTTCCCCAAAACAAACAATGATTTAAATGATTTTGTCGTTCATCCAAAATCACCTTTCTTTCCACCATTGCAACTGTATTGAGATTGTTTGACCAATCACCACAATCGTTTGGTAGGGGACACCTGTGCCCTTCTGTCAAGGTCAAAAAGTGCATGTTGGGTTACTGAGCCGCATTCCACTCCCACCCCCCAACTGACCGATACTAAATAATGAAACACATGGTTTTTTTTTAAGCCATTTTTTACATTTAAAAAAATTCAGCCGGTTAAAGCGGTGATGCGGTTAAATGAAGTCCGGTTAAGAGGGAGTCTACTGTAGTAATAAATATTAATACTATCTTAAAAAAACTTTAAAATTATTACTTATGAATTTGCATTAGTAGCATTAAATTTGTAATAATCAGTTTTTAATAAAAGTTCAATTACACGTCATTTCATTAATGTGTCCTCTTGTGTCAGTCCCTTGAAAGGTGTATTACTGTATTAAATATTTTAAGTTTGTCATTTAGAATGTAGTAATTGCCTCCATCTAATAACAGCGCTGTTATATTTACAGGAAGGAATTGGACGCAAAATTAGAAGCTTCAGAGACGGGTATAAATAAATTAAATAATGACCTGGAACAATTTCAGATTTTGGGGCCTGAATATGAACAACTTGTTGAAAAGTATGGACTACTTTTAGAGAAAGTTGAAAAACAGAAATGGGCTATTGAATTCTTAAAAGCTGACATTGCATCGAAACAAAAAACAAATTAGCATATTCTCAAAAGCTCCTAACTTTTTGTTTATGTACAGCTTTATTATCTGTTATTCATAATATTCTATTTTTTATATATTATTTATATTCCTTGTTCGATTTTTTCTTACTTTTTTTGTACACAGTAAATAAATTATTTCTCGTATAAATTTCATTTTTTTGAAATTTTACTTTTCTGTTAAAAGTGCTACTTTTTTAATATGAGAAAAATGTGTTTTAAAAAATCAAATTTGCTGTAAATTACAAATTTCATCTTATAGAATTTAAAAAAAAAAGTTACACTTGTTTTACAAATTATAACATCACAGAAGATTTAGCATTTGTAGCTAGATCTTCGAACTGTTTTAAGTTTCCATTCTATTTTTATAGCTATTTATATATGTCATAATAGGGGAAACGTAAGAAAAAACCAAAATGTGATTTCTATGTTGCTGTTGAGAAAAAATTTGATTAGCTTCTATAGCACACTAATCAAACAGGCCAAATCTATCTCTTGTCATCAAAAATGGCTACACTTGCCATTTGCATACATATCATATAAAACTACAAGCACGTGTATGAATGTCTTACCTATTTCTACTTTTTCGGGTTTTGATTAGTATGGTAGAATCTCTTCCAAGATCAACACTGTAGTCACCCAGGCTGCAGAGTTAGAAAATAAAACAATGCACATATATTTTTAAAAAATGTTATTTACTTTGAGTAATGACCCAAGTAAATAACTATGTAATGGAAACCTGACCAGTACACAAAGATATTTATTTTTTTAATGCCACCTCGAAATTTATTTCATTTTGGTTATTCAATATTTAAACCCAATTTTTATTTATTTTTTTTTACATTTTTCATATTCTATTTATCACACATATGTAATCCATAAGTGTTAGCTTCAACTAAATTTTTTTTCTTTGGTTTTTAAGAGTACTTTTCTATACTTGCTTCCTTTTACGTTTCTAAAAATGTATGCAATGAAAACCTCACTTCGGTTAAAAAAATTCTACAATTGTAGTAGGGTATTGCAAAAATAGCATTTTTTTTTTTTTTTTTTCTTTTCCTAATCTTTGGAAAATATTCTACTTTCATTATCAGTTATAAGAATAAATTACAGTTTATTGAAAAACTGAAAGAATCCAATTAAGCAGATAAAATATAATTTTGAAGTGTCTAAGTACTTTTCAGTTCAAAATGGTAAAAATATGTCCAACTAAATTCTTTCTTTTGTGCAAATTTTACATATGAAGTGTTGAGAACCAGAGTGGACCAATTTTTGATAAATTAAGCTGGACATCACATTAGTTTTTTTTTTCCCCCAAAAAAAATCAAGTGGATCAAAAGGAATTTATCTGCTTTACTAGATAGCAGCACTTTTATGTTTGTGAAATATGCCTAATGCAGTTTAACAAACATTTTAGGGAAGTCTATTCTGGTTCTTAACACTTTAAATATATTATTCCAATAATTTGGTTTTTCAGTACAATTTTCAAAATTGTTCCCAATTTTATAAAATCCAGGTTATTTTTCTACCTCCATATATTTCAACAGCATTATTTAGAAAATTTTCAACCTACCTATCTGACAAAATCAATATTAAATATAGTTTAACACGGAGCTATTGTATGAGGGTCGCCATTTAGTTATACAAAATAAACAGAATATTTATTGAAAAAAAAAACAATTCTGTTACATACCGTAAGCTTCCTTCACTTCTCTGCATAATCAACTCCTACATTTAAACATTTGTCATATGTCTACAAACTTCAGAATTCCCATGGCATACTCTTCTGTCGCCAGTTCATTAAGCCAGTTTGTCACTGCATTCTCCAGCTCCTCATCACTTCCAAAACATATACCACCCAGAAACTCTTTCAGCTTAATGAAAAGTTGGAAATCTCTAGGAGCAACATCCGGACTATGGGGTGGGTGATCAAAAATTTCCCATCCAAATTGATCCAGCAATTCTTGAGTTGCAGCAGCAGTGTGAGGGCGGGCATTGTCACGGAGAAGCACAATTCTTCCAGAAAGCATTCCACACCTCCTGTTTTGGATGGCTCGCAGTAGTTTTCTTAGAGTCTCACAATAACGATTTGCATTGATCGCAGTGCCTTTTGGCATGAAATCCACCCAAAGAACACATTTACGATCCCAAAAGATGGTTGCCATGCTGGAAATGTTTCAATGCAGTGAACATCTGGCTTAATTGGCAGTAGACAAGTATAATATGGGAATTCTGAAGCTCGTGAATAGATATGACAAATGTTTAAATAATTAACAAATGTTTAAAGCAGTAAAGGAAGCTTCCAGTATGTAACAGAATTGTTATTTCCAATAAATATTGTATTTTTCATTTTGTATAACTAAACGGTCTTTATTTTCTGGATGACCCTTGTACAATATCACTCATTTTGGAAATTCTAACTATCAACAATTTTCTTTATCTTACATAATTATCTGTTTAAAAACAGAAGTTTGACCTGTTCACACCCATCATTCCGTTTATAGGATAGTTACATTTCACTTCCGTGGCTAAACTGAATGCATTCCATTGTTTCTTTTATACTTTGTCTGACAAGTCAATATGTATTTCTAAACAATTTTCAACAGGCATACATCAGAAGTTAGCCAACTTTTGAAGTGAAAGTGATGTCATTTTGAATTTTTTTTCCCCCCTTTATTTTTGAGGTAATGCAGGGAATTGGAAATACAGTATATATACAGTTTTTGATATACAGTAAAGCCTCTTTACAGTGGCCATCCTCCATTCCAAGAAAAATTGGACATTCAAGAGTGGCTGCTCTAAAGGGGTGTATCATTTGGAGGTATAAAATATGTATTTAATCAAGACCTAATTTGTTGCGTTTACTTCAATCTTTTAGCTTTCTCGAAGGTAACTTTCTTCAATTTTGTGTTTTATTAGGGTAAGTAAACCCCTAATCGATTCATCAGTAGTTAATGGACAATAAATAATAATTTATTTTTACTAAAGTCTGTTTAGCTTTAAGTTTTTTATTTGCTGATGGTCACAATCAGTACACAAAAGGTACAAATGAATTCTCGAATGCTCAACCTCAATAAAGGTCAACGTTCACTTTTCTCTTCACATTGAAAAAGGAATGATTAATTTTGATTTGATTCCCAGTGTTACTTTAAGAGTGTACGAATTTTTTGTTCTTTCTTTCCTTTTTCTCTTAATGAAAAAGGTCCAAGGTCAGAGAGATGAAAGGAATGTATTTTCATTGGATTTAGCTGTCACCCAGCCACTCAGAGGGGTTTGAGTGGCGATTCTAAGGAGTTATTTTAACATTAGGTCTATGGGCCAAAAATTCCGTGGTCATTGATAGGGGAACCACTAAGCAGGGGTGGCCACTTAGAGAAGTTTTATTGTATTTCTATATTTTTAATATATAACCATAAAAAAGGTTTCAAAATGATTTCCCACCAATTTTTTAAGTTTTCCAAAAAAAAAAAAAAACCCCTTCCCCCATTTTTTTTTTTCCTTGAAATTTAATTTTACTTCATATTTATCTTAATCTTGGTGCTTTAGACGTAATTTAATAGAAATTTATTCAAAAGTATACTTTAATTTGGAAGTCTTGAGTTAAAAATGTAGGTCACAATGGATATAAAAAATGCTGAAAAATACATATAATGAAAAATCTTTTTTTAAATTTGGGAATACTACAATACATTTTAAGTTTTCATATGAGGGGAGTAAAAATTCTAATTTACTTTTCAGACAATGTATTATATTCTAGTAGAAAAAACTATAAAAATGGCTAGTTTTTCCTACCATACATTTTTATCATTTATTAATGTTGAGACAAAAGATTCTCATAATATAATAGTTATAAAATATCTATGTCACAATACATATCACATCTGTAATTTTTATTTTTTTTTTCAAAATAAACACCTAAAATAGTTGAGTTTTCAATTTTTATTCACAGTTGTAAAATATTATGAAGGGGCTATATTTCAAACAGAAACTCTATATATTCCACAGACTCTCTGATAAAAGGAATAATTCTATTTAATGTTTCTAATGACATGCAAAGATATGTTTCTGCTATTAAGTTTCCTCAAATGGTAAAGAATCAATATGATGCTAAAGGACTTTCTTATCAAGGCAATTCATCTCAATTTCAACAGTTTTTACTCTAACAATATTATTCGTATGTATTTTCTGGAAATGTCTATCAGTTAACAGGGTGCGTTGTCAGAAATTGCTGCAAAAATTAAGGACTTTTTAAGCACCTTTGTACATGTACGCATACGTAGACCCACGTAATTTTCTAAGCATAGGATGTTTTCTGTTTTATAATACTACATAGTTTTTATTAAAAAATTTAAAATATATATATATTTTAGATTTTAAATATGTAATTTTTTAATTTTAATATTTATTTCTGTATTTGCACAATGTCTTCTGTTGTAAAATAAAGGATGTCTTTTTGGTTTGACAAAAAAATAAAAATGATAATGAAAACTGTCATTACCAAAAATAAAAACAACTATAATAAGATTAACAATAAAAATCTGTGAAATTTTTTCAACATTTCTTAAAATTAACAAATTACCAGTTAATTTGCCCCTTTGGGATAACCATTCCAGTACTTCACTATACGGTGGTGCCCATTATTGAAGAAAGAGGGATCCGGACAAAAAGTCATTAAAGGGTTTGAAAAAAACATTAAATCATATTGTAGTTTTGAAAATTGGTAAACATGTTTGTGAGGGCTCCTGATAACATACTAAACGTCCCCGGTCCTGAGGTGGGAGCTGGTGCCGCCATCTTGGATTTCATCCCCCTTTTTTAGTTTTTTCTTGATCATCTCAAAAACTACTCAGTTTTCAAAGTACAATTGATTTAACACATTAAAGACCGTAAAATTCCCTGCAATTAAATGCTTTTATTTTTGTTTTAGTTTAAATAGTTTGCAAGGCAATGGGTCTCAAAGTTTGCCGCCAACTTGGATTTTATCCCCCCTTTTTTTTGGTTTTTCTTCAATATCTCGAAAACCATCAACACTAGAAAAAAATAAAATCATATATTTGTAGAAAATTTTACGATCATTAATTTGTTGCATTACATGTAATTGAATAGTTTTTCAGATTTTCAAAAAAGGGGGTTGAAATCCAAGATGGGGGCAAATTTGAGACCCATTATCTCAGAAACTATAAAAGCTAGAAGAATAATAAATGCATGTATTCGTAGGAAATTTCACACTCTTTAATTTGTTAAATCAATTGTAATTTGAAAACTGAATAGTTTTCGATAAATTCAAGAAACTAAAAAAAGGGGGATGAAATCCATGATGGCGGCGCGGGCCCCCCCCCCCCCCCCCCGTGGACCGGGAACTTTTAGCAAGTTCATTAAGAGCCCCTCATGAAAATATGTACCAATTTTCAAAACTATATAATTTAATTTTTTTCTAAACCTCATTTTGGGCCTTCATTGACTGGACTATTAGCGTTATCTTAACATGTGTTGACACCCCTGTATCTCTCTCGCTCTGAATTCCTTCCCTTTCATCGGTTTTCATTTTTGATACATCCGGTATTCTTTTCTTGATATATGTGGTAAACAAAGCTTTATGGCTATGCTTTCGATTTATCGTATTCAACGTCCGAAATTTTGAATAAAGATTTTTTTTTTTTTTTTGCATCTCTCAAGAAAACTAAGCACTTTTTAAGGACATTTCATAATTAAGCACTTTTAAGGTGCTTAAAAATGGTTTTCAAATTTAAGCAATTTTCATGATGCTACGCACCCTTGTGAAGATAAAATTGAAAACTATGAAAAAATAACTGATGATTATGACACATTATTTGAAATTAGAGCAATGTTAAAATTGTGTCTCTAATGTAAGGGGGTATGTGCAATAGGGTGGATCGAAAAGTATAGGAAAAAATTTTTTTTTGGAAATTATTGTTGGCATGGGGCGGGAAAGTTGTGTCTTAAGTATATTAGTTTATATAATTTTTTTTATTGAAATTCACTTATATCTTCCGGTGCCCCAAGCGCCTCAAATATAGTTAAAAATTGAATTTTTTATGAAAATTTGCAATTTTTTTTTGTTTTGTTTTGAAATTATTTTTGGCATGGGGTGAGAAAGTTGTGTCTTAGGTATATTAGTTTACATATATTTTTTTATTGAAATCCATTCATATCTTCCAGTGCCCCAAAAATAATTAAAAGTGAAATTTTTTTTTGAAATTTATAAAACAATATTTTCAAAATTCCCTTTAGCGCCGGGTAAGAAAGTTTTGTTTTGGGTATATTAATTTACGATTTTTTTATTATTATTCAAATTCATTCATATGTTCTGGTGGCTCAAACGCCCTCCAGAAAGTTAAAAAGTGACATTTTTGCAAATATCTATTAAAAATTGTGAATTAAGCAAAATATTTGAAAAATTGGCAGATTATTCAAGTATTAAAGTATACTTATAAATAATTATAAGTTTATAATAATACATGAAGAATAAATTTAATAGTTTGAGCAATAAATCACAAAACTTATAAAAAGTTAACTTACATCATAGATTTTTTAATTCTATTAGTTTGAAGATTTACATATTTCTAAAGGATGTAATCCTTTTTGGTATTATAATGCTTGATAAGCCTTCTTGATTGTATCCAATTCAATATGAAGCCGTGTCTCTTCTCTTCTCCATATACACTTTTCAACGCTTCAGACACTAAGCGAAAACATCTTTATGCAGCTTGGGTATGGCATGGATATTTTGATCATTCCTCCATTTTTCTAATTTACCATGGGCTCAATTTCTTTAAATGGCACATTTATCAAAAGAGGTGGTTCAAAAGGTCCAACTCGTTGCCAGTTAATAAGTGCAAAATAATGCTTTGCTTTAAAGTCTATTTTTTGGTACTTGAAAAATTCTTATTCTGATAATCCTCTGTTTTCATTTCTAGCTCAAATTAGTTTTCGTAGCGCTGAAAACCTTATATTCTCTGTGTTGTCTATAAGTATTGACAATAGCAAATTTTCAGGATAACAAAAGAAGCTATTTCGTTGAGTAAATGTGTCATATTTCTTAAATTTGGTCCCAAATATCTAGAAAATGAGATAAGTCTCCAAATAAGGCTCCTTCTGTTATGGAGGGCTTTGTCTTGACATGGAACCAAACAGGTTGCATATACCTTCATAATATACCTTGCAAGAATAATAAGATTGTCAGATGGCTTTTCTGTGACCACATACAGCCTTAAAATTCTACCTACAAATGTTATCCACCTTGAGTGAGCAACTGTATCAGGCTTTCTTAATACCAGGTCAGAATAATATTCACCACGTGATATCGCTAGGCAAATATCGTATATATATTGCTGATCATTGCTGATAACAATTCTATCTATATTATCTGGTATATTCTCTACACTTATTGAAGAAAAAGGCAGGATTTGATTTTTTTTACAAATTGGGTCGGCAAAATTCTTTAGGGCAAGTTGTTGCACAATCCAAAGAATTTAGTAGATGACGGAGAGGTAACTAATTTGCTTGAAGCAAACAAATGCACCACTGTAATGGTCTATTGAGGCCAGTTCCATCAAACGAATAATACCTCCCTTGTGCCCCGTATTAACATTTGTTCCATCATACCCAATTGAAATGTTAGCCCATTTAATTGATATTATTTGATACAAAAAAAAATTGAGTATTGCTTCTTTTATGGCCTTAGCTCCTCCTGTTGCAGCATTAACATGTCCGATATACACAGAGTTAGGTTCGTTTACAGGAGTATAATGCTCCTCCTTCGCGGCAGTACTTTGTGTCCTTCTTAATTAGCACTTTTGTGTTGTCTTTTCTCCCATTGAAATATAATCCGGTTAAAAGAGACCAAGACACTGTTAACTTAGTAGACTCTGCAACTGCATTTTAAAGCTTTTTACCCTGTATACGAAATTTATTGCGTTCTACCACATGCGAAATCGTGTACAATTCCAATGTCTTGTAAAACAGCACTGTCAAATGAAGCAACTTCTCTATCTGAAATTCAGTATCGATCACATTCCCTTGCTAAGGTAGGGAAATCTAAACGATTTTGTGATTGATATTCCAAGGTAATTACATCCGTATCTGTATACGTGGAGGAATACATAGTGTTGAGCTCAAGTAGCTCCACTGATTGAGCATGAGCAGCATCAGCATCAGTTTTAACCATTTTAAGTTTTATTCTTTTGTCTTCCATCTGTTTTCTTTTTCCCTTTTCCTATTTCTTTTAGTCGCAATTACGTCCACTCCTCCAATAACCATTTTCCTTTCTAATCTTTGATCTTTTATAAACAATCCCGCAACAAGTGGAATTGTCATGTCTTTTTGGCATTTATATGTATCGAAATTTGTACACTTACAAAATGTGATATCGAACAAACACGATATTTTTTCATTACGACAATTTCCCAATTTTGGTTGGAATTTTTTATCATTCCTTCACCTTTTCCTCTATGTTTATTCCTGTAAAATCGTTTCTTTAACACATTTTTTATTTTTAATTCGAAATTTGCATAAAAATCGTTTTTCGCAAATATTTAAGTGTCTTGGGGCACCGGAAGATATTAAACAAAGTTGAAAAAATTTTGCGTGTATGCTAGTACACTTAAAAGACAACTTTTGCACCCTATGCCGATTATTTTATCCAAATTTCGAATTTTCGATCCACCCTAATGTGCAACTATACTGGAAATGGGATTTTCTTGTCAGGCACAAAGGCTGCAGTTTGATGTTTATTTCTAAATTTATTTAATCAACAAATATAAAATTCTGATCATTATACATGTTGACATTTACCTTTATACAGTCAGTCTTCTTCTACAACTTCTTCCCCATCTTTACAAACCACGAGTTCAGATATTTATATAACTCCTACTTAAAATTGCATCTGTCTTAATTGTTAAGAGCCCATTTTGTACTTTATTCATGTTCTGTAGCAGAAATTAGTTTTGTTAAAAGTCATGTTTTCTAAATTGGCTATTAATTACATTTGTTTTAAAAGTATAAGACTTATTTCATTTTATTTATTATTTGAGAAGAACCACATAAAAGAGGCATAAGTTTACTCATCTTTTTGATGTCATTTAAAACATAGCATACAAAATTGACCATCCAGTTCTTTTTTAGTTAAAATATTAATGTTAATTCAAAACTAGTGCTGCTTGCATCATACCAAAAAATTTGCATAGACACAGTAATACTTTTCTTTATTGTAACATTTATCTATGTAGCTTAAATTTAATTTTAAATTTGAGTAATTTAAAAGTTTTAATTATTACCCAACGGTACGGGAATATATATTTTAGTTTTAACAGATTGGCTGCTGATCATGAACTTGGACTCATGCCTGTGATTCACACCTATCTAATAAGATGTCTTACCATAGTTAACCCTTTGCGGCACAGTGTGCCAGCTGATGGCACACCTAATTTCACTCGCTTCTCAACCATTAAATTCAACTATAAATGGAAAATAATAGGTTTAGGATAGGGCTAATAGTACTCCTCTTAGAACGTATATAGAAGCCTTATGAAATTTCGTTTCGGAATTAATACATTAAATACTGAAAAAAGATGAGATCAATAAATAATTTTAAAAGCAGAGATATTTTAGAAGTTGCTACCATATAAAATGATAAAAAAAAAAAAGAAATTAATGAACAGCAATAACTTCTGTTACATTTTCTCAGTAATCATAATCATGCCAGCACCAAGAGAGATTACTCAACAAATGAGAACTCCGAAGAGACGGGGTAAAAAAGCCTTTCCCACCAAATGCTCAAGGTCATTTTGGTTCCACATAATTTCAGACACAAGGCGGGAAAAAAAGATTTATGAAATTAAATAATATACAGTAAAAGCTTAACTAACCGGCATGCTCGGGAAACACCGATTTCCGGATACCTGAAAAGTCCGGATAGTTGAGTGACGGGAAAAATGGGGGTGACGTAGATTGTAGTCTTTTTTTCCAAAGATTTTTTCGGCCAAATAATTTGTCATTTTGAAATGTGAATTAAATATAATTTTTAAGAATACTTCTGTATCTTCCCTAACATTGTATTTACAAAACATATTATGAAGATTTTAAATTTAACACTGATGATAAAAAAAAGTATGATCTGTAGCCGAATTTTTACCGTAAATATATAGATTGCAAAAATATAAACATATAAAAATAGCCGACGTAACTGGAAAATATTCTATTCAGCAAGCATAATAAAACTCTTTTAAGTGATCAGAAACAAATCTCAGATTGAATATCAAAACTAATTAAATATCTTTACAAAAAATCGCAAGGGTTATTGCGCATTAGCGCGCCTCGAATTCTTCCGCGCGTGTTATTACGTAATCGGAATCAGCATCTGCCGGTATTCGGAGAGTAAATAAACAAAGGAAAAGAAAGAGACTTACCAATCTGGCATAACCCCCCATAAGTTTTATTTTTTTTAACCGGTTCTGTTCCTTTACCTTTTTTCTTAGATTTCGTTTTTAGGTCTCGTTTTTCGGCGAAAGGTGAGGACCTTTTATTTTTTGTTTCTCACTTTTGCTTTTGAACCCCCCTCATAAAACAAATCTGTGTACGCCACAGTACTGTATATTGCTTTTTTCCTTCTGGCCGCTTCTCCGTACGTTGCATTTAGAAATAAATTGTCCGCGTGAATGGAACGGCGCGAGCACGCTCGTGATAAATTTTGGCGTGCGGATAAAAATTTTTAGAAAAACTCATCTTCTAATTTTTCCGGTTAGTCGAGCTTTCCGGATACTTGAATGCCGGATAATCGAGAATTTACTGTACCTTTTGAAAATGGATTTTTATTGCAGAGAATATCGGTTTTTATTATTTAAAGCAAAATTTTACTTTTAAAATACGTTAGGATAGTTGCAGGACTACTTCACTCGGTGGAAGAATATACTTCCACTGTATAAGGTTCTTGAGTTGTCTTGGACTATAGACAATAAACTAAACCCATTCATGATGATTTTTCATCATATTTCAAAAAATTTAACGCCCTACGCCGAGAAGGGGTTATCTCATTAGATAGAAGGTCTGAATATCAGCACCACCCGAATATAGGTGATGCAGCAGTCAACATGTTAAAAAGAAACATCATAGTTTAACTAATAATGATGTTCTACCAGTCAAAAGTATCAGATTTTTGAGATTACTTAAAATTGAATTGCAACCAAGGGGTTCCAATTAAAATTCTGCCATCTTTTTGAAATTCCTAACTGAAACAGATTGTAATGGTACAGCTTTATTCAAAAGCTAACAAAAAACATCAAAATTTGTGATAAAATTAGGGGTGGAGATACATATAAGGCTGGTCCATAAGAAATTGACATTTAAACATTACTCCTTTCCTCTTAACATGTAATGTATATTATGTTTTAAGTGATGGCCATTTCACAAACACATTTGGAACCATTCTCAAAAGTTTACCTCAATTCTTCTAAATGTTTCTTCATCCCCCCCCCCCCCCAATCCTTACAGTATACGAGATTATCTTCATACATGTGCGATTTCAAATACCTCCCAAGTCAAAAATCACAAATGTAAAGGGGTGATGAACCATGGATGCCACAGGATACAGACAAAGCAAAAAATTACTCAATTAAGATATGCAGCAGGTCAACATTTCTAACAACAAGCATATATCAAATGAGCAGTGGCTCCTTCTCATTGAAACTACACATTTCTTCTATTGCAATTCCGTGCCTCATAAGCTCTAGTTTGAAAAAGTTCTCAAACATGCAAATGAAGTGAGTTGAATCAACAGTTACTGTGGCATAATCTTTAAAAACCAGTGGGAGTGGCCTCCCCTAAACTTTCTCGTATACTGCTCAAAAATTTGTCATTTCCCCTCCCCTTGCGTGGATAAAAAAAATCGAACCTACTGTAATCCAGAATGCAACGAATATCAGAAGGTTTTTCATTGCAGATTATAGTGATTGTAAAATATTTAAGTGAAGAATCATATTAAAAGAGATGCCTATGTATTAAAACTTAGCAATATTTATTTTCCATCACACTCCAGCAAGATCCGCTATTATACGAGCGAGCGAAAGCATAACAGGAGATAAAACACATTAATCACAAACTCCGTCTCAAGGACGTAATCCTCCCGCTTAATACCAGAGATAGCTAAGTAGGCATGCGCGTGGAGATAGTTTTGAAACGAAGGCTTAATAAGTATGCGATTATACAAACCGACAGACAGTCAACCCGTTGACGGATTTGGCCCAAAATTTTATACGGACCTACATTCATGACGATAAAACTGTGTACCAAATTTTATCGATCTGGCTTTTCAAGTTTTTGAGTTATAGCGTTCGCATGACCTCGAACATACAGACAGACAGACTTCCCGTGGACGGATTTTGTCCAAAAGTTGATAGAAACCTACAAATTATGTTTCAAGTTTACATACCAAATTTCATCCCTTTATCTCTAATAGTTTTCGAGTTATCGTGTTCACAGACACACACACAGACAGACATAATTCCAAAATTGTGTTTTTCGGACTCAGGAAGGTCTAAAACGTGGAGATTCGTCAAAATCTCGAGTTCGAATTTTTTGACGATTACAATACTTTCTCTTTGTATACTTCGTATACGAGAAAGTAAAAATAGCCCAAAATTATGCACTTATCGTCAATTCCACATTATTTTGTTAATGGACTCCAGGGATCTTACTGCAATCAGTTTATTTCAAAAACTCGAGATTAGCAGTTTTGTATGAGTTTACTAAAGAAAGATTTGCCAGGCAATTAGTGAGTAAGATTAGTGCTTTTCCTGAATTCTTTGTTAGATCACGACCCTCATCCAATTAGGCATGTTTTTTTCTTGTTGTTGTTAATCTTTGCAGCAAATCAATAAACTTAAAATAAAATGTTTCTATATACTGCTAAGTAAAATGTAAACATCTCCCCTGCCATTTTTCCCTTAACCCCTATTTTGGTGAAATCAACTCCACCTGGTGCATGTACAAAAGAATGGAGGGTTTTCATCACTTCAAACTGATCAGTACAAGAGAGGCTCAATATCTGCAATTTTATTTATTGACCTAATCAATTAAAATGATTCATTATTCTTGACAAATCTCATTGCTTTTTAATCAATGCATCATAAGCAAAGACATGGTAATCTTGAATTTCTAGTAGCATATGGATACTCAAGGGCATCGTATGGAAAAGTCAGCAGACAACTGCTATAGCCTCACTCGCTTCCTACAAGCCGAATACAACATATTACCAAAAATAAAAAAAAAATGTTTCCCATGAACCACCCTGTATAACTTAAAATCGCAAACAAAATTTAGAACATTTCCTGAAAAATCAAAATTTTATTCTATCTGCTGCTTCAAAGATGCTCGATATCGAATAAATGTTATTTAAAAATGATTAGAAATTTCCTTTGGATGACAGTTTTATTCTAATCTTATGAAAATCAATGTTTATTTATGGAAATAATTTTTTATATAAAGGTCTTTATTAAAATATTAAACAAATCACAACAATAAGAAGTTATCCTTGATCGTTTGGAATTGTACTTTTGTTCACATAAGATTTCCAAAAGAAAACTTCAGATATTAATACCTTTTTAAGTGTGAATATAAGTAAATCATGCAGATACACACTGATGAAACACAACTCTGTTTAATAAGTATTTCAATAAAATAAATGGAAAACGTAATTATGAACAATTTTTATGAATGAAGCAATTGGCACACAGTATTATAAATCTACCTAGAAACTCTGATTAAAAGCAAACAAAATCAGCATAAAATTTAGGCTTCCAATTTTAGATTAGTTAAGAGAGAAATGATATGTAAAATTAATATATAAATAATAATAGACAATAGTGAAATAAAATGCAAAATACTTTAAACAGATTTTCTTTTTAAAGCTAGAAATTAACCTTTTTTTTGTTATTATTCAAAGTACTTCAAAAAGATGGATTTTATCCTGGAAGATATCAATCAGTCCTCAAACATCTTATTCCACATTTATATACTAAATTATTGTATGAACATTTATACAAATTCCACCTCTTATTATTAACCAAAGTGTTATACAACAGAAATCCCTCTACCTAAACATCTACCCACCTTTTTTTTAAAAAAAAAGAAAAATTGAGGGAACCAAGTCCATGCTTTACCTATTTTTACATTAACAATGCCATGGTAGAGTAGAAATGTTATACTTTCTGTATAATAAAGATTCAAGTCCATAGTTCAATTTGTATCCACCAGGAAGCAAGAACAATTATCAGTCCACTGTTATTTTAAAAGTAGATGATAAACTTTGATATTTATTTTCTCAGAAGTTAATTGTGACTTAGTTTATTGTAACTCTGAACCCACCATTTAATAATGTCAAGAATTATGCAAACAAAAAAAAAAGAGAAAATTTTAGTACCTAATAACAGAAACCATCGCTCAACATTAAACCATTTGGAAGTCTCCTGTTTCAAAATACAATTTACATCCTCCCAACCCCCCAGACACTCATTCATCTAATAGATTAAAAGCCAAGGACTTCACCTAGGGATAAAGGTGGAAAATATTTTTCATCAACTGGTTTTCTACAATTTTCCACAGCAAAAATGGGATTTTATTTACTTACAAAGATACAAATCAGAGAAGCTAAAAAAAAATTATTTTTCTGCCATCATTAAAAACAGGAACTAAGTTTCTGGTGGCAGGTTCACAAAAAACCGATGCAAAAATGGCTACCACATTATAAATAATGCTACAGTTCTCCATCAAAAGGATTTTACTATCATCTTAAGACACAGTAACCTATTACTTTTAGAATCATTGAGATTCAAGCTCCCATTTCATGTAACACATGCAAGTTATTTTAAAGAATTCTGTCACTGAAACCATGCTAGGAAATTATATTATTTATGTACGCTACATAAAAGAAACAAACTAAATTACTTTTCTACGAAAATGAAAAAATAAGCAATTCCATACATAGTATAAAAGTTAATCTTAGAAACTTAAATAGAATATGGGTATCCAAGTTTTAATAATACAAAGAACAAAAAGGTCACTGTCCATGCAACACAAGTTGAATTTTCACGTGCTGATACAGATACTGACATAGTCCATTTTTGTATCGGCTCCTTTCAACTGGCTAATTTTCCTGGCAAAGTTTCAAACTTCATTTTCATCACATCTGTTAATACTGCATCGGTCAAACATTAAATCTTTATCTGGGGGCTAACAAAGAGTTAATGTTTGCAGGGGTCAATCCAGGTTTTTCTTTTAGGGGCACATTTTTGTGAAAAATAAAAATATTTTTGTGGGAAAAAAAATTTGTCAAAAATTTTTTTATCATGTAAAACCTTCAATTGTAGTAGTCATATTTCTACATTTTATGTGAATTTGAGTTTTGAGAAGGATCCGTTTTTTATGAAGTGGAATTTTGTGAAGAGGCTGCAAAACGGCCCCAATTTTCGCCTGGACCGACCCATGGTTTGACACTAGTTATTACTATTTTTTTACTGAAGAGACACATATAAATAACATTGTATGGCTTAATTTAACCTATTTTTTTGCTCAGATATTTTTAAGAGCAACAATGGCAAACAATCAAATACCTAACAAAGAATTTAGAAGACCTCCTACAAAAAGTTTCTACCATAGGTCCGAGAACCACCATCGTTTACTTCTGATATATCATTAAATTATTAATACATTAAGCTCCCAAAGAAAACATCAGCCGTGATGAGCCAATACAGATCAAGCATCAATAACGAAAATGTAAATCTGCTATTACTGATGCTTGATGTTAGTTTCTTTTTTGCTGATGTCTGCAGAATAAAATGGAAGTTTATTCCTGGAAATGAACTATTGTTTTTTACATCCAACACTAAAATAAGACTGCAATAGCAATCAAAAGTACACACACAAAATACTTAACTCATGATGGATGGACAGTATTTAGGTCATAAAATTTTATGATGTTAAACAATGAATGACTAGTTAAGGTTGTGATTTTACACCAGTAAGAAATAAAACAATTAAAACTAAAAATTATATAAGGCAAATTATCTTTAAAAGGAGCTTTTCTAAGTCTTGAAAATATTTACATATGCTACAATTTCATTAAACAGAAATTTCACAAAAAACATTTGGTGCATTTACTAAAATATTCCACACAGAACACATTTTTTTAAACAACCAGATAAGGGACAAAAAAAAAAAACTATATCCTATAAATAAGCAAAAACTGTATTAAAAACAGAAACACCAAACAACTTTATCAGTTTCAAAATCAAATGCTACTGCATCGGAATTTATAACTTTTTCTTTAAATGATGCAACCTTTTTCAAACTGAATAAAGTAAACAAGATAAAATTAACTTTAATCACAAATTGCACTTAATACAAAATGGCATTACATCTAAACCAGAGTTAAAAGCTATGTTTTAAAAAATTGATCAATAGTAAAATTGGGGGAAAGAAACCAATATTTCCAACAATTTAATAATTCTAACTATTTTTCCTTCTCCTCAATTTCAGTGCTGAAGCAAGGCAAAAAGATTAGATATTTCTTTTTACAGTAAAATGCCATAACCTTAAATTGTCCACAACTTTGTAAATTAATTTCAAGATTTTCTATTTCCAAAGATACCTATGTTTCTGTAAGGAATAAAAGTAATAAAGATTTTCCAGTTTTCTATGCTATTAAAAATTTATTTTCTTAGGTAACTTTCACAATTGTAACATTGATATTGCATATCTATTTTTTTGCATAAGCCTGCTTTCAGACAAGGAAACTGTATACTTTGTGACAAGTGACTTAACAGATTTTTTTTTACACACAAAACTTGCATGATTTGTTATTGCTAATAGCAGCATGATTGAAGCAAATGTGACAGCCAGAAAAAAGAATTTCCCTAAACTTTGATTTCTGAGTATTAATATTTTTATTTATTTTTTCAACTCTAACCTTAGAAAAAATTCATATACCTACATTTCAAACAACACATCATCTAGAGTCTTTCATTCAAATGACTATTTAGAAAAGTGTATGTACAATTCATTTGTAAAGAACAAGATAAAAATTAAAACACAGCAAATCCTTACAATTGTAAAGTTAGTAATGCACAGTCCTGCTTATACTTTTTTTTATACAACCACAAAGCCAAACTTCATTTCCAAAAGGAAGTGGAGTGAAATGTGGTAGATATGAGTGAAAGATAGCACAAAAAAATTCAACACCCTACCTAATAATTTAAATATATTTATGCACAAAGCTCAACCATCGATCATGATCACAACAAGAATATCACTCTGAAAACATGAGGCAGCCTCCTCAAAAACAGTCTCATTAAAAAATTCATGCAAAATATATTCTGCAGCCATAATTGCTAGGTATTTTTTTAAACACTTAATGGATACTATCGCTAACAGGCACAGAGTACGTTTTACCATTTGTTATATCCTTCTTTAAAGTACTAGTACAGTCATGTCGTCGGTCAATGCCGTTTACTTCTGGAGCAGGTTTCTTAAACAGATCTGCCCAGCATCGAGAACGATCCCTGACTTCCTCATTGGCCATTTGGCATGGGTCGTCTGCTTCCTGGGCGCAGTCTGGAGAAGAGCTCAGAGGATCGGAAGAAGAATTGCAGTCCGTCACTTCTTCCTTCTCTGTCGCAGCATTTTTGGCAGTGGCATCGACAGGCGACGGTTGCACCTCATTTTTTTCACCATACTGTTCCACTGTTGATGCTGTCGTACAGTTCGACTGGACGTTTGACGCATCCTCCTGAGAGGACACAACTAGAGAACTTGCAGTATTTTCAAGCACTTCTTCAGCGTTGATGTCACCAACTTCAGAGCACTTCTCTATGGGAAGTTCATTAACTTCTGTTTCAGGGCGGAGATTAACAGGAAGTACCATAGGAGCTGAAGGTGGAGAGGGGATGTAGCTGCTGTAAGGGTGGTTGAATACGGGAACATAATACATTGCAGGCGAAGGAGCTTGAGGTCCTGACATTTGTGTGTAAGGAAGAGTGTGAAGACCAGGTGGGTAGCCATGCATGGGAAGGGTACTACCTGCAACAGCAAAAGTCGAGGGTGGTACAGGTAAAGGCACAAGAGGCACTGACGTTGGACGTTCACTGTTGACAGGAGAGGTCGGAGTTGGCACTTCGCCATGTTCCGGCTCCCTGTAAGCATCAACGCCTTCTGGTTCTACTGAACCACAGTACTCTGTGCTAGACAGTTTCTTTTTATTACGTCTGTTATACTGCCTTTCAACAGGTCCTCTGTTTTTCGGATTAGTTTCATTTTCAATCTGTCCAATGAATTTTTCTTGTCCTACTGTAGCAGGAACCACTGGTACAAACTGCCCGTATGGGCCAGGTTCGCCTGCACCTGGAATAGGACAAGCAAAAAATGGAACACCCATGTGAGGATAGGCACGCAGGTAAGGTAAGGTCCTCGACACAAAGTATGGTGCATTTGGATATGGACCAACAGTTGTCGGTAGAGTAACATAGGCTTCTACTGCTGGTGGCGGCGGCGGTGGTAGTTGTGCTTCAGGAGACAGGGGAGCTTGTGGTCCAGCAAATTGTAAGGCTTGACCAACAACAGATCCTATTTCTTTATCATCTTTCGCAGATTCAAGTGGATCAATTTTCTCCAGAGCACCTGCAAGATGATACAGCATGTAATTAAGGCAGATATTCTAACAAATATAATACATCTAGATGAAGAAATGTCTCTAGTCTTAGTTTTATAATGGAGCAGTTTTAAAAAAATTTAATTAGACGTACAAACTCCAACCACTTTTGTTCGGTAACATTTAAGACGAGTAATAAAAAGTAATTTTGGCAATACTTAAAAGAAATAGAAAAGCTACAGAAATATTAACACATCAACTTTGATACACGAGCAATCCCTTTCTCTTCATATTTTAGAAAAGCCATTTCCATGAAAAGTTTACACACAAGGTATAGCTTAAAAGTTATGCTTCACAATAAAAAGTTAATTTCCATATTAAGTAAAAAAGACTACAAATATTTTCATAAATATAAAATGCAATAAATATAACCTACCTTCATCTTCAGGAAGACTTTCGACACAGTTTTCTTTTATAGGAATTTCCCAAGGCAGCTAAAAATAAAATATATAAGTAAAAATTGAAAATGATTCAATATTTTATTCAGTATTTAATACTAAATATAATCTATGGAAAACTAAATTAACCACATTAAATTCAATGCATATAAATTTTTAAAAAGTGAAACTACAATACCAAACTGTATCATATGCTAAAAATAATTAAATTTAATTAAATATTTAGAAATCTAAAATTGAAAATAATTCAATATTTTATTCAGTATTTAATATTAAAAAAAATTAGAAATCTAAAATATCTAGTTTTTCGAAATGATGCCACTAAACCTTCTCATCTCCCTCTTTGTTAAGGGACTCCTCAATTACATTTTTGTTATTTAAAATTAAAAAAAAAAACACCAATTACAAGTAGAGGGGACATGATTCCTGAGAAAAATTTTCACAAGTAACTAAACATTTCCATTAGACAATTATGCTCATGTGTTATAGAAATTTCTGAATGGTTCAAATGGAGGAAATATAACTTACTTCACATTTGTCTAAGAACTGAAATATCAAAGTACTATTAATAAAATTCTATAACTGAGTAAAGAAAATTTTAATCTCAAACCAAATGTAAAGAAACCTAATAATATTTTTTGTGCATTCATGGATTTTTAAATACTCTTCTTAATGAATGCAAGTTTTTAAATAACTACTTCATGCTAAATATTATCAGATTTGATAAATTAAAACAAATTTTCTAGAACCAAAAATTTCAAATTCACACTGAACTGGCGCAGTGGATTTTAATTCATTATATAGAAATTAACTTCTATCAATTGACACTATTGTACAGCAGTCGGCACTTTTAGTGGTCACAGATGTAATGATCAATTGGATGTATTGATCAAAATGACGTGGAACGGATCTTCAGTATATAAATATAAAGAAAATCTGTCGGAGCCCCAACCACTGTAAACATATAATGTGCACATGGGCGGGGTCTATTTATTTGATCAGTTTGTTTCTCAATATAGAATTAGGATTTGTTCAAAAATATGGTGGAGGCCCCTGTTTTCATGGGGAATTGGAGCAGCTCTTGTAAATGGATGGAGATTGTATAGAGCTTTGGGACATGATATTTCATTGCTTCAGTTTACTCATGAGTGCTCTCAGGAGATATTAGGAAAGTTTGGCATACCTTCCATTGGTCCTGGAAGATCAATAGTGTTGCAAAAGAATACATTTAACCAACAAAGATATGACATAAAAGATCACTGGTTGTATAAATCCGACAAACAGTTTGGAAGATGCAAAAATTGTGGAAGAAGATCGATCTACCGATGTGAAAAAGTGCTGAGTGCCACAAAACGTACCATATTGTATCATAGGTTAGGTTATTTACATTTACATTTTTTCGAACATTTATCTCTGTTCATTGTCTTTTTTTATTTTTTAATATATATTTCATTGTCTATTATTTGTTTTATTTTAGATTAAATAACATAATGTTATATTTTAATTTTTTCGTCTTTTTTGTGCTCTCTATAGCCGATTGGCAAGAAAACTTGCCAACCAAAAAATCATATAAATAACGTTTTGAAAAATATTAAAATCTCATAGTATATTCTAACTGACCTAACTAAACAAGTTATGGGAAAAAAAGCTATATTTTTAAAGTATTTAAAAGTCGGCTTTAATGGGTTAATACAGTATATTTATTAATTCCAAGACCTATTCAATACATAAATGTTATAATATAATTTAATTTAACCTTAAAAATTATTTCGAAACTAGTCAACTTGCTATTTCATGAAATCTTATTATAGGCAGTCAAAACATTCAAGCTATAAAATTACTAAGTTTAGCAACTAATTAGGTGCTATGTTTGCTTAGTACATAATATATTGCAAAGAATCTCTTGCTAATAAAAAAAAAATTAATGTTGGAAAAATGGAAAAGTACAGGATGGGGAAAGTTACTAAGTGATTATCATTTGTTGAATTTAGTCGGGAACATACAAATTATTGAAAACTGCTTGAAACTAATTTGATTCTTTTAAAATGAGAACATAATCAAGTTACGAGTTGAGATGTAGGAACAAGATATTTAAAGTCAAAAAAATTGATGAGAGTAATGTTGGAAATAAATACCAAGGTGAAGTTCATGATGTGGGATTTATTAATGATTAAGTGTTACAAAAAAAGAGATGTTCTCCAATGAAGTTACATGCCCTTGGTGAACATACCAGATCATCTTACAGTAGAGAAAATCTAAAAAAAGTACATGAAAATGCGAAAGGAAAAATTCAAACTGTACTTGAATTTGTTTTGACAGAGGAAAAAACTGACTTGGGTGAAAAAATTGTTAAGAAAAAAAATGAAAATCTGGACAAGCTCATATTTATAATGAAAAATGTATTAAGAAAAAAACAGATTCAAATGCTGATAATTCCGGCTTCACTAAAGTGGTCTAGAAGAAAAATAAGAGATTCTCAACATATCTAATTATTCTGTTTGTAAGGCTCAAAAACTGATCTTGTAGCTAGCCATGGGAAACAGCCGAGTCCTGGCACTATTGAATTAAATAAACAGTTTTATCAGATCGATGAAAAGTCTAGAATTTTGTAAGGGATGAAGGATATGGTGAGCATAGGGAAAAAAAAATTATATGAGAGAAAACATTTGATTTTATTTAATCTTAGTGAGTTATACTTAAATTTTAAATTGGAATACCCAATTTAACTTGAAAATGTCTTTCAAAATTTTGTTCTTTGAGACCCAAGTGGTGTGCTTTGGCTAGAGCCAGTTGCACATACTTGGTGTGTGTGTGTGTGTGTAATGGTGTCTTCGTAAATCAATAAAATGTTATTTTATTGATTTACGAAGAAGAGAACTTATATCATAAGTTTTGACAAACTGTTGTTAAGGGGTAGGAAGAGAATATATGCTGAATCATTGTGACAAGTGACCATAAAAAAATAACCTAGTCCAAATTTTCAGGGTGGCCATCATTTTTGCTGTTTCAGTTTCCCTGACTTTTCCAGGTTTTATAAAAAATTTCCCTGACTTTTTTCGGAGGTAGCCCATCAACCATAGAAAAAAATCACCTGCACAATGGCAAAACTAAGTATTCATTAAAGTCAGTATGGTTTGAATAAAAAAAGCAAAATGTTTGGAAAAAGAACATTTATTTAAAACTTTTAAACAATAAACCATAAAATAACTAATACATCTTTACAATGAACAATTCTACTGTTACCGAATTTTCCAAGGTTTTTCTGATTAAAAATATAAACTTAAAAAATCTTTAGGACGATCAAAATCTCAAAAATATACTTTGTAAAATAAAACATAAAAAAGCAGAAAAAAATGTATAAGAAAACGATTTTTTATTGATGTTTATAAATTAAAACACAGAAGCATAATATTTTGTCACACGAATGGAATCGAATAGTTTGCAAAAGAAAAAAAAGCAACTTTTTATTCCAACCAACTTCCTTCAATACGGCTCAAAATGGACAATATATAAAGAGAAATAAATAAAATAAAACATCAAAAACAAAAAAGAGAGAAAAAATAAAATTCGCAAAAATGGGGAAAAACCTGTATTTACCATTTAAAATTAAATAAATAAAAATCTAATTTGAATTTTTTTAAAAAAAATTATTGTGGCATCAGTTCTCCTCTTGTGCTAATCCATCACTTTGCTAAATTTGATCTCATATGTCAAAGATCTGGGCATGCGTAAAGAACGAAAAAAAATATCCAAACATGCTTACATAATACTAAAAAAAATTGTTCTTTTATATGTATGGGTAACAGCTGTCCCTTACTTTGAAGATCCCATAATTTATCAAAATGATCAGTAATTATAATGTTTCACAACACTCAGAGGAAAAAAAAACATAGACAAAATAAACAAACAAAAAATGCTGAAAGAAAATATTAGCACTAATTTCAAATACTTCATAATTCAATGAAAAAATCTCCAGAAATGGAAAAACAAACAAATTCTGTTATAACTCCTATTTGATATTAAATCATCATAAAAGCAGGCAGTAGTGTGGATGCTAACTTGTAGACAGATCAAGATTTATTTACGATCTGGTAAGCTATCTGAATATCTTAGAAATATAGCCACATCCTGGTTCTTCTTCCACATCTGAGTGTGATTATACTATAGATTTTCATCTCAAGAAGTATCATCTAATTTAACTACCAAAAGGAACGCGATTCTGTTCATATAGTCCAGTCAACGAAGGTCCAAAATGGGGGGTGAAAAAACATTAACTCATATAGTTTTGAAGATTGGTACACATGTTCGTGAGGGGGCTTATTATGAACATACTAAAAGTCCCCGTTCCTGGAGGGTGAGTTTGCGGCACCATCTTGGATTTCATCCCTTTTTTTTAGTTTTTCCTCAATATCTCGAAAAATATTCAGTTTTCAAATTACAATTGATTAAACAAATTAAAGAGCATAACATTCCCTACAAACTATACTTTTATTTTTCTTCCAGCTTTAATAGTTTCCCAGATAATGGGTCTCAAATGTTGCCGCCATCTTTGATTTCATCTCCCTTTTTTAGTTTCTCTTGAATATCTCAAAATCTATTCAATTTTGAAATTACATGTAATCAGCAAATTAAAGAGCGTAAAATTCCCTACAAACACATGCTTTTATTTTTGTTTTAGCTTTAATAGTTTCTGAGATAATGGATTTAAAAATTTGCCGACATCTTGGATTTTATCCCCCTTTTTTAGTTTTTTTTTTAATATTCAGTTTTCGAAAACTATTTGATTTTCAAATTACATTAAATACAACAAATTAATGATCGTAAAATTCCCAACCAATGCATGCTTTTATTTATTTTCTAGCTTTAATAGTTTCAGTGATATTTACGAAAAATTAAAAAGGGGAGGGGGATAAAATCCAAGATGGTTGCAAATTTTGAAATCCATTATCTCGGAAACTATTAAAGCTAAAACAAAAATAAAAGCATGCGTTTGTAGGGAATTTTGCGCTCTTTAATTTGCTGACTACATGTTATTTAAAAATTGAATAGATTTCGAGATATTCAAGAGAAACTAAAAAAGGGGGATGAAATCTAAGATGGCGACAACTTTTGAGACCCATTATCTGCGAAACTATTAAAGCTGGCAGAAAAATAAAAGTATATATTTGAAAGAAATTTCACGCCTTTTAATTTGTTCAATGAATTAAGATTTTAAAATTGAATACTTTTCGAGTTATTCAGAAAAACTAAAAAAGGGGGAATGAAATCCAAGATGGCGGCAACCTTTGAGACCCATTATCTGGAAAACAATTAAAGCTGGAAGAAAAATATAAGCATGTATTTGTAGGGAATTCTACACTCTTTAATTTGTTAAATCAATTGTAATTTGAAAACTCAATAGTTTTCGAGATATTCTGGAAAAACTAAAAAGGGGGATGAAATCCAAGATGGCGTCGTGAGCTTATCCCCCAGGACCGGAGACTTTTAGTATGTTTATCAGAAGCCCCTAACGAACATGTGTACCAATTTTCAAAACTATATGATTTAATGTTTTTTTTTTTTTTTCAAACCCTTCGTTGACTGGACTAATAGCCGAAATTTCGGTCCCTCGGAAATTTAAATGTAAACACCTCGCCCCCTGGCTAGGTTTTTACATGAACACGGATGGCATTCGTTTTTGACTGTCAGTAAATGACTGATTATCATTGGTTGCCAACGGTGTTTCATTCTATTTATAAAAAAAGATCAGCGAATTGTCGCCTGCAATAAGAATTATCAAAATAAAAAAATTCCAGGTTTAGAATAAATTTCCCTGACTTTTTTCTTTTTTTTTTTTTCCGGTCTCCCGAAATTCCCTGACTATTCCCGGTTTTCCAGGTTTCCCGATCGGGTGGCCACCCTGATTTTAGTCAAAATTAAGACGACTATGATGATAAAGACGTGGTTGAGTTTACAGATTTCAAGTGATTAAACTGAAATGAAGCAGAGCTCCAGCTCATTAGGCGAGTTCATTGGTAAATTAGTAGAAAAGATAAACAAGTTAATGCCCCACTCATTATAAAGGATTTGTGTGAAAATACGCTCTCACAATACAAGACGAGACTCGAGGTGGACCTCAGATTCATGCACTATTCATCAGGTCATGTTTCACTAAAAGGATGCAACCAAAGAAAAACTGATTTTAATTCTTTGTATCTGTCTGATAGTTTTTAACTCGTAACTTGATTCTGTTCTCAATGTTAAAAGCATCAAATCGGTTTCAAGCAGTTTCCAATAGTTTGTATAGTGTCGACTAAATTCAACAAACGATAATCATTTAGTAACCTTCCCCACACTGCAATTCTCCACTTTTCCAAAACATTAAAAAAATTTATTAACAATAGATTCTTTGCAAAATAATATTATGTACTAAGCAAAATGGCACCCACTTAGTTATTAAACTTTGTCTTGTTGCAGCCTGAATGCTTTGATTGCCTATAATAAGATCCCATGTAATGGCAATTTACTTGCAAGTGGACTAGTTTAGAAATAGTTTTTGAAGGTCCAATTAAATTATATTATATTATAACATTTATGTATTGAACAGGTCTTAGAATTAATAAATCTACTCTACTACTTTAAATTATGCACCACCAAATTCATATAATTTTCTGCTTAATTTTAAGGTTCTTTTTCATTTGTGTTGAATGAGTCAAGTGATTTCTAATTTTGAAATTAGTAAAAATAATGAAGGGCTTAAAAAAACCATTAATTTTATTTTTGCATGTGGTAGAGAATATCTTTTAGAATAATAAATGGAAAAAAAAAAATTTGATTATCCTTTTCATTTTTGATGATAGTCCTTTTAGCATGAAACTCCATATTTCATTTCCAAAATAATTCAAGATTTTTCATGGCCATGTATAAATATTTGCTGGTTTCATTTACTTTTTTCTGGATTCCTTATGCATTAAAATATCCTCATAAATATTTTCATCTGCACTGGTGGGTAAATAAGGAAGATAATGTGTTTTCTATGAAAGAAACCAATTGCATTTGCTAGGCCTTCCTCAGGCCTAATCGATAAAAAGCTCGAAATTTTGATAAATTTTAACAGGCTATAAATCCTAAACTATTTGATATACAGCAAAAATATTTTGTATGCTTACTTAAATCCATATAAGGAACAAACATGCCAAGTTTTATCAAAATTGGTGACAATGGGTGTCAAATCTTTTCTTTTTTTTTTTTTGTTTGATTTGACATGGAATGATCCAGGGGTTAAATAATTACCAGTCATTGGTAATTATCAACAAAATTTCATTGTGTATTCATATAAACAGCTTATCTAACAAATAGAAAATTTAAAAAAAGAACAGACTGCTCTGCATAAATATTTCTAAGAAAGCTTAAAAAATTAAATGTGCATGAATTGTTTTCAATTCTGTGCATCGTATCAATTTTCTTTTTCTAATTAAAACGAGTGAGTATATACCAGCAATACTGTGCAGTAATTTTTTTTTTTTTTTTGCTATCCTTGTATATCTATATATTTATATAATTTTAATTCATTTTGGATGTATCGATCATTCATGTGTAGTGATCACTACAAGCAGCGTCCACTGTATTTACTAGTTACTTTACAACAAAAGCACACTTTCTACCAATATGCCACTGTGCTTGATAATAAATAGGTAAGTATGCTTTAATAGTGCTAGAACCAGAATTGGCTATGTTACACCATGTTAAAAAATAGGGCTTTTAGACATTTAAAAGAATATAAATTACCTCTACGCAGCCATTACTTCCAGGACCTTTAAGAATAGCTTGAATTTCTTTGATTTCCTCCTCAGTTGCATTTTTGAAATCAAAGAATTCCAAATCCTAAATAGAAACATGGCATGAACATAATTAAGAAACTGATTAAAAAATAAAAATACTTTTATCAGTTAAAAAAAAAGTTATAAACAGTAACAATACATTTCTAAAGAGTAAGATAAATTTCTTGGTTAAAAGTAAGGTAAGTGCTCCAGTAGTGGGCCACGTACCAGTAGTGGGCCACTTGAATTTTTAAGTTGAAAAACAAGAAATTCCAACATTCCAATGAAATAAGAGATCTGCCTCTGGTAGGCTGAAACCCTTATTAACTAAATACCAAAGGCACAGCCTTTATTTCCTGTTTAGTTAGGAGCTAGAAAGTTTGTTGTTGAAGTCGGTCTCTGAGAGAAGCATTTTTAGCTCATTCTTAGTGATTTCCTTAAGAGGTAACTCTTCATTCAACTATTTTTTAGCATACATTCTATTTGTTTTTAAAATGAATTGTTATTGATATTATTTGATTATATAATGAATGTATTATAAACTATCTTTAAATTAAATAATATTGATAATTTATGGATAGTGAAGGGTGGCCCACTTTTGGATCAATGTTTTACTAAATGCTCCAGTAGTGGGCCCAGGGAGGCCAGTACTGGAGCACATGCTTTCTCTCAAATAATCTGTTTTGGTGATGTTTAATAAGAAGGTTATATCTTGTAAAGTCTTTTTATTTAATTAGATTTGCTTTATTTTTATCAAAACCAGTAGTGGGCCACATGGCCCACTTCTGATACATTAATGGTACACTAATGGAACATTCTGACCAATTACTTAAATAATAAATATTTTATACTACACTTGAGGAAACGACTGATATTCAAGAATTAATTGGGCTCTGTAACGAGGCAGACAATAATAACTATCGCATAGCTGGACCATCAAAAAATATTCCATCACCATTTAAAAGGGCTCTTTTCTGGCTGTAGAGGGAAGATGATAAAAGAAAAATAGATTTATTCAACATAAAATATTAAGATTTAATATCCATAATGCCCCAAACAGAACTTAAAATGAAAGATCGATAATTAGCATATACCTTTAATAAAAAATTGGCTGTTAGAGAAAAAAATGTAAATCTCATGTGACTAGAATCTATAAATAAAAGATTTCACCTATATCAAGCCATTTTTATTGCATTATTTTTAGTGTATAATGTTAATGTATTGTTATTATTACTATATATAATGATTTTATTCTTTTTTCTTTGGCACAATTGACAAATCTGGGTGGCCCACTTTTGGTATGCCCACTACTGGTACATCAAAAGTTTGCTATGCCCACTTCTGGTGCATAGGAGTGATCTAAGTTTTTAATTTTTTAAAAATTATATTACAATTATTTTGATATTTCAGGTGATTATTATTTTAGATAAAAGTTTGAACAACCATAAAAAAATATAGATTAGTGAAACTTCTCAAAAGTTTAGATGATAATTGAGGAAATACCCTTAAGTGGCCCACTACTGGAGCATTTACCTTACATGGATCTAAATTTTAACAAGTAATATCTGGACAGTAACAATCATTATATAATTTGAAAATGCGAACCTGAGAACTTACCCTAAAAGAAAATTTCTTTTAAGGATTAATTATTTCAAAGTCAAATTAATTTACATATCTATATGAATAACCATACTTATAATGGAAATATTCTAATAACTATTGCATATATTGCAGTTAAAACCAATGATTTTAATACGGAAGCAATAAACAGGACATCTAATCTATAATGTTATACCATTTTTTTTTTTTTTTTACAGGAAAAAAAAAAAAAAAGGAACACAAGGTAAGCTAAACTTTGGATGGACAAAATTTTTGCTTGTTCATATTTATGTTATATTCTTATAAAACAAATGTTTAGCATTTTATATCCAAAACAATTACTATGCATAAATACAGATAAACATAAGATAACAATGATGTACTTCTTAAAAAAGGGGAGATCTAACAATTTAATTTTCTATGGATAATTACAAAGACAAATTTGGGGGGGGGGAATAAATGCAATTTTAACAAGCATTCAGTTTACATTATAATTGAGAAACAAGAGGAAAGCGTATTCTACAAATAAACTTTTACCAAACTATAGATTTATAATCAAAAACATTTCAGATTGATTCATATCTTGGCCACTAGTCTTAACCATTTTTTTTTTTAATCTTTTATAAAACTCAAATAATAAAGTAATTTAAAATCAGTAAGTATAATTGACACATATTTTTTAATTTTGTATCTGTTATATACACATATATCACAACTAGCTAGACAGCACACAATCTTTTTCTGAGCTGGCATGAAATCTGAAAATGCAATAATTCCTCTAATTTAAAAGAAAATGTACAACAATATTTATAATAGAAAGTTTACAGTAAAGTATCATTTGCAATGCTTACAACTAAATCTTACAATCACAACATAATTGTTGCCATTATTATGAAAACAAATTATTTTCATTTAAATAATAGCATTTTTTTTTTTTTTTATTAAGAACTGCAGCAATAAGAGTTCCACTTAGATTTCTCTAGAAAATGTGCAAGAGCGATCGAATTCACAAACTGCTCTAGAGTTGTTCAATGAAAAAAAACTTTCTGAAATAGTATGCTGTACCTCATTTTCATTCACTATTGCTTTAGAACTTGAAACATTCAGCGATTGAAATAAGCAATTAAATTCATATCAATCCTAATAATGCTGCATCAAGAATTAAGGGACAATTTTGATGGCATCACACTGATGACATCATCTATGTTAATTTTTTGTAAGAAAATGAGTATTTCAGTTATAGCAGGCTGCCAATTTACAATCGCATCCTCAATTCTTAAAAGTCTATGCAATATAAACAAGTAAAATTTGGCATTTCTTTGTTTGAGATATTCAAAAGCTGGAATTTTCAAAAACACTAAGACAATAATAATAGAAAAAAAATGTAAGATGCAAGAGAAGAAAATGTTAAAAATATCAGAAGCAAGATAAAGTACAAACTCTTATTAAAGATAAGCACAAGATATAATTTTACAACTTAGTTATATCAACCTTAAGAATTGTTTAATATTTCGCTATTAAATTATTTTTTTACAAGATGAAACTGATGATACTTTAAAAATTATGAATCAACTAAATACGTCTGGATTTTTATAAAAGTCTGTTCTCTTTTATATGTATCTTATTTAATCCATAAAGCTTAACACAAAAACATTTAGTTAATTAAAAATTTCTGTATAGTAAGCAAAATAATTTCTTCCCTCAATATCAAATGCATTGATAGTAATCAATCAATACATAAAAGTTCAGTTTGATAAGATATTACAAATAAAAAAGATTCAAAGTAACATAAAACAATGATGATTTTTTCAATACTTAGTTTCTAAAAAATGGCAGCTAAAATATAAACAATGAATTATTACTATCAAGCTTTTATCACTATGTTTATTTCGGGCATCCTCTCAAGCTTGCCCAACAATCAAGTAAAAAATATACACAAATGAAATTTATTATTAGGACAGTATATGTATTGAAACAGTTCAGAACTATTAAAAACTATGAAAAAAAATATTAGCAAAAAGCAATTTAGATGTTCCATCTAAAATTTTAAACCTGCCAAAATGGGAGTATTTCCATATTCAAAAAGAATTTCTTTTAATATTTGAATAATCCTTAGACACAGAGAAAAAACAATCCAAAATAAACATCTACATGAAAGAGAGGAGGGGTGAGAAAATAAATTCTTAATACAGATATTTTACAGAAGGAATGATAAAAAAAGATTCAATTAGAAAGATTAATATTAAAACACATAAAAATAGAAAATAAAGTTCTATTGGTAGTTTAAAGCATTTCAATGAGATGGATATAACAATACATAAAATAACTTCATGTCTAGATGCTTTGAGTCTTAAGAGCACCTGTATACGAAACATGAAAAGTAAGATTTCTTTTAAGTTGGTTGTAATTATGGAAAACCATTTCAGGGTTCGTACACATTTCCTTAAAAGAAAATCAAGGACTAAAAAAACTAAAAAATAAGGACCTCTAAATTGAATAAACTTAAAGAATTATCGCACACATTTTTAAATAAAATCTCATTTTTGCAAATTCAATCTATTAGATGATAAATTATAATATAAAACATAAAAGATACATTACAAATTTAACACAACAAAACTCCTAAAAATATGAGTTAATAAACTGATGAAAAAAACTCCCATGAAACTGGTAATCAAATTAAATATCTTTTAATTCCATACTTTTTTCATTCAATTTCACATCCAAGGTATTTATTTTAATTTCTTTTTCAGAAATTGTTTTTCTTAGTTCATGCGATTGAATAAATAAATTTATGTTCTTTGACTTTTCAGCCTCATTAGCTAAATCATTTGCTTTTTCATTTGCTTGGTGCATGTCCGTTTGGAGGAACATTTTCTTTTGCTTTAAAAAATCTATTTCTTCCTCTAGAGCTTTTCGTTTCAGTTGTTTTGTTTCAGTCTTTTCTTTGGATCTTTCACTTTCTAAATACTGCATTATTTTGCTCTAGCTGAGGTGGCAGCCGTCCTCATTTCTTTAGTAATTTTTAAGTCATAAATAGCCCAGACAGCTTCATAAATTCATGATTTACACGCTGGAAAATATATGAAGCATCTTTTAAATTTTCTATTTCCAGCGCTTTGTTCACCAAAAAACCTCATTGTCCATGTGACAGTATTAATACCATTTTGATAATCTTCCAAACTTTTTCATAATGATTATTGCTAAAATAAGTTTTTAAAAAATTATCAAGGGAATTGCTCTTTGGATTGAAAGAAGTAAATTCAAATGAATTTGGCTTTACAATATTTAACAGAAAATCTGCATAAAGTAACAAAATTTCTTCGCAATCTTTTCCCAAAATACGTTTATTTTGCGACATAATTCCAATCAATGCCTTTTTCATTTTTCCCTGTGCTTTTTCGGGATATCCAGCCATTGCTCGTGGATCAATGCAAATCGCAGGTCTTACTAGTGCGTAATTCACAGGACATTTCTGCATGAAATGTTTTATCATTGTTATGTTGTTTTTCTGACTATACTGCCTGAGTGTGAAAACATCCTTGTCTGCTAATTCCTTATTTTTTATCTTTTCTTTTATTATTTGCTCTGCAGCAAATCCTAAATACACTTAACTTTTATCATTATACAAGTTTGGGTCACTGAAGTTGAATTTGCATGAAGTCTCAGGTTTCTCAATTCTTTCATTCTCTGGTTTCAAAATTTTGAAATGTTGAATGCAATCATTAACAAGTTTTAAAAACATCACTGGCAAAAATGGAAGTAAAGGTTTATAACTTTGATACTGTTCTAAAAATGGTAACAGCACTTTTGACAATCATTCCTATGGAACCATGGACCAATAAAGGCCATCTGTAACTCCTACCTTATTTCCCAAAGTGTATGCGATGGATATGGATTCGTAGAATGCGAGCAGTGTCGCCCCCCTACCCCATTCCGCAAGAGCCACGTCAACCGAGATTAGAGCCGCCGAGAAGGAGGAATTAGAAAAACGATAATCGGTGAAATTTTAAACTTTTTAATAATGGCAGAGTAAAAAGTAAGGACTTTTTAAAAATGGGGCATAAAAATAAGGATTTGTAAGGACTTTTAAGGACTAAATGTAAAAGTAAGGACTTTTAAGGACTTGTAAGGACACGTACGAACCCTGCATTTAATAATTAGCTGCACATATCATTCCTCATCTTTTTATACTTCTGAGCCTTTTACTTGACTCCCCCTCCCCTTTTCTTTTTTGCACAAAAACAAATATATATGCAATTCAGAATATGAAATAAACACAGAATGCATAAATTAATAACAAACCAAGCATTATGAATTTTACCTCATAATTCAGTTAATTGAGAACTTTATCTATGCTTATCAAAGTCGATGTTTGTGTGTGTGTATGTGTGCAGTGTCCAGACGAATCTATCACACTTACAGCCATGAAATTTGGCACACAGGTAGTAGTAATGGTGACTCAATGCACCTCGAAGCCGGAATTTTAAAATTTAATCTAGAAAATTTTTATTTAATGTTTTGGGTCATTTACGGTTGTAGTATCTTTTCTAATGATCGTTAAAAAAACAATCAATGCACCATCGGATAGAACAAACAATGTTTGTTCTAATGAAGTTTGTTTTGAATTTTTAACATAATTTACTGAATTTTGAGAAATTTTTAAACAATAGTCACTTTTCATTTATATTTTTAACTTTCAATTTTCATTTTCTTGCATCCTACGTTCTAATAACGCTATCATTTTCAATTTTTTTAAAGTATGAGCCGGAATATTTATCCCTGTTTTAAAATAAGAGTGGTTAGAATATCTTTTTTCTCTGATTTTCTATGAATATTTTTATTGATAGTTCAAAACATTTTCTCTCGCATATCCGAATCGACGAAGCTTTCGTTCCACCCAAGGTTACTCACAGCTCCCAGAATGCATTTCTACTATCCAATTGGCTGGCGGTATCAAGCGAAAGTCACGTCATACACTCGATCATTTTATTGAGTCAGATAATCTTAATTACTTAATTTTATTGATCCAAGAATCATTTCATTTATTTGTTTTATACGTTTGATAGTCGTGCATATATGTTGATATCTTTAGTTAAAAGAAAGTTCCTGTGTGTACTTTAACTAAAAATCAAGGACAAAATCAATAATATATATGTTTTGATTTTGTTTTCAAAACTTTGGGCTTATTTCATTTTGTTGAAGTCCTCTTTACACGGGCAACGTCGTGCGCGTACTGATAGTATGTTATAATCATAAGATGACAATAAGACCAGAAACAAAAACTAAACATTTCTAATGATTAGGATATGAACAACAAATTATTAGATGCAACAATTTTAATACAGAGTAGGGGCTTGCTATGTCAATATAAGATGCCTCGTTGAAATTAGATAAAATTTGAATATTTACACACGTTAAATGACGAAGAAAATACGAGGTTTCATAAAAATACAAAGAACTTCCAAAAGAATCGCAAATGGTATCCTTTTTATTATAAGTAAAAAGAGAAATCAACCTTATATTATTTGTCCAGAAAATTTTCAAAATTAATATAGCATCTTAGAATTCTACAAAACATGAAAAATTACTACAAAAATATCAAATAACTAGATACAGGTGATTTAAGAGAAAAAAACTTTTATTAAGGCAATTAGTATTATTGTCACTCCTTACTTTTTCCTAACAAATTTCAAAGTGAATACTATATATCTTAAGAATTTTACTGTGTCCATTATTGTAATTCAAACTTCACAAATGATGATTCCAATAAAATGGATAAAAATTGAATTGGGTGTCGTTTCATAAAATTACTTTTTTTCTAACCTTCTAGAAACTGCATAAGTGATTAAAAGTACCTTTGGATTTTTAGGTTAACTGTCTGAAAGAGTTCAACAAAAATCTAACCCTTAAATAATACTCAATATGATTTTATAGGATCATACCACAAGTTTGCCTTGCACCTAACAAAAAGTGTTCGTGTATCAATTTAATTAATTTCTCACATGCACTATGAAATAATTTGAGAGACCTTTTTCTTTGTCACAATATTGAAAATATTTAATTATTTAAAAAAAATGTTAAAAACAATGATCCATTAAGTCTGTGAAAAATAACATTTCAAAAGTGTGAATTCATTCTGTCATACAGCCTTGCATTGAAGTTACATGTGACTACTTTCTTTAAGCATGCAGACTATATCTTTGGGAAAACTGATTTTATTAATCCAGCACATTAAGAAGATAATCACAAGACAAAAAAAATGACAGCTGTTTACTAAACTCATTAGCCAATCTTCATTACTGAAAGACTGCACACAATACTTTCTAATCAAATCTATGAATCATTTAAGAGATGAACATTAGATTTAAAACACAATAAAAATACACTCTTTATTCTTTGTATCATCGTATCTGAAAACTTTACACCATATGGTACATGACAAAATTTTTTAATAAATTTATAATTTCAATTATATTTTTTAACTATGGTGCATTCACAATGAGGATTCTTAAAGGCACATATTTAAAATAATGATAGATTGATGGATATATGGCCAGTATTTTAAAAAAATTATCATAAAAAGTAAATTCATTTGAATACAGAGCTATACTACGTTACCATGTGAATTTTTCAGTCTGTTCAGTAAATCACAACATCGTGTAATCGCATGAAATTTACTTCACGCATAAATTAGTATTGCAACTGTACACGTATTGACAGAATCTGGCGATACTTTGATACTTGTAGCAAAGCTATTTAAAGTCCTCTTAAAAAGTATTATACATTCAAGAATAGTTTTATGACTTAAATCACAACAAGCCTTTTATAGGTCCTCGTTTCAAATAAGGCAAATAAGTCATTTGGATGCCGCAAAGGTTTAGGCTTAAATCAACACCACCATTTACTGCAGTGATTCAAGCAAAATACTTTTATTACATCAAATTGGATATTATAATAATTTAGCATAACTTGATTTCAAATACAGATCATTCCCAGGCAGAAAAATGGGAGATAATAAACTGCATTTCCTATTATGGAACAATGAAAGTTGAACACCCGGATTACTCTATATAGAGTTACGATCGATTATGTTACTCTAAAATACACCAAATAATATTTAAATTACGCATTAAGAATAATATAGATTTGATTTCTTAAATATTGAAGCAAAATATACTTACAGAACAGCTTGGGTCCATTTCAGATTCCCTAACACGGCATGCTCTAGCCGAAAGGGGCCGACATCTTGACACGGTCGTTCAGTAACAGAATACAAAAAAGAATTTAGTTGACTGAATTCAGGTTAAAGGAAGATGATATAAGAAAATAATCATCCTTTATTTTACAATAAATGCATAACTTTTAAGTAAATCATACCTATCGTGTAAAAAATAAACTAGCTTAAGTTTTATATTTCAAAGTGGAATATTTCTAAAACAATTAAATTCTACATATTTTCCTGTAATCAGTATAAATCATCACTTGATGTAAAAATAGTAGTTTGAAAATATTACACAATTATTTTTTAATCTAAGACATTTTTTATGACATAATGTCATTTGTTGTTTCAAAAAAATATTAATTAGTTCATCATTATAAATTAACTGCAACTGTTTGTATCTACTTAGGAATTGGAAAACCGCATGTAAACAAAAACATAAGACTGTTCTCTTCGGTTTCCTTTGACGTTTAAAACGTAGTTTTATGTTTTAAATGCTGCATTGTATTCTCCAAAATTTTAAAGAATAAAAGTTGCAATTCTGTAGTTTTAAAATAATATGTCACTCGAGATGTCTTTTTAAAAAGTGAATTAAGTAACTTGCAGCATATTCCTAAAACGATTAGTTTTGAAGAATTTTACAAAGTAAGATATTGTTTAATTTTATAATATTTTTTATTAAAAATGAGGAACATTTTAATTTTTTATATTTTTATTTTTAATTATTCGATTATCAAAAGTGACCTTTTATAAAGAATTGTTTGATTGCTTTATATGATTTCTCAAAATAAGCTAGCTGTTCAGTTCATCATTTTTTCTCGTGAGAATGAACTAGTGTGACTAGCATTTTATTTGCATTGTATAAGGAGGACGGAAGCCAATCTGAAAAAATTCTTTCGAGGGTATATAGTGGTGAATATTTTCAAATTTTATTATATAGTGAGGTTTTTACTTTTTAAGAAGCATGCTCTGAAGATGTTGAGTTTTATTTTCTGTTTATGAGATGTTATTTGCATTTTCCAAGCTTAAATTTCTGAACAGTGAATATAGAACAAAATTTTCTTAAAATCAACTGCATTTTAAATTAGCATAGAAAAACATCTAAATATTGTTGGTTAAAAATGAGTACATGTTGTCATTTCTGCTTCGGATTTGATTCAACTTTAATTTTTTGCAAAGAATAGTGTAGAACAAAAACTTGTAACCTTTGTTCCTTAACCATTATTATTTTTGTGCATTGAAGACAAATTTAAAGAGAGAACTTTTGAATAATGCTTCTGCTGCATATTTTATGCAGTATTAAGTCTTACTATAACATTAATTTTTATCTTAATTGCGATCACAGAAGAAGTTAAATTTATAAAAATCTTTTATTTCATACCAATTCAGATTAAAAGCAAAATGCTAAAATTCTTCTCTTCCTCATATCCATTAAAATAAGTTGTTAGCATGTTCTAAATGAGCAAGCTTTATGAAAAGGTTTATTATCATCTTGGAAAATGTTTTCAGTTTGAGATTCTTGCATTTGCTTCATGTTATTATGCATTTTCTTGTATATTTATTGGTTTTTGAAAAAACATTAGCAGCTTTTGCAGTATATTTTATTAGATTTCTTCAAAGGGCAGTATAACATGAAATGACAAAATTAAAGTACAAAACATGAAGAAAAAAGGTAAAAGTTAAGTATAGGGTACAGAGCCATTCTTCCTTGCTTTGCATCGCCAATTTTTTGTCACCAAGAGCAAGATGGTTTGGCGATGCGAGGTCGTTTGTTTTGGTGACCAGTGAACATTTTATTCTTCTCATGCATATACGAACCAGGCAAATTTTTTAACTTAAAAAAACATCAGCGGCTTTGCTTTCTGCAAAGCCGGAAACTAGTAGCTTTGCTTCTTTATTGAATGTTACGAATCTAGTTTTTTTTTATTATTATTCCAAAAACGAGAATCCCTGCACCAGCCTTACTCCATTGTAAAACAACTTTTGCTTCATCTGTCAGAAGTTTGTAATAAGTATGTGTGCTTCAGATTTTTCCAGAAACATTATTTCGTAATGAATTGTATCTTGTCTAAGAAATTGCAGCCATAATAAACACCGCTGTACATGAACTAAACTGTCAAAATTAAAACCGTTAAATTCCAAATGAAACATGTAAATTCTATTAAATCATTCAATAAAATTTAAATTAGCGCCTAGCTGACCTATCAAGATGCAGCTTTCAAGTGCAGAACTCCAATTTAATGATGCACGCCAGACACTAATTTGAACGTCACTGCGCAACCAAAACAAATGTAAACATATCGCTAAACCGTCTTCCTCCTGGCATCAAAAAGTTGACTATGCAAAGCAAGGAGAAACGGCTCCATACCCTAAACTTAACTTTAACCGAAAAGGAAAATTCTTCACTATTGGCAATTTATTATATTATTAGTAATATAATCTCTCACTGTACAGATCATCTTTTCTATCTGTTCACTATTGAAAAGCAGGATAAGTTAAACTAAAAGGAAGTTATTAAATCTAATCATCAGAATCTTAATTTTAAAATTTATTTGCCCATCTGAAATTTTTATTATTATTCTTAAATAGTAATTTTTAATAAACTTGTAAAAATCCTATTCGGTACTTATATGTTATAGCTTACTTGGTGAACTTCAGATTATGCCAAGCAGATTGCAGCTATTATTTCGCTATAATGACGTTTTGGCAAATATTTGGTGGTTGCTTATGGGGCCGCTATAACAATAAGTACCTCCTATTCTTTACTAAAGACTATTTTATGGTTAACTAACTCCTTTTTTCAAATAGCATAGTATTTCCTTTCTAGCCGAGTAACCTGTATGAGCAAAATCCATGCTACACAATGCAATCCATAAATTTTCATTTATGCTGTTGTCACAATTATCACTTTTGAATATATTAGAAGAATACAAAGGATAAACATTTCACTTTAACATTTTATGTATTTGAAAGTCAAAACATTACTTGATTACTGATAATTCAATTAATTTATTGTGTGACTTTTATTTACATATTCTCTATATGATTAATACAAATGAAGTAATGATTAATTTTCCCACTAATATATTTTAACTGTTTATCCTTCAAAGTTGTTTACATTTTCTGAATTGTTTTTTGCTTTATTATTTATTAACCCTTTGAAGACGACTGCAATAGGGACGTGCCATCTTCTTGTAGTGTTACAAATGCAATGTCAAAGGGTTAATGCTTACAATGTTTGATGTCATTTGCTGTAAGTTGAAACTCTTTGAACTTCAAACATCCATTTTTTATTATTATTTGAGGGTCATTCCATGTCAAGTGATCCGGAAAAAAATAATTGGTTGCTTGACCATTTTATAATCAAATGATTTTTTTGTTTGTGGATTCCTGCATGATTAGAGAGTCCAAAAAGACCAATTTTAAATTTTTTTTCTGAATTCTGATGGCAGCCATTTTTGTTCTACAAAGCATGCTGATTTTTGCATTGGTAGGGCGTTTGCGTTAACTTATATTACTCGGAACTGGTGTGCCCGAGGTTGATGAAACAAAAACCAGTTTATTCAGGAAGAAACAGCCTTTATTAGCTCTAGTACACACTTAAGGAAAATTTTATCCCAAATAGTAAAAATCAACCTAAAAGTTTGACTTTAAAAATGATAAATTTTCACTTTTCAAAGGCATATCATTCCCAAAAGGAATCTATTTTCCATATTACTTTTAGGGGTGATGTGTAGCTACCTCAATGTACTGCATTTACAAAAAAAATTCAACCCTGAGATTTGCTTCTTTTAAGAGCTACGTGCTTTCAAAATCCGAAAATTTCAAAAAAATCCAAATTTTGACACCTTATAAGTTGTTGGGGCAAAGTTTAAAAATCTGAAATTTTGCAGATAAACCTTCTGTAGTGTATTATACTGCTGTAAATATTTCATGTTTGAGATTTATCTACAAGCCAAGTTAAAGGACATGAAAAATCCCATAAAAAACAGATTTTTTGCAGAAAATGATGGAGCATTAATTTATCTATATATTATTTTTATCATTAATAAATTATAATATGATCTCAAGCAATATTTCTAATTACATTTCCTGTTCAAATTAATACAAACTATCAAATTAATTCTTATAGCATTTATATTTTCAAATTAATGCACCATCTGATGCATTAATTTTACTAACTATTTATTCTGTTAAGTTATAATATTATATTATGTAATGTTTTTATTTATAAGATATCAAATTCTGAAAATGCAGTAGGCCTGTATAGTACAAGATGAGCCCCAGGGTCAATCAACAAGCCAATATTCATCCATCTGTCTATTATTTGAAAAAGATGGTGAAGTAAAAAGCCAATGTTTTTGTGTCATTAGTGATACTTTGGAACACAATACAGCTACAGTCCATTGCTTTCAGCAGCATTTGGTAAACCATATCAAAAGAAATTGTCAACATAATCGAAAAGTTAATCTATTTTTCTGACAGAGCTTCTGGTCAGTATAAGAACAAAAAAAAAAAAATCATTAACTTAATTTGGAAGCTGAGTGGCATTTCTTTGCTTCGTGTCACAGTAAAAGCACCTTGATGGTGTGGGTGTGACACCAGCAGAAATGTTTGAATTTTGTCAAGAACATTTAAAAGGAATCACTTCACTTACATAGAAGATTAATAAATCATTCAACATCACAGCAGTAAACTTATTGACTGATTTGAAAACTCTGTGCCAATTACTAGTACAAGGAGTTTTCATTATTTTGTTCCTGTATCACAGAATAACTTGAAGTGCTTCATTACTTCACAAGCTATGGAATATGAAATTCATTCCACTACAAAAGCTGTAAAAATTACACTTCACATAAGAGATTCTATTGCATGTGTATATGATGAGCAATGTTGGCTGGCAGAGGTGAATGACATTAGTGATATAAATAAAGATGTGCTTGTAGCATTTTATCATCCCATTGGACCAAGGACAGTTTTTAAGAAACAAAGGAAGACTAGTCTTCCTTTGTTTCACACAACAACTACTGGAAGGACACATCACATTTCCCCAAAACTAAGTGAAGAAATATCAAAACTTCTTAATGAATGCAAATCAAGGTAGAATGATAAACATGATCCAAGGAAGTGTATAATATTTCAGTACTTTTGTGCTGTCTAAGTTGTAAATAATATATAAATACTTTTGTTTAAAGTTTTAAAGTGTTTTAACAATGGTATCCATAGTAAAAACTGTGTTTAAAAAAAAGCTAATAAAGAAGTCTCAATTATACTGTGGAACCGGAAGTGATCATGAAACATATCCAAACTATTCAAGTTCATTAAACATTTAATGTGTGCACAAGCTACTTCATGTGAAAAAGTAAGTAAATGTAATAGGCAATATTAGTTGATATCCTTTTATAATTTATTAATGATAAGAGTAATGCATTGTCAAATTAATGCTCCAACATTTTCTGCTAAAAATATGTTTTTTATGAGATTTTTAAGGTTCTCTAACTTGACTTATAGGTAAATCTCAAACATGAATTTTTTTCCAGCAGTATGAACACTATAGAGGGTTTATTTGTAAAAATTTCAAATTTTTACCTAAACTCTTTCCCAACAAAGATATAAGGTGTCAAAATTTGGATTTTTAAAAAAATTTCCGATTTTGAAAGCCTGTAGCTCTTAAAGGAAACAAATCTCAGGGTTGAAATTTTTTGTAAATACAGTACATTAAGGTAGCTACGCATCCCCCCAAAAGTAATTTGGAGAATAGATTCCTTTTGGGAATGATACGCCTTCGAAAACTGAAAATTTGTCATTTTCGAAGTCAAACTTTTAGGTTGATTTTTGCTATTTGGGATACAATTTTCCTTAAATGTGTACAAGAGATAATAAAGGCTGTTTCTTCCTGAATAAACTGGTTTTTGTTTCAGCTACCTCGGGTTCACAAGTTTTGAGTAATATAAGTTAATGCAAACCCCTACAAATGCAAAAATCAGCATGTTTTATAAAACTAAAATGACTCCATCACAATTCAGAAAACGATAAAAATTTAAAATTAGTCTTCTTGGACTCTTTAATCATATAGGAATCAACAAACAAAAAATCATTTGATTATAAAATGTTCAAGCAACCAGCATTGGATCACTTGACATGGAATGGCCCTTAATCATTAAAATGATGTAACCAAAGGGTTCATACATGCATTTAGATGTTAATGTTTTTCCTTAGTTGCAAATCGCATATTTCAATATGCTTTTATTTATGAGAACAGGAGTGGCATTAGAGTCTGCCTGCCTGGAGGGCACGGTCTGCTGCGTGAGGAGAGGGGTGTAATGAAATTAGTCTCAAGTTCTCTCCAGATATTTATTTATCTGCTTGTTTGATATTCGTTGCATGAATGGGATACAAAAATTTTGCCCCCTCCTGGTGCCCCCACTAGCGCCACCCCTGTATGAGAATATTTTTATTATAAAGTAATCCTGAGGTATGCAGAATTGAATTGCAAAATATGTATGACTTAAAAATAATTTAACAAAATTAATATGTTACTTCTCTTTAGATATAAATTGCTTCCAATTATTATTATTTTACCTAAATTTATATAATGCTCAAATAAAAAAAAATATAAGCACTTAATATAGTTTTGAGCAAAGAGAAGATAAGAAATGTTGTGGCAATAAACAGGCATACAACATCTGTTATAATTCAGTTGTAATGTCGAGCCATCTTGAAGAATTGGGCAATCTTAAAACCAAAAGGTCTTTTTGTTTTTACTCTTAAAGTAGTTATTTTAATGGATGAAAGATTACATCCAAATATTAGATATTTTAGGTAAATCCAAACTTATTAAGAAAATGTAGCATGCAGATTTACATGTTCACTGGCAAACATGAGATCATTAAAAAAGGAAGTCAGAAATGCACTCGCAGCTTTTATACAATTCAAAATAATTAATGTCCTGTTTTCTCTTTGCTCTTGAAGTTTTTGCATTTTATGTTTTTGCTCTTAATCTTTTTGTGTTTTTAATGTTAAGCTTTTTGTGTTTTTGCTCTTTGGGTTTTTGCCCTTATTTTTTTTTGTTGTATTTTTAATGTTAAGCTTTTTGTGTTTTTGCTCTTTATCTTTTTTGTGTTTTTGCTCTTTATNNTTTTTGTGTTTTTGCTCTTTATCTTTTTTGTGTTTTTGCTCTTTATCTTTTTTTTTTTTTTTTTTGCTTTATTGTTGTAAACGATGATTTTCCACTCCTTGGGGTTCTTTTTAAATTCTTTTTTAATGTAGTTCATTTCTTTTGTTTTATGTTTCCCCTCCAGCCTGTGGAAGGCCTTACACCCTCTTGGGTAGGCTGGGCTGGGGCAGGTTGTAAATAAATAAATAAATGTCCTGTTTTGAAGCAACACAGGGGCTGTTTTGGGGAAGACCTCGTAATTTTGAACCGCAGCCAGATAACGAGCATGTCACCTGAACTGGCTTCCCCTTCTCCAAGCTTCTGCACCACACTAGTGGAAGTATCAAAAGAGAGAATATCCTTATTTTGAAAGTGGAATTTTAACTCATAAGTAAGAGTAGAAGGACTTCTGTCTTTGAAATTAAGTGGTGTGAAAAAGAATTGTCACACACATATATATAATGGAATTCCTTTTTAGTCTCATATTTTTAATTTTTTTTTACTTTGGATACAAAAATTTTCTTTTATATTAAATAGATTTTGTATATTTTGTTCTTATAAGTAGTTCAGAGAATTTGGGTCAATAAGAATGGATTAGAACTGTTTAGGATTTCTAATAATATCAAGTTAATGCATCTGAAGAGTAATTAAATGCTGTCTTTTCAAAATTGGAGAGTTCATTATGGGTTCAGAAAAGGACTGGGCTCAAAAATGCAATGAAAACGACATAAAATTTCAGGATAAGTGTTAGAATTTTAATTGAAGGTTATAAAAAGAAGAGAGACAGCAAAATTATCAGTAATTAATTAAAGTATCAGTAGTTACTGATTTAACCTGTATTATACATAATTGGCCTAAGTTGCCAATTACTTGTAATAATAAAATTCAGCCTCTGCATGTGTATTGATAACACACAGAACAGAACGCCGTCTCTTACCCCCGTACCCGTGACCAGACCGGTCACTGACCGATTTGGTGGGCAAGACATGGGAATTTTATTTAAGAAAAAAAGAAAGAAAAATATTTACACTAAGTTACAGCACAGGCATTTTCACTTTTACACTATTAGTTCGTAATAGTCTTCTTTTCTTTAGATGTTGAAGAAAGAAGGGTAAAACCCCTTCTTTTTTGAAGGGGGGGGGGGAATGTCCGATTATTTGGAGCATGTTGGTTCAGCTCGCTGGAAAGTTGAAGGCTTGGGAGGCCAGAAAAGATATGTTTTCGCTTATGAATTTGACAATCCTACTAATTTTATGCCTGGAGACGAGGTTATTGGTGACTCTTTTCAGCCATTCCTGTTCGAAGTTTGGCACTGGCTTCCTCATATGCCAAGACACTGTGAAAATACAATCCGTGCCATAGTGAAGTGCCGTTCCAATTCCACTACACCTGCAATAGTCGCTGTCAGAGAGGTGAAACCTTTTGAGGTAGGCAGGGAAAGAGCCATGTTGAAAGAAGAAGATAACATCCTCTCTAATCCAGTTAGTGGGACGGAGGCTAACTGAGGACATGATGTTATAGATTTTCCTGTCTGTATCGCCATTCTTTTATGAGGTTTGCGACTCCTCAAGCATGCTCTTCCGGAGGAGGCATTTTATGTGCGGTCTAGGAAGCTTAGTAAGTGAATAGGGTTGCCCATGTTGCGTTGCGTCTTTTGCCAGTTGGTCTGCTCTCTTATTGCCTATATTGCTTGCATGCGTTTTAACCCACCAGACTTTTATTCTTGGATTTGTTAGGAGGATTTTGAAAATTTGTTTTGCTGTTTGGTTTGTTCTCTTTGAATTGGAAGATGCAGTGATACTTGCTCTATTGTCTACGTATAGGCGGTTTCAAATTTGGATGGTGACTTAGCGATTCACATTAATCTTCAAGTAAAGTTATTAATATGATGTCGTTTTTAGGTTGGCATTCGTTCGGTACATTCCGTTTTGTAAAAATCGTTATTCATCGAAAGCAACGATTGTTACGGTATTACGGACTAGAGGTTTGAATTTCCAATATTGCGAGTGTATAATATGTTTAAAACTGGCTCATCATTATCTTCATTGCTCACAGGAGCAACACTGTGTCCAGAGAAATATTTCCTTCTTAAGCCGGCCATTCACTTCACAGATAAACTGGATATTTTGGAACGCGAGAAGGGAAAAGCCATCAAAATCAATGAAAATCTGCCAAATGGCTTGCGGTGGTTGGAATTCCGTCTGAACTGAAATCGGAACGAAAAATCAGAGGGACCCTGAAAGATGCTAGCGAAAAGAACAATGCCTTGCCTAGATTGAAGCCTCGCTTCGAGGGTAGCATAAATTAAAATCTGCTCGCCTTGCGTAGATTGAAGCTTCGCTTCGAGGGTAGTATAAATTAAAATCTGCTGACTGGGGAAAATCGAAGAGCGATTGACAAGCAGCTTTAGAGAGGGAAAGAAGATCGCCCCCTACCTTCGTTGAGAGTTAGCGTCCTTTTAAATACAAGTGAATCGCGAACCTGTATTCTTCAATTAAAATGGGTGGGAGAAAAAAAGTGCTTAGGACAAATGGCATGGCTACACTTCAAGTGAATGGCCGGCTTTAATGTAACGACGTTTCAGTTTAAAGTTTCGAATTCACAATCCTCTCCTCTTTCCACCCACCTTAAAATCCCAGTGATTTGAATTGGTAAATCTGCATGAATTGTTTTCCATCCGATAAGCGCTCCGCAAGTGCTAAAATCGCATGCTACTTGAAAAGTATGAAATGCGGGTATTGTGTAGAATGCGTAGACAATGTATGCAGTGTCTGGCGTTTGGGTTCAAAGTAGTGGCGTAATAAGCAGGAGTGGCGCTAGTATCTGCCCAACGGGGGGCATGACTTGCTGTACGGGGGAGAAATGTAATGAAATTGGTCTCGAATTTTCGCCAAATCTTTATTTATCTACTAGTTGAATACCCCGTTGCGTAAACGGGGTACAAAAAGTTTCCCCGACAGGGGCCCTAGCCCCCCACGGTTCCCTCCTGGTAATAAGGGTAAGCAGCACCTGGGTCACAATATGATTTTTTCGCCCCTCCCCCATCATCATTGCTGTCTTAGCTTGTCTAAATGGTTCCCGGGAATAGCATTTTTCTCCGTCTCATCGTAATTGGCTATAAAAAATGACATAAACGTAATAACGTTTCGTCCAGGTGGCCAGTGGCGCCCGAGGAATATGACTCCATTCGTTTTGTCCAGAGTTATTACTTCAGTCGTCACCCAAGGCTTGACAATGGTGAATTGTCCCCGGGGCATAGCATTGCTTTTACACCTCTTATTTATCTTCTTTTACACTCATCATATTTTGTTTTTAAAAAATGTGGCATAAACGTAGTAACGTTTTGACTCTATAGCTTCCACTAAAACTAGCGCCCAGGTTATCTATACCCTTTTGCCCCCCGGTCCTTACGCCACTGGTTCAAGGTATTGAATGATTGATGCATTCTATACTATACATTCTATATCAAGCCAAGAAAGAACCTGGAATAATAAATATAAAAAGACTTTTTTAAAAAACGCTTTTACCTATGCGTTAAAAAAGAGAAAAAAATTCTCAGAAATCTGGAGATCAAAACAAAAATCGGAAAGGCGGAAGGCGCAGGTAGAAAAGCTGTATATAAATTAGAATTGTAATCACATTTATAATATATTGTATATGATGAATGTTTAATAGCATTTCGTTTCTTGTGATAATCATTGTGGTTTTATATCTTTCTCCTATTGTTTTCAGCGCCTCACGCTTTTATGATTTTTGTTTTGATCTCCTTTTTGAGAAAAAAATTATTATTTTTTCTTTTTTAATGCATTGGTAAAAGCGGTTTTTTTAAAGTTTTTTTTTATTTTATTATTTTCTAATTTTTAGTCTTTAAATTATGTCATAATTCAGCATTATAAATATTTTATACATCAACTAAACTAGTAGCAATTTTATTGAAAAAGATCTGATAGGATGTACGTAATGGATCCTATGCTTTATTGTGCCATATGAGAAAATTGTGATTATTTATGCATTGTTATATTAACTAGGTACACAGTAATGGTTTATTTTTAATATAACGGAATACGAATAGACTTACTGGTTTTTAATGGACTTTTAAATCAGATGTTTCTCATTCTGTCTATTTCTGCTAATGCTGTGATATTATAAGGCTTCTTACCAGTTAGTTTCGAGCTTCTCAAAAATACTATAGATGGCGCCCCTGAAACCTACCGACTGCAAACGTAATTTTGCGATTTTTTAAAAAAAAATTAATAATTGAGAGCTCTAAAATTATTAAAATATTGAATTGTCATCAAGACCCAATAAATATACATCATTTCAGAACTCTAGTGCATTAAGAAGTGAGTGAAAAATCGATCACAAAATTCCAACCTTACTTAAATACAAACATGAAACATTTCGAACTTTGTAAAAACGTTTAAAAATATAAAATGTTAATCACGTTACTTATGTCACATGACAAAGCACGTGACCCAGGCGTAGAATTTCCACTTGCATTTTAGTCTTCGTTCGGAAGAAATTAAAAACGCTACTTCCAATTTGTTCGGCAAAGAATATAACGGATACTGTGCTGTATGAAAATGCAGGAGCAAGGTATGTCCGAAAAGGAATCATGCAACGAGGATTCTACGATGATCTGTCTAAATTAGCAGACAATTCTGCAAAAAGTAGTGTTTTCCTACTCCAACTACTTATCAGAAGCTAGTGATTGATGTGAAAAAGGCATAAATTGTTGCTACAATTTCCATTAACTTTCTTTTATAACTTTTGCCAAAATAGCGTCTGCCATTCTTTAGAATGCAGTCTTTTCAGTAAAAGCCTTGTTATGATTCTCGTGCAATATTTTGCTTATACAGCATTTCTCATGCTGTAGAATGCATAGATATTACATACAATGCCTATGGAAGGTAAACCTAATGTTATCGACTGGGTATGAAAAGTCGGTATTCTGTTCATTTCCTAGGCATTCTATTGAATGCCGTATTTCATACATTGTGAGTAATACTTGCATTCTATATTACAAGCGTATGCATTAGAAATCCCACCAACCTCCATACCGCTTCTGAAACTGGAAAGTCATCGAAACAGTATGAAGCTCTTTTAAAAGAATATAAACTTTGGTTTCAGAAAATTCTCTAAAAAAGTTGGTCACCAGGAAAAAGACAAAAACGAATTGTCAAATTGCGCGAGATATATGGTATATGCTCCTTCCCAGTATTATTCTAATTCGCATTCGATATCTTGTAATGTTTTGATTGATGGATGATTCAGAAAATAACTGATGTTTAACCCTACATGGCGCATTTTTTTTAAACAGCAGTTATGTTATTCTTTATAAATAAATGTAAGAGATATAAGAAAAAATGTACAAAAAAACAACAAAGAGAATTCGACTCTCAAGTCAGAAACATCATAGCTTGAACAATGTTTCAGACCCGAATTCTCTGTCTTGTCTACACCTGACTTGGTTGCTTCAACCGTTGTATTCTGTGCTTAAATCAGCACGCAGTTTATAGAAATAATGCCAGCCAAAAAATATATTAATAAAAGCGGAAGTGAAAATTCTGCTTTGGAATTGAAGCCCAAATAGATTTTTTTTTTTTTTTTTAAATCACCACTGTAACATTGGCAAAAGCACGCGAGTTAAAGATTTGAAGCGAACGAAGGCGCCTCTCAAGTCAACCGAATTAAAAGCTTCATTAAAAATTATTTTTACTACTAATGGGTATTATAATATCCAGATATTGCTCTAAAACTATGGGAAAGAGAAAAACCCA
>BGPR01000064.1:287130-324122 GCA_013235015.1 Araneus ventricosus
AAAAGCTTCATTAAAAATTATTTTTACTACTAATGGGTATTATAATATCCAGATATTGCTCTAAAACTATGGGAAAGAGAAAAACCCATTCAAACATAGTTTAAACATTAAATAGTGGCTTTTAGTGAAAGAAATTTTGACTTGTATTCTTCTTCGCTTTTTTTCCCCTTCCAAAAAGAAAAAAGGATGGGTGAAAAGGGTAAGGAAAAAATTTATCAAATGGCACTTCAAGACACCTGCTCGGAAGATTCGTTGCGTAAATGTCCTAATTTCCAACAACGCAATAGAAGTATTGCTCTCTTCATAGAAGTAGGACGTGATTCAGTGTCACTCCCTTTTCAATTAATGTTACAACGCTGCAAGAGCGCAATTATCAAACTCGGATGATGTTATTACGAGTGAATGGGGAAATGCCAGTGTAATGAATTTAATCTCTTGTTTCATCATTCTGAAACTTGCTTTTGTACTGGCTACACCTGATTTCATTTAAGAAGAAAAAATACCTTTAATTTATGTACAAATTTCGGGTTATTATGTGCAAACATGTATTTTCATAGACACGTATTTCGGTTATGAAACTGTGTAGCATGCTTTAGTTAACCGTCTGACAATTTTAAAACTCTGTCGCAGCACAAAATCTTTGTTTAGATGGTGACCAGAATCATCAAAAGCACTGAAAATCATCGAATTTATGTTTATCTTTGTAATCGATAAATATCGAAACCAGTTGCGAATCCAGGATTTGGATCTGGAGGAGGCTGAGGTCATAAAAAATTTTGTATCGTCGTGACGAATGTCAAACCTCGTGGCTGATGTAAACGAAAATTCTTTAACTTTATAGACTTTACTCACCTGACATTAAGAATCATAAAGAACACTACAATATTTTCGATAATTTGATTAAAAAAGCACAATGAAATAACTACCAAAAAAAAAAATTTTCGACCGCGTCAACGCTACAAGTACAGGTGGAATGTCTACAAAAGTGGGAAAATTTTCGAGCCTGTCAAAGCCAGGAAGCAATGTTATCACTTTAAAAAATAAAGAGATTAAGAACAAACAGCTGTAGTGATTTTAAATAAAATCAAGAATTCTGGTTTAGTTCGTTGGGGGGGGGGGGCCCCCCCCAACCCCCCCCCCCCCCCCCCGATTCGCCACTGATCGAAACATCTTCAGGAAACTTCCTGTTGATCTGTTCTCTTACGTTTCGGATTTGAAAGTACTGTTCAGCAACGGATTCCGAGACTACCACTTTTGGACGATTTTACTCCGGAAAGGGGAATCAGGCAATGAGTCATATGAGCGCATCTCTGGAGTTTTGTGTTAGATCACGCTCAGTAGGAAGACACCTTATCTAAACATCACCCTTTCATTCTTCACTTTCCCCCTATTTTGATGAAAATAACTCCGCCCGGTGCATGCACAAAAGCGCGGCGGGTTTCCGAATCCGTTGCTAAACAATATATTTGAATATAATTGATGTCTGGAAGCAAATCGCCCAAACTTTCTGAATCAGCTTCTGATGGATAGTCCATTAAATTTTAAATTCCACATACATTTCACAAAATTCATTGAATTTCTTTAGAAAATACTCCTTTTCTGGAAGAAGGGCTTTCATTCAGATTCCCTAATGCTGGCAAGTCATAGAGGTCTATTCCTGTTATTCCTTGCTTAGCTTTCAAAGAGAATTAAAAACTATTAAATGAATTTTTAATTGCTAATTAAAATATTCACACCTAATCAAAAGTACGGTGCTGAAAGAATCGACGATTTACGGGCTTTCATGTCTAAAATATTTCAGCAAACTTCAAGACCTCCTAGAATTTTTTAAAATGTTTATTTGTTTTTCGATTGGATTGTTTTTGCGCTCTACCACTGAGTCAATCCTTAAATCTGAAATGAAATTGAAGTGCGAGGTAGGGTCAAAAAGTTCCCGGAATAGGTCAATTACAAATTATTAAAAAATAGAACAATAATTTTACCTCATTGGCCTTCAAAGTACTTTCCTCCTGCATCCACACGCTTCTTCCAGAGTTCGTATAACTGTTCAAAACACTCCTGTAATCCATTTTTTGAGAGGTCCTTCAGTTGCTTCGTCGCGTTTTCGATCACCTCATCTGAATCCACAAAACGGTGTCCCTTCAATTTCATTTTCAGCCATGGAAGCAGGTAAAAATCCGCCGGTGCTAGGTCGGGAGAATAAGGAGGGTGTTCCAGAGTGTTAACTGTCTGGCAAGGTACTTTGTCTCAATCAGAGCGCGATGTGGTGGAGCATTGTCGTGTAAAAGAAACCAATCGTTTGTTGTCCATTTTTCAGGTCGTTTTCGTCTGATTGCATCTCGTAGTCGTTTAAGGATCTCCAGGTAAAGTTCTTTATTGACAGTTTGGCCTTCAGGAATAAATTCGTAGTGAGTAACGCTATCGTAATCGAAAAAAACCTCCGACATCACTTTTCCTCGGCTTTTGTCCTTCACGAAAACGCTTATGCCACTCGTACACAGCCGGTTTTTTTTCATGCCATCGTTTCCGTGTACTTTCTTCAGCATCTCGAGCGTCTCAGAAGGTGATTTTTCGAGCAAAACGCAGAATTTGATGTTTGCTTGTTGCTCTAAAGACGACATTTCAAAATCCGACGAATAAAAAATTCTTCGAAAGAAGGGGAATAGACTGAAGGTTATAGCAGATATGAAATTTGCTATAGCAGGATCTATTTTATGAACTTTTATTCGTTTAATTTTTGGCAAGCTAAAATCTTGCTTTACTCTCCGACCAACCTTATAAATTTATTGGAAAAGAACAGTTTAAAAGAACTAAAACTTATTTTACACTTAACTTACTTAAACCATTTATTAGAAAAATGTCAGTCGAAGCAGACAATGAAGCTTTGAACAAATGGCACAAAAATATTTATACAGTGTACAGACATGACACATTTCCGCGGAAACGCGGATTGCAGCTTTTTTGGCATCGGATTTTATTATTCTTATTTTTCTTCTATATAATAATTCTACAGTATTTTTAATATCTGAAGTACTTTCGTAGAAATTTATTTTTTTTATTGTCCAATTAATCATACTTAAATTTAACTCTCGGTATTTATGTTTGGTACAATTAATTATTTATGAAGTTCAGCGTTTTTTTGTTCCAAGCCTGTGTCATGTCTGAGTGTAAGTAAATAAATAAATCGGGCACAAAGACGCGCATTCACAGTATTCAAAACATTATTTCTTATTGCGCGAGAAACTCACAGTCACTTTTAGCACACATTTATTGTGGCTTGCTAATAACTCTCAGTTAAACAGAGCCAAAAGTTTTTGCCCGTCGCCTTTTAATCTCAATATCGGACGTTCTGAAAGCTGTGGCATTTGCTAATCATATCAAGTCGAGAAATTTCATAATGGTTTAAGGTTACAACATGGTATTGAACTTCGAGATTTTTAATTTGTTGCCTTGTGAGAAATTACCAAGCTTTGGCAAATGCGCACTAACCTTCCATTTAGCATTAAGTTTTAGCTTATTATGTGTTCTATAAAGTTCGTTTTTAGTGCTACAGGAAATAATATGCTTTTAATGTATAAATTAACGTAATGAGTGGTTTACGGTAAAATAAAATCACTTATAATGAAAGGGCGTCAATAATTTTAAACAAACAATGATATTTAAGATTAATTCAGACAATTGCTTACAGCTGTTGACAAATTACATAACAATCTATATCTATAAAATTCAATGTCTGTTTGTTTGTGTTTTTGAACTTTATACAATTCCACGCCTCTTAACCGATTAGAAGGGAATTAGGCACACATGTTCCGTAGCACCTAGAAGGAATAACTACACAATTAAAAAGTTGCTTGCTCCACCTAGAGGGGGTTAAAAGGTTTAACCTTTTTCCGCCATAACTTTGAAACTTATCATCGCCCAGAAATTAATTTTACATCATCTTAAAATTCAAAAATTAGCTTTTCATTGACACTTGTTCCATTTTCGTACACCTTTTTCTCTCATTTTTAATCAATTTTGAAAATTAATTTAAACGGAATTTGTAAGTGCTTTTGTTTGCTTCTGTTGATTGCAATATCTTTCAAAATGCAAAAGTTCGCGAGTGATTAAACAGTTACATAGTTTTATATTTATCTGTTTAATTACACGTGCGCTTAAAGTTAAATTGATTTCTGTGGATATTTCCTTATTATCGTTGGTTTTGTAATCACGCGATTCTAGCTCCTTAGATTTTTATATTTCACTGTTTAATAAAGCGCGCTTTTACCAGTGTTAAGCTTCATTTGCTTTCTGTGGATATTTGGTTTTGTAACCACGCGATTCTAGCTCCTTAGATTTTTATATTTCACTGTTTAATAACGCGCGCTTTTACCAATGTTAAGCTTCATTTGCTTTCTGTGGATATTTGGTTTTGTAACCACGCGATTCTAGCTCCTTAGATTTTTATATTTCACTGTTTAATAAAGCGCTCTTTTACCAGTGTTAAGCTTCATTTGCTTTCTGTGGATATTTGGTTTTGTAACCACGCGATTCTAGCTCTTTCGATTTTTATATTTCACTGTTTAATAACGCGCGCTTTTACCAGTGTTAAGCTTCATTTGCTTTCTGTTCATATTTGGTTTTGTGATCGCGCGATTTTAGCTTCTTAAAATCAGAAATGTATAAACAAAAATTAAAATTCGGCCAAATTGTTTTTAAATCCGCGTTGGCATTCCGTCGAGTCATTTATCGATAATCAGGTAATTACTTTGTTCTTAAGTTTAAGTTGAAGGTTTTTGGATTGCTTTTTAAAACGTATCAACCAACGGACAGAAGATTTTCCATTCACCTTTGCATTTTTTCACTACAGGTATATGATCCCTTTTTTTTTTTTTACCTTCATAATATCTATATATCGAGTATTATTTTTCCCTATTAACAATTACTGTCGTACCAATAGAGCTCAAAATACAAATGCTATGTTGTGAATCTATATCAGAAACATGCAATTTCTGTTTAGAAAGAAATTTGGCACACATGCTTCTTCGCACCTGGATGGATTAACTACGCTGTTAAAAAGCTTCTAGCGGGAGTAAAAAGAGTAATTTTTAACGTTTTTCCGCAGTAACTTCGGAACATATCATCACACAAAAATTCTTTTTGAACCATCTTAAAAGTAAAAAAAATTAGCTTCTCAGCAACATCTGTTCCACTTCCATGCCACTACTATTTCTTTGATTTTTAATCACTTTTCAAAATAATTTTAAACACAATTTATAACGTTTTTGTTTGTTGTCATTTTAGGCCTATTTCACTTTTTAATCTCTTACGTGTTTTTGTTGATGAAAATTCCACTTTCATTTCTTTTTAGCTTTACATTTTCAAACTACAAATTTTTGGTTTCTTTTTACCTTCGTAGTGTCTAGAATTCAGGAATATCTTTCCATGTTACTCACTACTGTTATATCATTTGATATAAAGGCTTTTAATATAGTAAAGTGTGAATACGGATCACAAAATTTAAACCAAATACACATTTTATACATATTTTCAGAAAAATATAAACTCAACCGAAAATATTTCCAAAATTATTCACGTTGACAATCCATCGAGAGCACGTTGCGTCTTGTGTAGAGAATGTTTATTTGAGCATTGCTGAATTTTGTAATTGTTGGTTTTTAGTAGCAGTTGATAATAAGATGTTTATCAATTAGTGGGAATACACGTTGTTATTGTGTATATTAGCCATGTCTACAAGTCAACATAGGCTGCTTTAAATAGAGATTTGTTATGTATTACAAACTACGATGTGAATGTTTTCCAAGATATGGTGGGAACAAATAAACCTTGACTAACAAAAGATCAGCTAACAGCTCATGAAGCAATGGGGAATTTGATTACTGAAGGGGACGGTGAACCCCTCTCTAACTTGAAGTCTCATGTAAAACTGAAACAGCATTTTGCAAATAAATTGATCCTTACTGAAATTCAATCTGTCATATAGCTCTTGCCGTTGCTCCATCAAGAATAGCTATCACAATTTTGGATGGTGACCTCATAGCACATTCTTTGACACAGTTACCTCTGGTCTTATCTCACACTGAGAATCCTATATGCAATATAAACAAAAAGTCTGATAAGGCGATTGTCCAACAAATTGCAAATGGTACTTTTCCGTTAGCCGGGCGCAAATGTCGCCAATTGTGAACCAAACGCGAGCCAAGTCGCCAAGAGAATGGTTGTAAGAAATTTGGCGGAATTCTACATTATTTGGCGATTTTTCGCTTGCGCCCGGCTAACGCAAAAGTGCCTTGCTAACTTATCATTTGGGATGAGTGTATATGTCAAACAAATCGGCCGTTATCAAGTTTGTTTCTCCCATGGCATGTTCTGGAATGAGAACTCCAAGCAATCTTTACATATATGCTCCGAAGGGGGAGACCAAAAGTGCTGTTCATTCGAAGCCTTTTAAAGTAGTAATTAATTAGGTATTATCAGTAAGGATTGGTCAGATAAACGGCTAGTGCTTAATAAATATAAGCAAAAATAATCTTGCATCTCACTCGCATACAAAGGTGTCGCATGTAATAAAATTTTTCATCATTGCATAAGGCAAGGGTAGGGAATCTGCTGCCTTTTTTGAGTTTCTTATGCGATCTTACGAGTTATCCACAATTTGCATTGAAATAATATACAGTAGAATCCCGCTAATCCGAAATTCCGGTTAATCCGAACCGATTTTATTTTCGAAATTTATATGTGATTGAAAAGATTTAAATATACAAACTAAAAACAAAAAAGAATGCTTTTTCAGCATGCATAATTTTGTATACAATGAAGAAACTAATGCAGTTCGCCGTAAGATAAGCTAGGGACCGGAGGGTCGCAGGTTCGAAACCCGATTCCGCTGAAGATCCGCCGTGTTGCACGTTAAATCATACGTAGTGGCCAAACGTCCTCCCGCTGATGTGGCGCGGAAGTTTGGAGAGGGGGGGTGCCAGCTCAGGTGTCGTCCTCGTCATCTGACTGTGGTTCAAAATTACGAGGTCCCTAAATAGCCCTCGTGTTGCTTCAAAACGGGACGTTAATATAACCTAACCTAACCTAACCCGTAAGATAAGATTACTTCATACAGGAGCACATCCATTATTCTAATGAAAATAGGAAACATTCTCTTTGTATTGCTTTTGAATAAAAGAATTCAAGGGATAGTAATACTGAGTACTTATAACTTACATTTTTTTAGCACGCATCTTTTTCTTTTCTATTTTTATCGGAATTTCGGGTAATCCGAATATTTTGGAATCCGAACAGGCACCGGTCCCAATTAGTTCGGATTAACAGGTTCTACTGTACTTGTCTGCAATGTAATAATAATTTCAGAACAATAACCCTTATGATTCTGCTCATGTGGCCTTTTGCCTTACTGCCGAAATTTAATGATGCCTTTCAATGCAAAAAGGTTCCCCACCTCTGGCCTTAGATATATTGTCCGAATGAGTCATCTCGTATGAACTGAAGTGTTATTGTTTTAAGCATTTTTGTGTTTTTATTTAACTTGGCTTGTTTCATGTTTGTGAAGCTGGAATGTTGAAATCGATTTTTCACTCATTTCCTCAAGTTCTAAAGTTTTGAAATTTTGCATATTGTTTAGCAACGGATTCGGGGACCCTCCACGCTCTTGCGCATGCGCCGGGCGGAGTTATTTTCATCGAAATAGGGGGGAACGGGAAAAATGGAAGGGTGATATTTACATTTTACTGAGCGTGATCTAACAAAGAACTCCGGAAATGCGCTCATATGACTCATTACCTGACACCCCTTTCCAGTTGTAGTTTCATATAAAAATGCAGCCGAGAAATTATGGAATATTTCTTTTTTAATTTAGTTTATTAATGACACACAGGACTAGCACGACATAAATAGACAAACACACAAATACATTTAACATAAAAGATAAGAAAACTATACATTACAATCCTTTATTATTTCGAGTCATGGCCACACAAAAATCATATCTGACACTTCATTCTCAAACAACAACCAGCCAGGCTACCGTCCGACCGTCAACTGACTTTTACGGAACAGACTTGTGCCGCGCCATCTACCGCAGGCAACAGCAACAATAATGCCCAGTTCCTTACACGGTGTAAAATCGTTCAAAAGTGGTAGTCTCGGAATCCGTTGCTGAACTTTCCATTGTATGTTCTTGAAAACTATACGTTATCATTTAATATTTTCAGAGCATAATTATCAATTAATCGATTAATTTAATTAAATTTTGATACAGTGCAAGTGGTGTCACCTGGTAGTGAATTTGAGAAAATTCATTTCAGGATTCTATAATATATATTATAGTGACTTATAAATTAAAGACTAAAAAGTAGAAATTAATTAAAATAAGAAAAATTCTACTTACTGGTACACTAATAAAAGTGTGTTTTTAAAAATAGTTTTTACTAAGTTTTATTTTTAAATTTTTTAAAATTTAATACGGCCTGTTTTTGATTCACAAGAACTTTTTACCTGAATATCTTGTATTGAAGCTAATTAACCGCTTAACTTAACAGCCCGAGAATACTCGTGCATCGAATTATCGAAATTTTAGTCTTATAAACTAAAACTGAATCATTAATTAGCTTTATAATTTGACACAAAAAATATGTAGGATCCATAAACATCTTAAGTATCCTATGCCTTCTTAGATGAATGAAAACGACAGCCCCTTTCCAAAACAGGAGGGGTCAGCAATTATTAGATAGCAAAGAAAACTATTCAGTTAAGTGGTTAATATCCAATTTTTGTATATATTTGCTGTAGTTGCTTATATCATTTGAACAAGTTTTTCTGATATACTGTTTATCAAAACATCCGGTGGCTTAAAAATAATTAATTTATTAATTGCTCAATTTTGAAGCTATATAATTTGAAAGAGAAAAAAAAAAAGTGAAAAATCAGGTAATTCCTAGATCACGTGTGCTACGTGACATGCCCCCAAATCACGTGAATGAACCACGTGGCCCGGCTTCGAAGCAAAAGAACTATTGATTGATAACCTTCCATTTATACGCTGGGCCGCTTCTCTTACTAGAAGGGTTCCTTTTTTTCCCTCCCCAAATTCTGTGGCTGCGTCAGAGTGTTAGGAAATGACGAGGCACTGGACTCTTGCCTTAAAGGTGTTTTGCAAGAGGCTTGTTTTCCTTCGTTTTTACTGCTCGCCTTTGAGTGTTTCGATTTAGTAGATCTTTTGAGCGATTTCGGATGTTACGAACATGTACTATACGTGGTATGTTTACTTTCTGTTTTGGTATTTTTTTTTTCAGTATTAGTTGTAATGGTTAAGGTACCCGTCTACGTTCGGAGAAAAAATTTTTAAAAAGCATGCATAAAAACGACATACCGAGCTAAATAACAAAAATAGGCTTAAATAGTCACAATTAGAAATAAAAATTCATACATCATCAGTAGTTTTTAAGAATAATTATTTTTTTCAAGAATTTTAATAAAAATTTCGATCTTAAGAAAAACAGCAAAATTAAGAAAATGTAGGACATATTTAATTTTAAATTCTCATGCGTACTTCCCACACTATCTAGAATGTAATAGACCGTGAGATAAAAGTTATTTTAATAAATAAATATTTTATGAGCATTCAAAGTTGGCGTCATTGATTTTTCGCCAAAATTATCCTATGTTTCGAACTGAAAGTGACTGTAAAACATGACTAATAAAGCTATCATAAAAATCTGCGGATTCTTACACCCTCAAAGGGTTTTGACACGTGTACTAAATTTCAACGAATTGTTTTGGAGAGATCACGTTTTTCGTGGACCAATTTTAGTGAATTTTAATTTTTCAGAAAACGCATTTAAAAAATATAATAACGCATTAGTTCAAATCAATATCAAGGAATAAGAATAAAAACAAAGACTGTTTTAGTGCCTTAAAAGTTGTGGCTTTGTTTTTAGATCATAAAAAATGTTTTGAATTTTTCTTCGAAAATCGCTTTTTCAACCTAGTCGGATACCTTAAATGAATGGTTTATTTTGTTTTATTACATTTTCAGAGATTCCCCTGAAAGTTATTCTCTCCGAATTTGAAAATTCCGTAGATCTAAGTGGAATATAGTTTTTTTAATGACATTTTCTTAGTTTTTAATTATTAATTAATTAAATTTTTGTGAGAATATTTTATTTCCATCCATGAGACATGAAGTATTTCTTATTTCAGTATTAGTTGTAATGGTTAAATGAATGGTTTGTTTTGTTTTATTACATTTTCGGAGATTCCCCTCATCTTTCTTCTTTCAGAATTTGAAAGTTCCGTAGTTCCAAGGGGAATATGGAATTTTTTAATGACATTTTATTAGTTTTTAATTATTAATTAAATTTTTATAAGAATATTTTATTTCCATCCATGAGACATGAGTTATTTCTTATTTCAGTATTAGTTGTAATGGTAAATTTGTTTTGTATTATTACATTTTCAGAGTTTCGCCTCGTAGTTCCTCTCTCAGAATTTAAAATTCCCCATAGTTCCAAAAGGAATATGGATTTTGTCAATTAAATTATTAGCTTTTATTTCTGTATTAATTAAATTTTTATGCGAATATCTTATTTCCAACCCTTTATGAGCAAAATATTAATAATTAAATTCTACAAAGCTGCTATCCATATTGTAATCTTCCTCGTAAGGTTTGATTATATTGGCAAATATGCTAATTTTTTTAGACTTTTATTTTATTTACTTCATTTTCGTAAAAATGGAATTTTGTAATCAATTTTTCACTACACATATGTGTTCTAAGTAACAATATACTATTTTAATATTTTCAGAACTTAATTATCATTTAATCGATTCATTTAATTAAATTTTGATCTCATAAGTGTGGCGCCACCTGGTAGTGAATCTGGAAAATGTTGATTTCAAGATTCCTTAATATGTATTAATAATAAATCATAAATTAGAGACTGAAAAGTATAAAAATATTTTTTAAAAACTGTTTTTGTTCACCTTATTTATTTTTGAAGGCGTGGGAAAGGAATTCGAGTCCATTTCATAAAAACATATCATAAAGTTTTTAATAAATACGATGCTCCACTCAGGCATTTACACAGACTGGTAATTCGAAGCGCCACTCGGGCATTTACACAGATAACTCACTTGAGCATATTTACTACTCATAAGCATACCACAACTGAACCAATGTTTCGCAGAGGAAGGGAGGAACGGGTCTATTCTGGTACCCCCGGTTGGGTTGAGAGACGTCATTTTTTCCCGCACGTTAACAACGGGAAAGGTGTCGTCTCCCAACCCAATCGGGGGTACCAGAATAGACCCCTTAAATACAAGCGAGCGAAACGACAGCACCTATCAGTAATGCTCAGACATGAGATTCTTCTGCGGTTTTCCGCTTTTTTGTCTTTTTCCGCTTCTAGTTTTCATCATTGTCTTATTCACGCGTTTTATTAAATAATTTACCATTTTTCTATTTCGCGTGCTTTTCCCTCTTTCTTTCTTTCTTTTTTTTTTTTTTTTTTGCAATCTCATGCCTGAAAGCTGAATTTGCACTAACTGCTATCTTTCGCCAACGCTTGCATCCAACAATTTATCTACAATGTTTAAAATTATTAATGATTATTTAAATTTATTTTGTAGAAAAGTACCGCAGTGATGCCTGCAGTAGAATGTAAAGTTGCAAATTAACCGAATACAGTAAAACCCGGGTTCGGTTTAACCGAAATCCAAGTTATCCGAAATGCCTCTGAAATCGCCAGTCCAAAAATCACGTACGAAATAATCGTGAAGGCAAGACTTTTTTGCAACGATATCCCCACTTTTTTTCTTTTAAGCCTCCCCAAGAAGGTCAATGATTAATTTTAGTATGTTAAAATTAAATTAATGTATATCAACAATATTAATTACGATATTGTTTACTTGTGCCTCGCTTACATACAACAATTTTATCTACAATGTTTAAAATTATCATTGATTATTTACATTTATTTTGTAGAAAAGCACCTCAGTGATGCCTGCAGTAGAATGTAAAGTTGCAAATTAACCGAACTCGGTTTAACCGAAATCCGAATTATCCGATATGCCTCTAAAATCGCAAATCCAAAAATCACCTACTATACTGCACTAAAATAATCGCGGTGGCAAGACTTTTTTGCAACGATATCTCCCAAGAAGATAAATGATTAATTTTAGTATGTTAAAATTAAATTAATGTTATGTGGTTTACTTGATGAATTGTTTACTTAAACACATAAATTGTTAACTTGATATTATATAATATAATATATAAATACTTAAATATATAAAACTGCAGTTCATTAGATTAAAAGATTGCATTTGTTAAATTAATTTGTTCGTATATATTTTAAATATCCTTTTTACTAAAAATAAAAAACAAAGGAAAGACATGCATAAATATTAAAAAAAGGAAGAATTAATAATATCAGACATGAATGCAAAAAAAATTACTCCTGAAAAAAAGGAACTGAAAGGTTTATTTATATTGATACATAAAAAACAATCATTGACATTAACTTATATATCTCTAGATTACATATTATCAGGGGCCCCCTTTTCTTAAACTAATAATGTTGATCAACATTCGCGAAAAAAACACAGTGTATTAACCTAGAAACTCAAAGTCCTCAAGTTTCCCTTTTTTTTTCTTATCAAGAGGGGGATGCATTGGATCCAATAATTTTTCACGATTGTTCGTCATGAAATACGAAAGAAAATATATTAATAAAGGAAAAGGTCTTATCTGTTCGGTCCCTGCGATCTCCAAAATGGTCGGATTCCTCCTTCGTCAATTTTTATCCATCACACAAGTCCGCTCCTTATTCTACAATCGAGACGGGGGATATTACACGAAATGAGCATTTACAGACTCTTTTTCGTGCAGAAAAAACTGAGCAAAAAGAACACAATTCGAACCGTCCTCACAGGAACGAAGTATATGCACCATTTTTTTTTTTTTTTCTTTCTTTCTTCCGATCATCCAGCAGCGCGTCTCGAATCTCGAATAGTCTTTTTTCAATTGAAGGGATCTAACCCCTCTTCACATCCTGGCCTTGCGTCACAGAAAAAACAACGCCTGATTGGACACACTTTTTGTCAGGCGCTATTTCAGAGTGACCTTATAACCTCCCCCGCTCGTAATGAGGGAGAAAGTGATCTTTTAACTGTCCTCTTGCACGTAGGCACTCGACAATCTTGCACCAAGGAAACGAAAACATTTCTTGTAGCAGACAATACTACAAATGTATATCAACAATATTAATTACGGTATTGTTTACTTTTTCCTGTCTGGCGCATTGCGCTGGAACTCGCCGGTGCGAATATTGCGCCCGACGGAGGGTTAACTTTAATAAAGAACATAAGTGTAGCCTGCAAGAAGAGTTTTGAATTCGTTTTACACTCAAAACATTTCAGAATTACATACTGTAATTAGATGCAAAATAGTAATAGATGTTCATGGCTTAACCTAAAATATCGTTATATCCGAAACTGGTCCCCTCCCCTTTAGTTCGGTTTACCGGATTTGTACTGTATATACAAAGGTGTAACTTTTGTAGTTGAGTAGTAAAAGTTTCATTGCATACGTATGTAATGAATTCAATTCGTTGACGTCATAGTCACTTGACGCACGTAAGTGCATATGTCACCTAAACATGCAACTAAATGTTGCACTGTATTACACGGGGCGCATGCACTCGTCATCTAATATCTTACGCTGTGCCATGGCTATGTATTTGTTTCTGTTTTGAGTAGATTGTTTAGCTTTTTATTCTTATAATGCAAAAGAAAACGGTGTTTGTCCTTCGAAAATGTTTTAAAGTTTTCACTTAGTAATCATGAAATATTAGTGTATACATTGTCAGAATTCGAAAGAAAGTTTTTAAACGTTTCCTCTCAATAATCCTGAGGTATTACTGCATTCATATGTAATGAATTCAATTCGTGCGACATCAGTCACTTGACATACGTAAGTGCATATGTCACCTAAATATGCGACTAAATGTTGGGCACTCGTCATCTAATATCTTCCGCTGTGCTATGGCTATGTATTTGTTTCAGTTTTGAGTAGATTGTTTAGCTTTTTACTCTTATAATGCAAAAGAAAAGGGTGTTTGTCGTCCGAAAATGTTTTAAAGTTTTCACTTAATAATCATGAAATATTAGTGTATAGATTGTGAGAATTCGAATGGAAGTTTTACACGTTTTCCCTCAATAATCCTGAGGTGTTAATGCATAGATTTTCAGAATTCAAAGGGAAGTTTTAAACATTTTTAAAGTTTCCTATTAGTAATCGTGAAGTATTCAATGTACAGACTGCCAAAATTCAAAGGAAGTTTTTTACAGTTACCTCTTAACAATCCTGAAATATACAATGTGTAAATTGCTAAAATTTGAAGGGAAGTTTTCACGCTTACATCATATTGTGTACCGTGTTCTTTAGTTATTTTTACATCATAGTGTGAATTGTGTTTCAACACACTAGTGTATGCATTTGCTAATTAATTTATTAAAAAATGATCTAATAAATAATTTGCGTAACATTTATTTGAATTTGTAATATATTTAAATTATGTCAAAACATTTAATATAGACTCACTATAATATTGGTAAAGAGTGCGAATTATTCTGATGTAAATATAAAACGCTATTAATTAAATTAGAGGGTGATTAAGAATATTTATAAACGAAATATACCAAAAGCTTTAATGCTCTAATGTAAGAATTAGAATTATTGTATCAAAAAGAATATAAATCAAAAAGAAATAATAATTTCATTATAAAGAAAAGGTTAAATAAAGAAAAGTCAATTAACCAGAGAATAAAAGAAAAAGTGAAATAAAGCGTATTGCGGAAATGTTTCCTTCGAGCAAGTATTAAAACGCATTGATTCTTAAAAAACCAGGGGAAATGTTCTCCCCTCTACTTTCAGATACTTACATAATATGGCGCGTTTTGTGTTTAGCTTCATGGGCCGCAGTGGTTATAATAAGGTCTTGGCTGCAGAGCCGGAAGGTTCCAGGTTCGAAACCCGATTCCACTGAAGATCCGCCGTGTATGGAACCTGTTGCACTTTAAATCAGACGTAGTGGGTCAAACGTCCTCCCGCTGGTGTGGCGTGGAACTTTAGAGAGGGGATGCAACTCAGGTGTTGTTCTCGTCGTCTGGCCGCTGTTCAAAATGATGAGGTTCGTCCCAAAATAGCCTTCTTGTTGCTTCAAAACGGGACGTTAATATAACAAAACCCAAACTATGCTGTGTAGCTTCGTAGCATGGTGAAGAAAATCGAGTATGGATTTTGAACCTCTTCTCTTTGACCGACTGAATCCAAAATTTGTTGCAGATCTACAATTTTGGTATCAAGACCACCTACCAAATTTAATTTACCTTACTCATTGCGTTTTTTGAATTGCGTTGACGCGGATAAACAAACAGACCGGCAGTCCATCCTTTTGACGGATTTAGTCTGAAATTTGGCATAGATCTGCAGTTTTGGTGGTGTAAAGATCATGTACTAAAATTCGGGCATCTAACTCATTGCGTTTTTGAGTTATGTTGACACGTATGTACAGACAGGCAGTCCATCCTTTTGACGGATTTAGTCCGAAATTTGGCGCAGATCTACAATTTTGTTGGTGTAAAGATCATGTACTAAAAGTCGGCCATATAACTCATTGCGTTTTTGAGTTATTGCTTTCATGTACATATGAATAGACAGATAGAATAACTGGCATGGATTCCGATTCAAGCTATCTGAAGCAGTATTTTTGAGTACCTTTTTGTACTTCGCGGAAGTATGACGCGGAAACTCAGAAGTTTCTATGTCTAATTAGAGGTTTAAATTTTGTAACGTTTTTTCATTTTGTACCTCATTTTTATCTCTTTTGTGCTTCATTTTTGGTCATTTCAAATGTATAAGTACAAAACTTTCATTATTTGCATACAATTATGAATGCTTAAGGACCACAATTTATAATTGTAACACGCTAGAACGTTTATGTTTAATACAGTTCTATATGAATGCTTCAATTGCCAAATCGATTAACTCCATAAAACGAAAAGTAGAGAAAAGTGTTAAAATAGTTTGTTTTTTTTAAAATTCCCTTCAAATTGTAAATTCAAATAAACATTGTAGACTGTATTACTGCACATGTATCTGTTATCTTACGACATATAAAAGTATAAGATAGATTATCCTTCGAGTAATCGTTATTATTGCTACAATTTTTGTGTGATTATGGGAGGTAATCAATTTGGCAAGTGAAAGAAAAGTATTAAATAAAATTCAATCTTCAAATTATTTTTTTTATTACAGAAAAACTTCATTATATACATTTTATATTGAATTTAGACTTTAGAAGATTCTATTACTGTTACAGTTATTATTATTAATTTGATTAAATTGATTCATCAGCAATATAAATGATGTCTTCTTCGTCAGCTGTATTTGAGCTCCCGTCATGTCAATTTGTCCTTAAGTTTTTATAATAATCATGTTTAATGAGAGGAATGAATTTCAACAAGTCCACCATATCTTTCCTCTTGTTACAGTTCTACCTGTTGGATACAATAAAGGCTGGTCTACATTTTTCAGACATAATGGTCTACCTGCTACAGATTTTCTTATATTAATGGCATTAAATTCTGAATCTTCATTAAAGTCACTCTTGAATTGTATGAGTTTGGTTTCGACTTTTCGGTAAATCCGACATTAAAGCGAATAAATTCACATACTTAGGGATCATTCTTGAGGAGGAGGTGTCGGTGTATAAATAACTTATTATTACTTAACTCCAAGAAGAGGAAGATAGGTAAAACAACGAATGACAACAACAACAGAAAAAGCGGTATCTTTTCACGACAATATCATTGCATTTAAAAGTTTTTAACTAAATTTTTATTGCGCAATAATGCAATTAGCAACAATTTACATAAGAGTATGGAGTTAATCAGATTGGCTTCTGAAAGAAATAATTTATTATTCACTGGCCAAAAAAAATTTGTCATTTGGTGGAGTTAATCTTTATTATTAGAGAAATTTGTTTTGAATATAAACAGGTAGGAGTCTATCAAGTGCTTTGACATGAAAATTTTAAAAAAATTCAAAAAGTGGAGTTAATCGATTTGGCAAGTGAGGGATTCATATATTGCGGGAATAACTCATTTATATTTTCAAGCCACACAGGACAGTTTGAGAGTTCAGTTCGGTTTATAGTGTTAGTTTTGTTTTCGATATTTTGTTGGAGCCTCTCTTTATTTTTGTTCGTTGTCTTCAGATAGAAATATTTATCATTGAATGTAGAACAATGGGCATTTATCTTATCGAAATTTCTTAATTTAGGTATCTTATCAGTCGAAACCGAATGTTAACTTATCGTCAATATGTGTCTTTATTTTACAAATGTACGTGAAATATTTTGCGTTTGTTGTTAATAGTCGTAAAAGGCCTATTAGTTCTGCGTATTATTCGTTTTCTTCATTGTTATTTTCTGTATGAAATTTCTTGTCCTCTGCAAAGCTTCATCTATCAAGCTCTTTTCCTTATTCACAGTATACAGGGTGATACAAAATTAAATGTTCACACTGTTAAGAGAGATCGAAAGCAAAATAGAAGCTAGAATTACATAGACCACCGTACGACCGGTAACACCACCCAGTCGAGCTGGTGGATACACGACGAAGGAGAAGTAATAGACAAAATAACGAGCGGAGACTCTTTTTACTTTCTCGTACACGAAGTATACAAAGAGAAAGTATTGTCATCGTCAAAAAATTCGAACTCCAGATTTTGACGAATCTCCACGTTTTAGACCTCCCCGAGTCCGAAAAACACGATTTCGGAATTATGTCTGTGAACACGATTACTCGAAAACTCTTAGAGCTACGGGGATGAAATTTGGTATGTGGTCTTTAAACGTAATTTGTAGGTTTCTATCAAATTTTGGACAAAATCCGTCGACGGGAAGTCTGTCTGTATGTCCGAAGTCATGCGAACACTAACTCAAAAACTTGAATAGCTAGGTGGATAAAATTTGGTACACAGTTTTATCGTCATGAATGTAGGTCCGTATAAAATTTTGGGGCAAGTCCGTCAACTGGTTGACTTTGCATATTTGATTTCTTCGCAATTGTACGAAGCAAAAGAAAGGCACGCGTTTTTACTGCTGTTCCCGTAATACGTTGTCTTGGCTCACTGCCAAATTCTTCTCGAATAAAAGTGAATTAATTATGGAATGTTTTCTTTTAATTTTTCTTTCACGCCGAAACATTTTGTCAATAAGAGTTGCATATTTGATTTCCGGTTACTTTTATTTCGTAATGCATTTTTTTTCTGAGTGTATTTTGCATTATTTTTACTCTGACAGAACAAAAGTAGTTGTTAAAAGTAAAGTTATAAAGTAACAAACCAAAATTAGTGTCAATTGATTCATCAGTTCTGTTTTTCATGCTTTTTACTTTCTCGTATACGAAGTATACAAAGAGTATTGTAATCGTCAAAAAATTCGAACTCGAGATTTTGATGGATCTCCACGTTTTAGACCTCCCTGAGTCCGAAAAACACAATTTTGGAATTATGTCTGTCTGTGTGTGTGTCTGTCTGTGAGCACGATAACTCGAAAACTATTAGAGCTACGGGGATGAAATTTGGTATGTGGTCTTTAAACATAATTTGTAGGTTTCTATCAAATTTTGGACAAAATCCGTGAACGGGAAGTCTGTCTATTTGTATGTCCGCGGTCATGTGAACGCTATAACTCAAAAACTTGAATAGCTAAATGGATAAAATTTGGTACACAGTTTTATCGTTATGAATGTAGGTCCGTATAAAAGTTTGGGCCAAATGCGTCAAAAAGAGGCGTTCAAATTGCATATTCAATTTCTTTTAATGCGATTCTCATGCGCATGCGTATTGGTAGCAATCTGTTATTGTTGTAAATTCTATTTATAACAATAAATAATGTTTTCAAGCATCAATTGTTAACAATTTTTTTATTGTTGTAAATCAAACCGATCTCATTATTTCAGCGTTTTTGCAATTGTTACGGTTGTGGTAGTATAAATTGTTTTCTTGGGAATTCAATTCCAAAGCAGAATTTTCGCTTTAGCATTCATTGCATTGCCTAGTTTATCGCGCCTGCTTCAAAGTAATATTTTTTTGAAACGTGGCAACAGATATTTGATTTCAGGTTTGTTTGTTTTTTTGTTTTACTTTCTCGTATACGAAGTATATACAAAGAGAAAGTATTGTAATCGTCAAAAAAATTCGAACTCGAGATTTTGACGAATCTGCACTTAGAAAGTATACGAGAAAGTTTAGGGGAGACCACTCCCGCTGGTTTAATTTCTTAAGCACTCTGCCAATGTGCATGATATTTTCAACTACAACTATCGGTAGTAAATTTGTAACAATCGGATCGGAGATATTACTGGCAAGCTAAAAGGCTGCTTAGATGTGTGCAAATCTTTTAGTAACTTACATTAGATAATTGAAATTTGGTATGTGGTCTTCTAATTTATCCATGCGGTGGGAGGGGAAACAGCACCTTTTTGGGGAAGTATACGAGCAAGTTTAGGGGAGGCCACTCCAGCTGGTTTGACGTAGACTTGCGTCTCTCCATAGTGGGCTAATGGTGTGTCGGGAAAGGAAAAAAATTATGACGCTTTTCGCGCTAAAGTTACACGCTTATAGATCCACAACCAAATAGCATATAGATTTGGTTTTAGTTTCATTTAACAGAGAAAGGTGGACATGGAAGATTGCAAAAAGTATTTTAGAATTTGGAATTACGGTTTAGTCACATTCGAGCTGAAAAACTGATGAAAATCACGAAGAATTTTACATAGAGTCGTAGTTAGTTACATTAGTCATACACTAGACTAATAGTCACCTACAGGTACTTCAGTCACAGTTGAGTAAGGTAAGTAAGTCTACGCTCCTCAATCCCAGCGGCCGTTTCGCAGAGACAGCCCCCCGTCGATTTTTATCCGATACTAGTAAAGGAAATAGTTTGCACCACAACCTTTTCGTGCAATGCATAAACAAAAGTGTGTATTCTTACACAGGAGATGAAAGCGCTTCGATTGAGGCTTTTTCCCCCAATTTCCCTCCCAAGCAAAGGGAATTTTCGGAATACTACTCTCGGTGTTTTTCCCTGTATGCTATTTCTAGTCTATATGCAAATAGTGAGAAAGGGTTTTGTTGAGAACTCTTTCAAACACTATGGAGTATTAAAATAATGTTCGGAAAACGAAAGTGCTTCAAACCATCACTAAACAAACCTCTAGAAGTCGGTTCCGTGTTTGTTTGGGGTCACTTCTATGTGAATATGTAGCGACTATAAAAAATTATTTTTTTTCGGAATTAAATTTTTTTAAAAATGCTAAAAGTTTTAGAAATTAATATGACAACGGCTTATCGTATGGTTAATGAGAACCTATGCACTTTTTCATCATAATTAAAATGAATTTAAATGTAACTTATCATATAATTCGAGAAATTAAATGAATATATTTCACCTTTATAGTACACTAGCTGTTACCCGCGACTTCGTGCGCGAAGAATTTGAATTGCTATTTTTTTTAAATTCACGAATGTAAATGTTTCGTTATACATAGAAAGGGGAAATCAAAAGTTCTGACGGTTGATAATACATAATTGGACGACTAATTTAAGTCTCCGTTATTGTAAATTACATCATTGTACTCAATGGTATCATCTGCTCTTTGGAATATATCATCCACCATGCTATATGTCATCTGCTTCTACTGTTTAAAAGAATACATAAGACAAAATATACCTTCCTATTCTAAAAACTCTGACAACCATATCATATACGTCAATGGACGATCATGATTTGTTTATTTTGGATTCATAGACCGTTTTCCGGTAACCTTCCGATTTAAGCAATCGCCAAATCTATTTGGCAACTGTATCAAGCGCCAAGCTCGAATTAGTTCTTTCTTTATTAAACAAAACGTTGAATTCCGTGTTCTTTGGGTTTGTGTAATCCTTTCTATTTAAATCGGTTAGAAACAGCTCTTAAAGCATTAAAATTCGAAACGGAACTATTGTAATTAGCTAAATCGTTTGGTTACAAATTTAACCGCCAAAAACATTTTGGATGACGATGAAAAGAGCGATAAAGAATAATTTTGGCAACCTTTCCACTAAATTTGGCTCTTATTTTAAGTAAATATTGAACGATATTTTCATTTAGTTATACTTAACTTTAGTTTTTAAATTTTAATCTAAAAACTCTTGGAACTATATTATATCTACCATTAGATTTCTGTCCCGGCATTTATTTTTCAGTTATTATTCCAGAGATTATTTCTTTTCTCAGCAAGATCACGTGATGCATGACTTTAAAAATAAGTTATTCCACATGCTTGCGCTTTTCTGAAGGATCACGTGACATTTCATTTTGTTTACGCATTCCTTAAGGATCACGTGGCAGTTGATTGAAAAATAAAGTAATAATCTTCATCGCAAATCGCTTGTTAATTATTTAATTGTTATCTGTAGCCAAAAATAATGAATTTAACATGATGTCACCTACCCAATCTCCGTTCCTGGGTTCCAAGCTACAACTCTGCCAATTTTCATCCAAATCGGTTTGGTAGTTTTGCCGTGAATGCGTAACAAACAGACAGACACACTTTCGCATTTATTATATTATATGGATATTTTTAAAAATAAGCAAAATTTTCAGAAATAAAGGTGAATTAGTTCAAAGTCTAACCGTTGCCTAGCAACGGAGTAGCTATAAATCTTCGTTATTTCAAAATCGTCTGCACGCATTTTAAAATTTTAGAACTTTTAAAAATTAATAACAATCGAAGGGAAAATGTCAGAGAAATAAAATTGGTATCATTGAAAAGGTAAAAATTTGAACTTTAAGATGGTATAAAAATATTTTCTGTCGGACAGTTTGCTCCGAAGTTACGGCGGAAAAACGGTTTCGGTTATTTTCTAATTAACTGACTGTTTAATTAACTTTTGGACTTAGAAAAGTTCATAAGTGTCTTCCCCTTGTCTTAAATGATAAGTGTACAAAATTTGGTTGAAAACCGTCCATTGGTTTAGGAGGAGATGTGGAACATAGCCACATACATACCCACACACATACCCACAATGACTTTTATTTATATTAAGATTTTACATTTGGACTGTGCGCGTACTCGTCCCAATTTCACAATAACTGCTCAAGGTTCTTACAGCATATTGCCTAATTCACCATACCTTACCAAAGTTCATACCACTCTTCACAGCGGCAGCGCATGGGTTGGCGAACCCTTTCAAAAATTAGCGGCAGCGGTGGGGATTCTTGAGACCATGACAGCTCGGTATACCCGCCATCTCATAAATTCATAAACTGTTGCATGTTTTTCATACACAGTCGGACAGTGACTAAAATGACTAGCGCTGAAATTCAACTACACCTCTGGCGAACCACGCCTTTTACTACATCTGTTTCCGAACATACAGTGGAGTCTCCCTATAACGAAATCGCTTGGTTCCAATTGAAAAATTCGTTATAGAGAAAATTTCGTTGTACGGAGATTAGAGATTTTGGCAGTTGTTTAAGTAAATGTTCCAAACTTTTCAATAGGTGCGATAAGTTCAAATGTATCTAATTATGATTTTCAATTAAAAATGAATATATATTGTAAATTTGTTAAAATTATGCTAATTTTTATTATATAAATAAAATGCTCAAAAGTGAAGACAATTCACCAATTTAGAGAATAGTGTGTACTTACGTTTATTTTACTTGAAAAATTCCGTTATTTTACATTGCTTTGCATTTCGTGATGTTAAATTTTTAGAAATTTTCACATTTTAAGAAGTGAGTGGTTCCAGAAAACAGGCACTTGTGAGCGATTTGTTTGCACAGAAACTATCAACTTTCTTCAAAAATGACAAAAATCGAAAAGATAAACCTCTGAAAAGATTCGTTACAGGGAGACAATCACTTCGTTATATGGAGAAAATTTTGAATGTTATTTAACATTCCGATTAAAAATTTCGTTATAGGGAGAAATTCGTTGTAGAGAGACTTCGTTGTAGGGAGATTCTACTGTATTATCCTTGTGATTTTGACTTTTGTGTTTCCTACTTCCCCTTTTTACTTTCTCGCATACGAAGTATACGAATAGAAAGTATTGTAATCTTCAAAAAATTCGAACTCGAGATTTTGCGTTTGCCTCCACGTTTTAGACCTCCCCGAGTCCGAAAAACACAATTTTTGAATTATGTCTGTCTGTGAACAAGATAACTCGAAAACTATTAGAGCTACGGGGATGAAATTTGGTATGTGATCTTTGCACAAAATTGGTAGGTTTTATCAAATTTTTGGACAAAATCCGTCTACGGGAAGTCTGTCTGTCCGCGTTCGTGTGAACACGATAACTCAAAAACTTGAATAGCTAGGTGGATAAAATTTGGTACACAGTTTTATCATCAGGAATGTAGGTCCGTATCAGATTTTTGGCGAAATCCGCAAAAGGTTGACTGTCTGTCTGTCTGCATAATCGCATGCTTCTGAATACGATAACTTCTAAAAACAATGACTTAGATAAATGAAATTTCGCATGTAGTCTTGTAACCCTAATTGTAGATTTGTCTCCAATTTTCGTTTAAATCGATTTTTTAAAAAAAAACGGCGTTGAAATTGCATATTCAGTTTCTTCACCATTCTACGTGCAAAAAAAGCCTCGAACGGTGGACCGTTTTCCCCGCCTGTGTTAGGGAATACCGCACGTTTCTGCCGCTCGGTGTATTTTTTTCCCCACCCGCGTTTAGGCGTATGCGAGAAAGTTTCGGGGAGGCCTCTCCCACTGGTTAAGTTCAATTTCTTATCACTCTGTTTCCTTCATGAAAGTAAAAATGCAGTTCGCTGATTCATTCTAAATATCTATAATTACTGTGTTGTTACGACTTATATATTTGCAGTTATTTCAGAAACTTGTCTTTTTATTTTCATAGCTTTTGCCAATTTTTCCATATCTAGAGTCCGATGACCTTATGCAAATAAAGATCAGATGATTCGTCTGTTCCTTTTCATTACCATAGTTTGAGTGTAAAAACTGAGTATTTTAATATAATGTGTAATAACTGAGAATTTGACTATATTTTTATTATTATATTTCTTACTAGCTAATATTTACCAAGAATATTTTCATATCTTTTATTAATAAAAATTTAACTGTTTAGTAAATTGTCTTGAAATCTTTCTTATACTTTATAGTTTTCGCGAACAAAAAATTGAAGAAAATCAATTCGTGTGTTTGGATTTCTGTAACGAATAAACTGTTTATTAGTTTCTTTCAAACTATTTATATGGGTGTAATGGATCGAAATAATACCAGTCGCCCCATTTGAAGTAACACATCTATTTATTAGCACTGTGTTGATAGAAAAGAGATGACGGTGAACTGTATTTTAACATTAAAAATAGGTATGGGTCGGATAGTTCACAATTCTATCCACTGTACTCAATCTTCTCGCTTGACCACCTACGCGTGGTCAATTGAGATCTGGATTCTCTCCTTCGCAGGAGTTAAAGGCAGTTGAAGTCTCCTTCGCGAGAACTTGCTTTTCTCCATCGGATCTCACCTCTGACTCTGGGTGACATATTTCCATACAAATTCGAGAAAAAATTTCAGCATTAATTTGGAACTAAATTCTATCGGGAAATTGGAGGAAAAATTGTAGGGGATATTACTAATATATTACCCCAGATCTTTCTCTTGGTAACGCTCTGACGTCGCCAACAACTAAACAGCATTATTTCATTGTTAGATATCCTAAATTTCAGTAATTTTAAATTTAAAAGAGTAATTGTCGTTCTAATTTCAAATTTAATAGTCTAAAATAGTGAAATAAAATTTGCTGTCCATTGATATAAAATTTATCTCGCTATGATCAATAGTTCCCGAAAAAATTTTAATTATAGTAATCATATATTTCAAATTAATTTCCGTTTTTTAATAGAAAGTAGTAAATTGCGTCAGTGGTATATCATGCGCGTGATATAGTTTGGACGATACGATGCATCTGATTATTTATTTCAATAGTGATGATATAATTTGATAATATTTTTTGGCAACATTTGACAAGCAGAGAAATGCTTTGTTTTGATTAGAATTTCGAAAAAGAATTCCTTTTGAAATTTTAACTTTTGACGCAAGTTTGACAAGCTGAGAATTTCACAGTTATTGAATTATAGTAAAATTGTTAAACAACGAAGAATACTTCAACACGGAATGTTGTTCACCAAGAGGTTTTCTGAGTAAAGAAATATGTAAATAAAAAAATATTTCCTGTCACAAAACATACTATGTTTATTTTATTTGTTTTCAACCAATGTTAAACATTTCTCTCGCAGATATATCTATTTAAACACGTCAAATTTGACTTGAAATCTCTCCAATGAAGAAGCATTTTGCACCCGTCATAGTTAATAAATATTTACCAAATTTTTATCACAATGTTTCATTCATTAATTATTCCATGTTTCTTCTGTAGGATGAAGACGGAAACTGCTTTTGAAGTAGAACTGGAGCGAAACCTGTCCGAGCAGAAATTCGAAACTGTCCTTGAGACTTTGAAAACTCCTGAAAATGATACTTACATCGGAACCAACTTGTGGAACATCATTAACACGGTTTGCTTAACGCTGAAAACGAAAGACTTAATACAGAATGAAGACGACGTCGATATCTGCCGGAAAATTCTTTTGAATCTGGTCGACAGAGGCAACCCGAGAGAAGTCATCGTTGCTTTGATGGAAGATGCCGATTCCTTCAAAAACCATTTCCATTTTTCTGCTTTGTTGGACCCTTTGAAAAAAACTTTGCTGAAAGTTCCTGGTAAGAGGGGTAAATCTCTAGAGTGGGTGCTGTCCACACTCAATGCCCACATTCAAACTTTACCTTTACCTGAAGATGCCGATCTTCAAGGAGACGAAAAAATGTTGCTCGATGCTGATCCAGCAGTGATGGACACAAACTATGTCGTGTCGAATTATCTGAAGTTTATTGATACATTTGTGGAGGAAGTATCTTTTGAAACTTTAAGTAAAAAGGAAGACTATTATGCAGATCGAGTTGAGCACCAGCGGGAAATTTTACAGAGATTTATTCTAATTCTTTTCGACCGTCCGTTCCTGTATCAGGACCTGCATGTGGAGTTGGACAGTGATCGACCTAAAAGCACCATTCGTACTCTTTGCGAGACTTACGTGAAGTGCTTATTCAAGACGTGCCGTAATGTTTTTAATCTCTTCAAATACGAAATCAACCCCTCAAAGTCGTCTCTGAAAAAAGAAGCTAAAGATGACAACAATAGTTCTTCGAAGAAGGAAGATGAGGTGAAAGACGAAAATGATGATTCAGAAAAGGTCCCTACGTTAGCACTTGCCAATCTTTCTTACTTGATCTTTGTTGAAAACATCGCACTAGATTCCCAACCTTTTGTATACAATCATCGATATTTATTTATGAAGAACTTGAAATACATCATCTTACTTTTGGGAAAGAACAAAAATCTTGTTCTTTTCAAAGGACTTCATCTAGCTCAGACTTTATTAGACAGACTAGAAGAATATGGGATTGCTTACAACTACATAGAACTGGGAGACTTTACGGAATTTCCGAGACTTTTAATGAAGGTTGCTATATTTTCCAGTATCGAAACTCATCGAAAAATGGCTGTCCAAGTGTTCTTGTCCTACATCAGTAAGTGCGACTGGAAAGGTAGATATCACTTGATAAACCAGGTGTTGTGCACGACGAACCACTCTGGTGCTGAAGGACTGGTTATCAATTTGTACAAAACTTACCTGAATGATCTTCTCAATGGCAGCGTAACGGATAACTACTTCCTTGGTAAAAATTTAAAATTGTTCTTGAAGAAGGTGTACGTACTTAAAGAAGGTGTGGAAACGGACATTCTGGAACACAGTGATAGAATAATGACATCTCTGAATTTCCTTCGTTATCTCCTCTTACGCGATGGTAAAGATAAGAATGTTACAGGTGTCTGGGACCTGTTGCCTGCTATATCGAAAAAGTTTCTTGAACCTTTGTCAACAGGACTTGACTTGTCCAGAGCTCATTACAAACAGGTGGCCAAAGACAATGAGGAGAATGCTCGCAATAAAGCAAAAGGGAGCATCGACTCTACAGTCACGGTTAACAATGAAATGTGGCCAAACGTCCCGCCTCAGTTCCAAAAGGATTTGTTAGACAAAGCTCTTTTGACTTTTGATATGATTGAGAGCATTTTATCCCGTGTTCGTGAACTTTTCTAAACCATCGAATTCATTATCTGTATGTTAAATAATTATATTTTGGAAATACTGCGAACAAGTGGCAAAAGACTCCGAAATGGACGCTTGCAATAAAACAGAAAGAAGCGTCGACGCTACAGTCACAGTAGTTAATCCTAACGTCCCGCCGCAATTTCAGAAGGATTTGTTGGACAAGGCTCTTTTGATATGATTGAGAGCATTTTATCCCGTGTTCGTGAACTTTTCTAACCCATCGAATTCATTATCTCTATGTTAAATCATTATATTTTGGAAATACTACGAACAAGTGGCAAAAGACTCCGAAATGGACGCTTGCAATAAAACAGAAAGAAGCATCGACGCTACAGTTAGCAGTTATTCCTAACGCCCCGTGCCAGTTCCTGAAATATGTGTTAGACGAAGCTCCTGTAACTTTTGGTGCGACTAAAAAAAATCTTGTCCTGCGTTCGTAAAATCATCTAATTCATTGTCTTCGCAGTATCGACCACAAACAAGTGACAAAAGAAGTCCAAGGAAAGCACTGTTAAGAATTACATAATTTCTGATGTTCTGCCTCTACACAAAGATGTATGAGGGGGTATCATAAAGTGTCGGGACTAGCTCTGTTGCCAAGAAACTACTTTATTTATTTACGTGGACACGCTGTCACCCTGAGAGTGGTCTGCGCACCGCAATATAGCCATCCCAGCGTTCTTGACTCTTTTGGAATATGTCCTGGAAGTCTACTTCTCGAAGCGTGGCAAGCATCTTTCAGGATTAGCGTTGGATCTCTCATCGTCTTCCAGTGATTTTCTTCTTGATTAGTTTTCGGTGTAGCTTACCCCATGCGAGAATCTTACGCCAGAAAAATCAAATCTTCCGCGCGTGCCTCTCGAAACACCTTGGACGACTCATGGCAGCATCGCTCTAAACTTGCTGCATCATTTCTAACGTCTTTGTTGTAGATTTGCAGAGCTTCACTCAAAATTTCACTTCATTCTTTGTTCATGTTGAGATCTCAGAAGCACGAGTTTCGCAGCTAGAGATACACGTTTTACATATCTTGGTATTAAAAAAAATGTCGGTGCCCCCTGCGACTGTGTATGCTGCTAACTGTTGGCATGTTACAGAACTAACCTCGAAACTTTTTTATCGCCTCGTATTTCACAAACTCATTCAACTTTCGATATGATTGAGAACATCTTGTCTTGTGTTTGTCAACTCATCTTATTTGTTGAATTCGTTCTCTTTGTATGAAATGATTCTATTTTGAAAATATTACTCCAGACACACAGGTAGGAAATGTCTTCGAGGAAAACACTTGCAATACAGTCGAAGACAGCGACAACACTATAATAACATTTAGCAATTATATGTTACCTCACTTTCCGTGTCAGTTCCAAAAAAGGTGCGTTAGACAAAGCTGCTTTTACTTTTGATATGATTGAGCATTTTGTCCCTTGTTCGTCAGCTTTTCTAATTCATTTTCTGTGTGTTAAATAATTGTATTTTGAAAATAAAATTTATGAATTGGTATGTTCTCGCATTTCTTTCCATGAAAATGTATTACGTTACGTGTTTATTCACCAATAGATGCTAAAAAAGTGTATTTTAATAAAACACTTTATTGACATTTGAAGGGTAATAATTAGGGGAGAATTCAATTTCATTCTTTTGTTTAGCAAAACTACTTTTTCTTGCTTTTGTGTATGTTTCTGATTTTATAGAAAAATTAAATAATTCGACTCTAAAATTAAAATGATTACATTCTGTTGTATATTTGTAAGATCTTTAAAAATTCCTTAAGATAAGGCAGGAAAATTCCATTTGAAATAATACGCATATGAAATTCTCTCTTGAAAGTACAGAACGAATGTATATAAGATGTGCCTGATATGTTGTTAAGATTCCAGGGATGAGATTGGCAAAAAAGCAAAAAGACTGAAATCATACGCCAGCAAAAAAATTTGTACCATAATTTATACGCGAAATAGGTTTTAAGAAGTAAAACATGCAACATGATGAAAATATTACACTATAACTAGGGGGCTCTGCCCCCTGCTCGCTAAAGCTCGCCAACCCCCAGGAGGATTGCGCTGCAATCCTCCGGGGCTTGCTACGCAAACCCTGCTCGCTTCGCTCGCTACATGAAGACACTGGGTGTCCTAGCACAGTTGTTATAAAATCTTTATATATATATATATAACACCCCCTGCTCGCTCCGCTCACCGACACCAAAGAATCACGTGATTCTTTCGGGATCACTATGTGAAAACAGCTTGCTTCACACGTTGCCATACAGTTATCCGTTTCTGCTAGTATTAGGAAATTATAAGTACATTAATTAACAAAAGGTAAATTTAAATTATTTGAAATTGCACGAACTCCTAAAATTAATTTTTCATCAGTTTCTACAATTAAAATCTTCTGGTAGCACAGATATATATGTAAATGTTAGAAAGAAATTTGAAAGGTAATATTTATAATCCAAAGATGATTAAAAATCAGAATTATTTTCATCAATCAGAAATTTAAAACTTCTTGGCATACACTTTTGAGTATTTATTCGAAAGTTTATTTCAACATAACTTCATTCCACTAAGATAGCTTTTTCCAAATCTTCAAAATAAATTTTTAAAAATTGCTTTTTCCACCAAAATTTCAAATATGCCCTCTTTGCAATGGAGTGTAATTCAGAAAAGCTTTTCCACATGTATACATGCTTATTTCAACAATTATTTAGTCAAGAAAAATATAGTGTGTTTCTCAGTGCAGTCATTTGTGTTTTAAATCTCGGAAAATTCTTGATCGTATCTTGTCGTGGAAAGATGTAAACCATCTTGCAACCTTTTAGCTAAAAAAGGACAGTTTAAAGAAAATAGCGGCTTGAAACATGTTCATATTAACTATTCAAATTTAAAACCCATAATAATTACTTACTTTTAGCCTTTTATAATTTATAAGATAGCTTTTTTCTCAAAAATTTCAAAAATCCTTGCTTTTTTAAGCAAAATTTTAAATATGCACTCTTTTTTATAAAATATTACACAGAAAAGCTTTTCCACCTGTATAGATGCTTATTTCAACAATTATCTAGCCAAGAAAGAAATAATGCTTTCCTCAATGTGTTTTAAATCTCAGAAAATTCTTGATTGTATCTTGTCGTAGAAAGATGTAAACCATCTTGGAACCTTTTAGCTAAAAAAGGACAGTTTAAAGAAAATAGTGGCTTGAAACATGTTCATATTAACTATTCAAATTTAAAACTAATAATAATTATTTACTTTTAGCCTTTTATAATTGATAAGATAGCTTTTTTCTCAAAAATTTCAAAAATCCTTGCTTTTTTAAGCAAAATTTTAAATATGTACTCTTTTTTATGAAATATTACACAGAAAAGCAAAAAGTATGCAACATTATCATTCACCATTAGCAGCATGTGGTAATTCTCTTCCAGTGAAAATATATATGAGCTAAAACAGTCCGTACAAACACGGTGGCAAAAAAATCTAATCTCTCTCTATATATACGTTGCAAATAGTATGCAACTTTAATCATTCTCCGAGAGCAGTGTGCAAGAGAACTTTTCTGATGTATAATTAGTTCTCTGGTCTTTATTCTGTAATTTTTATTTTTACACATAGTAAATAGTGCACACAATTAGTATCACAAAAAAAAAAAAGACTCTGGCTCCCTAAGCCTATCGGCGACTTTCTCGCCGATCTTCGCTGAAATCTTTCATCCAGGGATTCCCTTGCACGCTGCTCTCTTCTACGCAAATTTTATTCAAAACTTCGCAAAGAGTTAATTTTAAATAAATAAATTCAAAAAAGAGTAACGACTTCTCCTGTAATTCGTAAGCGATTAGCTCGGTTAGCGAAATTCTTGGCGTCAGGGTTGAGATTGGTAAACAAACTGATCGTTGCCAACGGGGAGAAAGAAATAAAGGTCATTTTTTTGCGCCACGCATAAGCGTTTTATATAATATAGATAATTAATAACTTAATTATTTATAATTCAGTAGGTATAAATAGGAAAAATATTAAATTATTATTAAATCATTCACATTAAAAGTTAAGTAACAAGTTTAACACATCATCAGGGGCATAAGAAAATACAAAAATTAGACATTAAAACATATGTACCACCTGTACATCACCGAGATGCAACATTCACCCAACAGAAGTCTGAGAAGAATTAGTATATTTAATAGCCTTTTGATAAAAGTTAGCTCAAGAAATAAATAAAAAATAAGGACAAATAATTTCTTTTGCTTCATGCAATTGTGTAAAGTGTATTAGCTCTTTATAAATTATAATAATGTATCATATACAGAATTCTGTTTTATTTCTTTTATTTTTATACTTTTTTTCAAAAGTAACAGCACAATGATTTTGCACCTTATAAAGTGAGAGAGGCCGGGAAATTGTACAGTTACAAGGACAGATTCATTTAGCATTCTTGTTATTTGAAACCCTTTGAAACATTTCCTTAATTGTTAAAAAAGTGGGGTTTTTTTTCTCGTTTTTTTAATTGTGTGGCTTCTGCTGGTAACAGATCTCCATTAACACGCTTCACCCCTTGTTTTGGAGGCCCCCTATCTTTGACAGATTTTTCTTCAATAAAGGATGTGTTTGCATCCTCTGCAAGTTTATTTTCAGTAAAGGCTGAAGTTTTTGCAGTCTTCATTAGTATCTATCTGTTTAATTACTGGCATAGCTGTCGGGACTACATTATCTCTAGAATGCCTAGGTAAATCACCAGTTTTATTTGAGAATATTTTTTTTATGTCTTATTCTCTGCTTTTTTGCTGCATTTGCACACAGCTTTTTAGCTGCCTCTTTTGACAGGAGTTTTTTTTATTTTTATTTCTTCATCTTGGTACGCCCTACAAGATGACCTTAAGTTTTCAACTAATTTTTTTTCAACATGTTTATCCCAATTTTTTTTTTGCAAAATATGCCACAAAGGTTTTGTTTACTGCAAAAAAGATAGTACTTAATACTATGAATGGCACTTCTGATTCCAACTTACAGAAGCTAGAAAGAGTGCAGCTGAGTGCGGCTCGCATCATCACAGGATTGAGAAACAGTTGTCCAAATAAAATTGTATTGTATGAGGCAGATTTGCAGCCATTGAGATTCAGAGGAGGAGCTGGCTTGGAGAAATATTTTAACAAACTTATAAGCTACGGTTCTCACAATCGCACCTCGTTGTTTTTACGAGGGTGGAAGAGCAACCAAAGGTTGAAGAAAAACAGTCCTATGAGCCTAGCTACAGAGTTGAATCTAATTAGCCGGGAGGTTGAATGTCACTCCCTAAAAAATTGTATTAATCCATCGGAAGGACTATTGGGAGTATTCTTCCATACAGAACTACAGCAGGCTGTAAACAAAGCTGATACAGTTCCGGCTCTCATGAAGCAGATGGCGCTCCAGTTAATCAACGAAATCCCTGGAGTGGATATCCAGATTTACACAGATGGGAGCAAAAATGAAGAAAATCAATCCGGGAGTGGGATATATATTAAGACTCCCAGAGAAGTCAGAAAAATTAAATTGAGAAACCCGGATAATTGCTCGGTGTTTAGAAGTGAACTGTTGGCTATTGAGGCCGGACTCGAGGCCATTTTGAATGAAAACAACTACAGGGCGGTATGGATATTATCAGACAGTCGAAGTTCAATACAACACTTGAAAGACTGGAACAACGTGGGCGATCGTACTAGCATATCTATACTCAAATTACTTAGACATATAGGCGTGGATCATGAGGTGCACCTCCAATGGATACCCTCCCACGTGGATATTTATGGAAACGAGGTTGCTGACAATTTGGCGAAGCAGGGCACGGCTGAACCTTTGTGTTCAGCCCCCTCCTTAACATTTGACGAGATTTATTCCATCAGAAAAAACAAAGATTTAAAGACGTGGAGGGTCCCTCCATCCCATGATTGGTATAAGCGGAGCAGTCCTGGTGGCTCCATTGGCCTTTCCTGTGACAGAGCAGACCAGACGGCGCTGTCCAGATTTGTCAGCGGTCACCTGAGGAGTTGCTCCTTCAGCCACGGTAACAAAGTTTTTCCGGTCTGCGCAAAGTGTGGAGTAGCGAGTGCGTCCCCAGAGCACATCCTCTCTTGTCTTCGCCTATCTAGGGAGACTTTCGAGACGGATCCTTTGCTTGCTCTCGATTTCTTGAGGGTGAGTGGGCTCATGGATGGTGTCTAGCTGCCGCTAGACAGAGAGGGGATTAGTAACAACAACATGAATGGCACTGAATGTTGGAATGTTCATCTTTGTAGAGCTTGATGATATAATGTTGATTCGTCAGTAGAAGATGAATCAGCTAGTTTCTATTTTCTTTCGAAAACGGAAGATAAGAATGTTTCTTTTCTTTGTGTAAAAGCGGAATTTTCGGAAGAAAAAGCAAATTTCTGCTGGAGGGGGGGGGGGGGAAACGGAAATCCGGAAAAAAAAAAAGAATTTTGAGAGAAAAAAGACAAAAATGCGGAATTTTTTCAAAATAACAAAAAAGTGGAAGAATCTCATCCCTGTAAGATTTTCATGAACTTTCTGACAGACTAAAACTCCAGATGGTTACAAGGTTTTGATGTGGAGCTTTTTGTATAACATCATTCATTGAAGCACTCCATTAAATGGAAACCACAGCAAACCTCTCGGGTAAAATTCTTAAAAATTCAGGAATTGGTGACAAACCAAAATGCATACATAAACTTTTACATTTTTTTAATGTTTAGTAATTGTCATATAAATCAATCATTGCACATACCCCATAGAAAAGACATTTTCAAAACATTTATCAGTGTGTGTGCAGTGGTGGTTCGTCAACTCAAAAACAAGCAGTGCTACAGAAGTTGTATAGACCCAAGTTGTAGGGAATTTTATGCTGATTATTTTGGAATATAATGATGTTATACTAAAAATTGATAATTTTTGAGTTGTAAGCAAAAAAAACTGGGATAATGTTTTTTTTTGTTTTTTTGCTGTAACTAAAATTCGAGCAAACATTTTTGGTGGCTATCCTCAGATTCGTAAATCAGCATTCCAAAAAAAAAGATACAGGAGCAAAAAATTACAACTCCTTCAGAATTTGATTTTAAAAAACTACTTAACGACTGGACTAATGAGAGAAAAATATCAAATGAGGAGGTCGCTCCAAGCGTGAGCTGCTCCGGAGTGCAGCTCACGGGGTTCTAATTTCAATGGGAGAAAGGGTTGCTTTTTTCTTCCGATTGAAAGCTCGGCGTTGCTCAGTGCGGAAAATTTCGATTCTAGGAGGGGCGAAATTGTCTGCAGCTCTGATCTGTCTCTCTCTCTCTCAATTTTTGATTTTTTTTTTTTTTCCTTCTTCCTTTTACGTTTTTTATTACTTTTTTGCCATTTTCGATTATCATTGAACTCTTAAAGTGGAAAAGTAAGCCAATTGAAATAAAAACGAAAATACAAATTTTAAAATAATTTCAGTGGGGACTGCAGCCCTGATGGACGAGCCGCCACTGTGTGTGTGTTTCTTTTGAAATATTTGAAAAGAAGTGTCAATAAATACACAAAACCTCATCCATTATTTACAAATTTTTATTCCGTATACATTTTCAGGTACAAAAACTTTAACAAGTTGTCAATACATATAATACAGACAAAAAATATGTAACTATAATTCAACAATAACAAATGTTTCATGTATATTCTTTCAATAAGTCAAGGCAACAGAACACTATCACGTGCAAAAATACACCTTGTAAGCTGATTTTGCTTTAAAGAGCTGCAAGGAATATCAAAACAAAGTGATTTGGAAACCATTTAGGCTAACAATTTAAATTTGTTTATAAAGCATTAAAAAAATCCACATTTTTAAACGTTTACTCTCAAAGTTGCCCATCAAAAAACGTTTAATATAAAATAAGTAATGAAGCTGTCTGCGGAATAAGTTTATTAATTAATATAACTGGACTAAAAATATTAATAAATTTTACAGCTGCACATTTTATTTCACCAGCATCACACAGTCTATGGCACTTATTTCTCTCAAAAATTACTTGATAAAATGCAGTCGGTAGATTCCAGAATTTACATCGCATGTGCAATACTTTGATTTTCCAGAATTCGTACTGTACGCATAATATTTTGAATTTCTCTCATATTAAAATATTGTCTCGTTTTTGAAAGCATTTGATTTTAAAACTGTTTAATGCATTATTTGCTGTTATTGATGTGGTAACAGAAGCTAATAAATTATTATGATGTGATAAATTATTATAAAATCCACTGATTTTAGTTTGTATTTTCATGCACATAATTATTAATTATAATGATGGATATAAGAAAAAAATTCTCGGGTCAAATATTAATCGCTCTAAAAATCCAGCCATACAGCAGTCTTGATTATCCAAGTTTCCGTGTTCTTCAAGATATTTGTATTAAGACTGCATGTTTTTATTAGAAATAATTCGTAATTTTTCCCACAAAGTTATCCTATTTAAAGAGAAAAAATTTTGTTCCAATCTTATGATCTAATTCAGCGTCCGAATTTAACTATAGTAGTATTAGTATACATTTTACAAACATATTTCTGATTTTTATTCGTCACAGATTCAATTTAATTTATTTCATAATCGCTAGAAGGATATGAATGATGAAATAAATGGTGACGTGTTTTATATGCATGTCTATATGAAAAAGTTTGTACTTTTTCAATGCCATCAATTCTGGTTCACGTGATGTAGAAAAAAGATAATGAAGTCACAGCTCAAGACAACATGCATTTAGATTCCACAGTCACGTTTGTCATGTGACTGACGTCACGTGAATTGATTTCATTATCGACACATTTATATGTTAGATATGTTTCTGTATTAAAGGGATTTTTAGATCCTCATAATTTGACAAATTTCTTTGCAGTTTTCAATGAAGATTTAATTGAACGAAACAAATCTCTGCTCGGTTTATGTTGTCTCAGAAAATCTAAGGCTCGGCAGCTGTTGGATAAATTATATCAAAATGCCTGTGAAAGTATAGTGATTTTTTTTTATAAATTGTATAAAGCACTTAATTGCTCGTAACTAAAGGAAAATCAAATAGAATCACACAAGAAAAACCAGTTTAAATCTCGAAAGACGACCTGGTTTATCTTTCACGAGCTATATTTTCTTCCATCCAAAAGAAAAAAAATTAATTGGTTTCATTCTAAAAAATTAACTACTCTCTTTCTCTCTCACCGTTTTTAAAAACAAATTTCAAGAGAGGATATGTTGCAACTGGTTGGATAGCTTGTAAAGTATTTTAAGAGAAAAAATTTGTTAACCGGCAGTAACCGGTTGTTGTGAAGTATGTAATTTTTTTTTTTTAAATTGGCATTGAAAATTTAAAGGTCAACATATATGAAAACTAAATAATACAATCTTATAAAACAACAAAAAAGTGTGTTCACTATGTAAAAGTTAGGCCATTTGTATTAAAATCATAATTTTCATATAATTTTGATTAACAGTGATTCGATTAGTTTACAGTTTTGTTAAAAATGTAATCTTTGTGTCGATTGTTCTTTGAAGAATATGCCAGACTAATTCCAAATGCTCCATTCTATTTTCCTGAAAAATGCTAATTTTTGTATTGAATGTTCTTTGACGAATATTTCAGATTAATTCCAAATTTCCATTCTATTTTT
>BGPR01000064.1:331879-358458 GCA_013235015.1 Araneus ventricosus
TTTTTCAACTATCAGAAAGCATACTTATCTTTAATCAGTTACCCCTGTATGATAAATATACATGAAATTATCCCTGCATTAATTGACAGTTTGACAACGTTGCAGCCAAGTCTTTTATAGTGTTCTGGTGACAAGTTTTTTTGTGGTAACAGCAAACGTAGCCACATTTTTCTAGTTATCACTTTTCATGGCTAAAATTATGGCCCATACAGTACATAATTCCCAATAAAAAGTTATTGTGAACATATCCAGGTATTTATTTAAAACACATATTCTTCGAAAGCATCAATATCAAAGATAACAGAAAAACACACAAATTTTTATGGGCAAATTGTTTTCAAGTTCTGACATGTACGGTCCGCTAATTAGGTTAGATCAATCAGAAGGTTGCGTGTTCATATCACGTCCGGGTCACCACTTGTACTGTCCGCTAATTAATGATGCAAATAACCAACTCGACGGCTATAAACAACAACATCTTTATTCACATAAACAAAAGCGACGTCGGTATCTAAAACAAAACAAGGAATGATTCGGAACTGAATTGCTGCACAGCTGCGCATCTATTTGCAGTCGCATTAAACTCGATCTCGCCAGTTCACTTCTCTGTCTGAAGTCTTGACCGCAGCACCACATGACATTATAATCATATTCTATAATATCACTGATACACATTGTGACATAATAATCGTTAATTTGATGGGATAACGACTCAAAATGTAATTAGTTGTAAATTTCACTTCATTTCAAAAAGAATTAATTTCATTCCAAGAATTGATTTTGCATTCTAAGTGCGTTTGTATGAACTTTTGTTTGTTCCTTCTGAACTTTCTGCTTTTCAAAAAGTCTTTGCCCTGCGCCTCAAAATTCGATTCCACCAGTGTTGGTGAAGCGTGCACTTCGTTGTGAGAAAGTTCAATAAATGGTGTTTCACACCTGGCTCGTAGGCACTCTACTTTAAATGTGTTTCCCAATGTTAGCTGGCATGGTACTGTCTCCCCGTCCCCGTAAAAACCTTAAGGGTCGGGGAGAGTTTCCAAACTGAAACTGTAAAACTTAAATTTAAAAAAAAAATACAGCAGAACTTGAATTATCCAAAGCTCAATTACATGAATCTCCAATTATCCGAATAAATTTTGGGAGAAAAAAGCGAAAAGTAGTGGAATTGCGGTCAGTGGTTAGGTTTCAACTAAAATAAAGTACACATACATATCGAATTGTTCATATGAAATTTTATTACATACAATATGTAATTTTATTAAAGTATTTAATGAACTTTCATACATAATTTAATTTGCAGTTTCTTTTATAAGTAAATCTTACCGTATTTACATTTTTCTGCACCTTGTGTTTGTTAAACTTAATTTCATGAATTAAAGTTAAGTTTCTTCTATGTCTGGCGTCTATTTTTACTTAATTTCTTAGTACTTAATTTTCCGCATATCCGAATAGACCCGATCCCCGTTTAATTCGGATAATTGAAGTTCTACTATACATTGTTTCCATTTTCAAATATAAATGGAAACAGCGCTTCTAAGAAATGAGTTCATGGACATAAAACCAAGAACTCAGTGGCGAATCCGGGAGGGGGCTATCGGACTACAGCCCCCCCCAGAGCTAAGCCAGAATTCTTGATATTATATAATATCATTAAAACTGTTTTTTCTTAATTTCCCTCTTTAAAAAAATAATAAAAACGTTTCAACATTGCTTACTGGCTTGAACAGGCTCGAAAATTTTCCTATTTTTATAGTCATTCCACTTGTAGTTTCGACGCGGTCGAAGACATTTTTTGGCTACTTATTTCATTGTAATTTTTATTAAATTATAGAAAGTATTGCATTGTTCTTTATGATTCTTACTGCCAGGTGAGAAAAGTCCGCAAAGTTAAAGTTTTGGTTTACTTTAGCCTTGAGGTTTGACATTCGTCACAACGATACAAAATTTTTATGACCTCAGCCCCCTCCAGACCCGAATCCTAGATTCACCACTGCAAAAACTCAATACTTAGCACCATGTTGTAGAAAAGTCACAGAATCAGGTCCCATCTACATACAATGAATATTCACCTGCTGCTATGACTTGAATTTGAACCGTGTCACAAGAAAGGTTCTGTTGTGATATCATAGTATCATGTCTTATCAAACTGAAACGACTTAAGACCATTAAACCAAAATATTGCTCATTGCCTTAAAACTTCATCACCGGCTACCTAATGACTCTGAAGTAAGACCCGATGCACACATTCGATTTTTTGTTGCTAACTGCTTGTTCGACACCGCTCTGGCATTGTGCGACCTGAAGTACATTGATAGCAGTTGGGTGGTGCACACATATCTCCGGCGACACTGTGGTGTCGAACCAGCAATTAACAACCGTTTTGCTCCAAAGAGGGACCATTCCGCAGCAATCCAATACAATGGGAAGTACCGTTTGAAGTACTTCAAAAGCAGTTGGGTAATGCACATATATTTCTGACAACGCACTTCCGATGCTGGAGCAGTGTCGGGCGAAACCGGGTGTGTGCACCGGGCCCAAGAGGCAGTGTAAAATGGCAACTTACCTGCGATGCACCCTCTCTCTGGACTTCTGTCTGTGTCGTCTATGGGAGGGGGTGGGCTGCTGGCCGTCGTGCTGTCCACATCGCTGCCATTGAGATGACTGACAGCCACCTGCGCATGTTCACTTTCGTGTACCACGTGACCCATGCTGTGGAAGTCGCTGCTGATGGACCGTGGCCACGCACTACCCATGCGAGACGGGAAGGCATTGCCACCTGTTGCAAGAATGAACATCATAAATATGCGAGTGAAGAATCAAGAAAATCGTTCAAATTTATTATTGTTTACTTTCTTTTCTACGATATGCAACAACAGTCAGCTTGGATACGAAGATGGGAAGTCGGAATGTATGTATCTGTGCTTTGAGTTCTGGGAATACATTTTAAGAGAATGGAATTGTTAACAGCTCTTTTCCCCCAAGGAGGGTCGTTTGTCTTTCCGAAGGGCCAGCTGCACGAGGCGAGACAAAGTGGGACCTATTCCCTATGTAACCTACTGTCCGTTTTTGCGATGCGTGGCGGCCGGTTATTCAGATTTCTGTGAGTGGCCTCCTCCTGATCGGTTTTTACTTTCTCATATACGAAGTATACAAAGAGAAAGTATTGTAATCGTCAAAAAATTCGAACTCGAGATTTTGACGAATCTCCACGTTTTAGACCTCCCTGAGTCCGAAAAACACAATTTTGGAATCATGTCTGTCTGTGTGTCTGTGAACACGATAACTCGAAAACTATTAGATCTACGGGGATGAATTTTGGTATGTGGTCTTTAAACATAATTTGTAGGTTTCTATCAAATTTTGGACAAAATCCGTCAACGGGAAGTCTGTCTGTCTGTCCGAAGTCATGTGAACACTATAACTCAAAAACTTGAATAACTAGATGGATAAAATTTGGTACACAGTTTTATCGTCATGAATGTAGGTCCGTATAAAATTTTGGGCCAAATCCGTCAACGGGCTGACTGTCTGTCGGTCTGTATAATCGCACACTTTTTTCCTTTTGAAACGAACTCCATGCGCATACGTACTGTAGCAGTCTCTGGTAGCAATGTCTGTGCACGCGGTAGAATTACACAACTTTGTCCTTGAGACGGTAACAGTAGAAAATCGGTTCGCGTTTAATCGCACGCATCTCTGAATTTGATTCTTTTCGTAAATATTTTAGAATCACTTTAATCTACAATGAAAAACCTTCTGATAGTCATTGGATTCTGGATTAGAGTAGGTTCGAATTTTTTTATCCATGCGGGAGGAAGGGAAACAGCACCTTTTTACTTTCTCGTACACGAAGTATACAAAGAGAAAGTATTGTAATCGTCAAAAAATTCGAACTCGAGATTTTGACGAATCTCCACGTTTTAGACCTCCCTGATTCCGAAAAACACAATTTTGGAATTATGTCTGTCTGTGTGTGTGTCTGTGAACACGATAACTCGAAAACTATTAGAGCTACGGGGATGAAATTTGGTATGTGGTCTTTAAACATAATTTGTAGGTTTCTATCAAATTTTGGACAAAATCCGTCAACGGGAAGTCTGTATGTATGTATGTTCGGGGTCATGCGAACGCTACAACTCAAAAACTTGAAAAGCCAGATGGATAAAATTTTATACACAGTTTTATCGTCATGAATGTAGGTCCGTATAAAATTTTGGGCCAAATCCGTCAAAGGGTTGACTGTCTGTCGGTCTGTATAATCGCATACTTGTTCAGTTTTGAAACTAACTCCCTGCGCATGCCTACTAGTGGAAATGCCTGTGCAAGGAAGGGACGCTCTGAAACTTGGCAATTTGCCAAAAACAAATTCTGGAGTGATTTTGTAAGGAAGCAAATATTTAGGGAGTCTCGCCAGGTCCTGTTGCGCAAAAGAATGAGCAGAGGATTTGAATTTGTTTTGATAATTCAAACCACGCGTGGTTCCAACTTTGGTTTACTTGCGACGGAAGTTTATTTGACGTCTTTTATTATTCTAGTTTTCTCTACATGTGTTAGGAGTATACGAGAAAGTTTAGGGGAGACCACTCCCGCTGGTTGGGAAAGTATACGAGAAAGTTTATAGGAGACCACTCCCGCTGGTTCTTTTACGGTTACGACAGTGACACGGAAGTGCTTATAAAATGCATTTGCATCGAAATTAAAGTAACGGATGTATTATTACTACAGTCATTACTTTAATTTCAAGGTGTACCTTGTATGTTCATTCCTGTACTTCATGGGAAACCATAAAGTTTCTTCAGAATAAATTCATTATTTTTTTTCTAAATTTCGAACGCATACTTAAATCAACATTTTAAAAATGAAAACTGAAGTTTGTTATTTGGACAGTGAGCTCTTCGATTTATAATTAAATTATATTTGATGTTTATTAGCGTCATGTTTTATTAAAGTAATCAGTGACGATTTAATAGGTTCGATAATCCACTCAATCTAGAAATCTAAAAACCATCTGAAGATCCAGTCCCAAGGGTCTTTATTTAATTCTGACAAGAAGTGCTTTAATGGCAATAGATAAGTGCTATAAGGAACTGAAAACAGCAGAAAGCACTTTTAGATCTGTCATAATTTTTTTTTTTCGGGTGTACATCACACCATAATACGAAGCGAAAAAATTTTTTAAGCAGTTTTCAACACATTCTCTTGATTTTTTTACCGCACATTCATCAATTTTATTACAAAGTCTTTCTCGGTACATTGCTCCTCATTCGGAAAGTGTGTCTGGAATTGTTCTACAATGGTTCGACTGCAGATCGAATAATTTGGCGCCATCTAGCGGTAGCTTGAGATTTTCATCTTCCTAAGGAATTAAAAACAGCAGAAAGCACTTTTAGGTCTGTCATAATTTTCTTTTTTTTTCGGGTGTACATCACACCATAATACGAAGCGAAAAAATGTTTAAAGTAGTTTGCAACACCCCCATTCACTTGATTTTTACCGCACATTCATCAATTTTATTACAAAGTCTTTTTCGGCACATTGCTCCTTATTCGGACTGGTGTGTCTGGAATTGATCTAGGTCTACCAGCATTCCAGTGGTTCGACTGCGGATCGAATAATTTGGCGCCATCTAGCGGTAGCTTGAGATTTTCATCAAAGGACTGGGAGTTACAAAATTTTTTTCAATCGATATTAGAGTTCGATTGACAAGCTGAAAATAGCTTATACCTCACGAAAATTCTAACATTTTTAAACTTCTGCTTTTTCTAAATTGTGTTAGTAAGTTTTAAAATTAATGCATCGATTTTTGACCCCAGCTAGAAGATTCGTCATTTATTGTAGATGGTAAGAGAATCAAATGTTTATCAACTAATTGTATCAATCTGAGGTGTTCAGAAAAGGAAATTAAAATGCAGTAAAGCACAGTTTATGCGTTTCTCATTATAAGTCGTTACATCACATTCTCGATTCATTCGTATCCATTGTAATGATAAATTACTTCGTTTATATCTGCTTCAGTCGTTATTTCTCCGTTCCCATCAAGGTGAAAACTTTTCCAGCAAAGCAGGGCGTAACATCCTTTTCCTCCCAACCATTTTCAAATAAATACCTGCCTTCATGCAGATGATTCGTATATAATAAGAAATGTTTAAGTACTAAAAATATGCAATAAAGGTACGATTTTTCTCACTTTTAGGATAAATGTTTAAATTTAAAATTTTAACGATTCCTTCCAATAAAATGTAGTAATATACTAGCATCATCTGAAAAAAACTTTGAAATTGTTACTTTTAAATGAATTTGTAATAATCAAAGTTGTTTATTAAAATCTCGATTCTAGCCTCTTACAGAAAAAATTCCCAATTTATTTGAATCCATTTCGAATTTAGTCTATAGCCCTTGAAAAATTGGACTAGAATGGATTCCTTGTCTGTTTCATTCTATTCTATCCGAGTTTATTTCGTGGTTTTTACTTTCTTTGAATTATCATTGACTTCCTTTGTTTGTTGTATGCAGCGGCATATTTGAAGGCTGGATTATCCTTATTCTTTGTCTGTAAGTTGAATTTGGACATTTTAATTCTTTGCAAGAATGGAGTAAGTTTGTTTTTTTCTTCTTTACTAATATTTTTATGAAGGTATTTTTGCCGGAAGGTTACTAATTTTTAAATAAATCTTGTTAGCGTTATTATGTTTGTTTTTTCCTTCTGAAAATTCTTTTTTTGTTTACTAATCTTCTTTGTCATGTGGTTTGGGAAATTTCGGGCTATGAAGAGGCTTTGGTTAGACTTAGGTCAAGCCTCTTACAGAAAAAATTTTCCAATTTATTTGAATCCATGTCGAATATAGTCTATAGCCCTTGAAAATGTGGAATAGAATGGATTCCTCGTCTGTTTCATTCTATTCTATCCGAGTTTATTTCGTGGTTTTTACTTTCTTTGAATTATCATCGACTTCCTTTGTTTGTTGTACGCAGCGGCATATTGCGCGCTACTTAAACATTGTTTAAATTTTGTAATGCATGTTTAAATTTGCTTTATTTACTAATTTAGCTTATTTGATTATCTTTATGCCGTATACGAGAAAGTAAGACAATTACCGATATTTTGTAGAGTTTTACCTTTCTCTTGCGTTGCGTGCTGCAGGAGGGAGGCGGAGACGTTGTTGGTGCAGGAGGAGGCGACCTCTTTCGGCTTCTCCTTACCGGGCAGCAGGATCTGCAGGGCATTGTAGAGGATGTCCCCGCTCCTGGGAGAACGGTCGCAGAAGTCAGACTTCTTCAGGAGGCACAGACCACGACCTGAAACGCAATCACACTGCTAAATTGCCAATAATATGAAGAGATAACAGGTAAACCTGGAGTTTAGGGTGCGTACTATTTTAACGCCAATTTTCTTTGGCGTGATTTTATTTGATTTTGCCAAACAATGTTTAGGATACGCATTGAGTTTTTATAGGTCTCCTGCGCAGTCGATGCCTACGGCTTCTCAAAACGAGAGATTGAGCACGCCAGTGGCGAATCCAGGATTCGGGTCTGGAGGGGGCTGAGGTCATAAAAATTTCGTATCGTAATGACGAATGTCAAGCCTCGTGGCTTATATAAATCAAAAAAATTTAACTTTACGGGCTTTCCTCTCCTGACAATAAGAATAATAAAGAACACTACAATACTTTCGATAATTTAATAAAAAATGAAATGAAATAGCTGACCAAAAAACGTTTTCGACCGCGCCAACGCTACAAGTACAAGTGGAATGACTAGAAAAGTAGGACAATTTTCGAGCCTGTCAAGTCAGAAAGCAATGTTGTCACGATTTTATTACTATTCTTTTAAAATGAAAATTAAGATCAAACAGTTGTAGTGATTTGAAATTAAATCAAGAATTTTGGTTTAGCTCTGGGGGGGGGGCTGCAGCCCGATAGCCCCTCCCCTGGATTCGCCACTGGAGCACGCTGTGCCTTCGACATTGCAAGTGTGCACCGGGCAAATTTTTTAACTTAAAAAAAACATCAGCGGCTTCGCTTTCAACAAAGCGAGCCCCTCGTAGCTTCGCTTTTTCATTGAGAGACGAAACACACAGGGAAAGCACAAACACAGGAAAAACACGACGTCTGAAGACGATGGAACGCAGAAAGGGAACCACTGTTTCCAGAAAAAACATTCCTTGTTCAATATTTAGAAGCCATAATCAGCAACACCGAGAAAGAGAATCAGACAATTAAATGAACGAAAATCTTCAGAAGAGAAGCGAACGATTATTGAAAAAAATCGTTTGGTAAATGATCAAGAATTCCAAACGATGTATTATTCAAATTCGTACGCCGACCAATCAAATCGAAGAGAGCAGACAGTGGACCAAAGCAAATGAGGCGAAATTAAGAGCATGCGCCGACTACCGGTCTACGGCGCATGCTTAAACGAAGCCGAAAAAATTTTCAACTCGCATTCAAAACAAATATTCTGGCACTCTCTCTCTTGGCGACAAACAATTGGCGAACTTAAGGGAAACGAAGTGAGTACGCACCCAAAACTCCAGGTTAACCAGATAACATTAAAAGAATAGCTTCCTTCTCCGTTTTGTTCGAAAGCAGTTGTCGGCAAGGATAAATCTTGGCCTACAGTCTCACTTTGCTATTAGTGCGGTAGCCGCCAAATGTGCAACTAGTGCAGCAACCGTACTGGGAGAGAAATCGAGGGTTATACAATGTAATGTTCCAGTTTTTGTTGTACTCTTTGTTGCTGTTTTTCTCTCGGGAGAAATAATGAAAATCGTGACAAAACTTGCCTCCATTTCAGTCAGGCAACGTCTGGTTTAATAATATCAATTAGCATCAAAAAGGCAATTGGATCAATTAAAATTCTTCTTTACTATTTGAACTATTCATTCAGGAAAATCTTACTGTCAATGTAGGTTCATTATTCTTATAGTAAATTGTAGCCTGTCAAAGAAAATCAATCAGGAAATTGACAAATGAAATCAAGAAGTTCGAGAAAGAAACAATACTGATATAGAAACAGTATTAATAAACTGATAAATACATAATTATACAGATAAACCAGCGGGAGTGGTCTCCCCTCAACTTTCTCATATACTCCTAACGCATATGGAGAAAAATAAGCTAAAAGGCAGTGAAATGAACAAGCTTCCCTAACGCAGTGGAGAAAAAAAGCTTGGGAATCGGAAGCTTGGAGTCGAAAGGCGTGGGTAGAAACGGAAAGGATTTGCGCAAGTGAATCGCGCAATTACGCAATAATGGCCTCGCGTCATTGTGTGAAGAAAAAAGACAAATAGGCAATTTGAACACACTTTTTTCGACCGATTGAAACGAAAATTGGGCACGGATCTACAATTAATGTTAGCAGGCCTCAACCCAATTTTTATTTATCAAAGCCGTAAGGTTTACGAGTTTTAGAAGTATGCGATTATACAGACAGTCAACCCTTTCACGGATTTGGCCCAAAATTTTATACGGACTTACATTCATGATGATAAAACTGTGTATGAAATTTTACCATTCTAGCTATTCAAGCTTTTGAGTTCTAGTGTTCATATGAATGCGGACAGATAGATTTCCCATAGACGGATTTTGTCCAAAATTTTATAGAAACCTATAAATTATGTGTCAAGATCACATACCAAATTTCATCCCATTAGCTCTAATAGTTTTCACAGACAGACAGAAATAATTCCAAAATTGTGTTTTCGGACTCAGGGAGGTCTAAAACGTGGAGATTCGTCAAAATCTCGAGTTCGAATATTTTGACGATTACAATACTTTCTCTTTGTATACGAGAATGTAAAAAGATGTTCATTGATCTCTCCCTTTCATTCAATGATTCAGTGGCGTAGCAAAGGGCGGGGAAGGGGGTCATCGATTACCTCCGGGCCTCAGTCTTGAGAGGAGCCGCAGACATAATATTAATGTTTTTAATTTATATTTTTAACTGGTCAAATAAAACATGGAGCAGGAAAAAAATTGCTCTGACCAGCGCACCGTTTATCATCCTCACTACAGTTTTACAATCAATGAAAGTTGATTTATACAGCTGTAGAATTTTTGTCATTCACTTTTAAACGTTTTTCATTGCCCGCTGACAAAGGATTCTCATCTTAAAGAGCCCGCTCTGAATCATCGGGTCGAGTGGTTCAAAAAAATTATTGAAAAATAGGAAGTGCATTTTGCGACTTGGAAAGATCTTTAGATTCTGTGGGGACATGTGCAATAGGCTTAATCGGAACGGAGTCCATGGACTTGATTGAAGTGTTCCGGCTTCTGAAAATTATTATTATTATTATTATTTTCCTTCTTTAACTTGGTGTCACGCGGACTTATTGACTTGGAGGGATATTTCTTCTAATACTCGGTTAACTGTTCTCGAGTTTTCGACGGTTTTAGGATTTGTTTTGTTTTATTTTAAATTGTTATCTTGCCCATCGTTATTTGTTTGTTAGATCTCTTGTGTGCTTCTGTGTTTATTTATCTCTCGATTTTTGATTGCAACTGTTTGGTTTTAAATGCTGTTAATTTGAATTTGGCTATCTTAATTTTTTTTGTGTGTTTTGTGTTTTTATTATTGAGCTTTTTGTGTTTTGCGTCTTGTGTTATTTCTGCTCTTAATCTTTTTGTGTTCTTGCTCTTTATCCTTTTGTGTTTTTTTGTTTGGAGTTCATTGTTGTAAAATAATTTTTTAATTTGTTCTGCTCACTCTTTGTGGTTCCTTGTAAATTCTTTTTTTAATGCAATTCTTTTCTTTTGTTGTATGTTTCCCCTCCGCCCCCTCTTGGGTAGGCTGGGTTGTAAATAAATAAATAATACCCTTCTCTTTACTGTTGAATGGACACCTCAGATATCGGACGGCATTAGATTTAAAGGCCTCACCGAATTAATTACGATTTTTCTTCATGGGTGCATTAAACATGTTCCGTGATTTCTATGGTCCATTAATTTCAATGTCCCTTTGATTGTATTTTCTGTACTCACCGTTCATGTAGAACTGATCGATGTCCAAAGGAGGGAGGGCGAAACTCTCCACACACCATTCTAGCCACGTGAACACGTGTTGTCTCGACCATTGACGGGGATCTTGAGCTAAAAATTTAAGTTAGATCATAAGACAAATAGCAATCATTCGACGACACTGTTTTTATAACATAAAACAGCAGACCATGCAAGACTACTGCTTTATTTTATTCCTTGAATATTTGAGATCGATAAATAATGGAAATAGTGACAATAAACTCGTGCTTAAAAGTCCCTAAAATAAAGATATTTGATTCGAAAATATAATAATTTCTCGGCAGCGCAAGAATGAAAATGAATTAAAAGAGTTATCATATTGAATAAAATATGAAGCGATTACTCTTCGGAAACCAAGACCATAATTTTGTGGTGCTGCCATCTAGCGGAATATACTTCAACTATTAACGAACTCTATTATGGTTATAATATATAATCGAAAACTTCATTCCTGCATAAAAGAACTGGAAAAACTGATTTTAATTCAAGATTAATCAAGCGTGTGACCAAAAATATAAGAAATAAACTTTTTTAATTATAAAAAAAAGTAAAAGAATTCTGTAAATTGCTGTAATATTTCCCAAGATACTTTTTTTTATGACTTAAAACAAACGTATTTTGTGGTAAATGTATTTTTTGGGACATTTTTAAATACCTTTCAAAATATCATTCTTCAAGAATAAAATTATGCGATGTTTTTTGGTTTGCTTATTTCTTTCGAAACTGCGAAAGGCAACTATAGAAAATAAAACACGTTTCTTAAAAAGTACAAACGTGTAAATAATGTGTAATTTAACAAACAAATGATTAAAAAATACATAATGACAAGTTGTAGGATTTTTGGAAAACGTGAAATCTAACTCTAAAAATTATAGATCCAATCATATTATCGTAAAATAAAAAAATATTTATACATAAATTCTGAATTCTCTGTAAAAATTCCTTTTCTCTTTTCAAGATAGTCACTTAGTTTCTCTAATATAAAGAGTATCTAGTCATTTCGTTAAAATGGCAAATTACCCCTTAATTAGTGGCAATAACTAATAGATAAGCATGCCAGATTAGGTTTAGCCACTTCCTTTTTTATTCTATTTTTCATTCGTCACAATTTCAATTTTCCTTACAGAATACTCATTCACATTCTCATTAGAAATAGTTATAATGGTTTTAAAGGGAAAATTATCAAAAAATAATGAACATATCATAGAACATACATTTTTATCCTTAAGATATACTGCGGCCATTTAAGGATGAAAATGGTTGTGATTAACGGAGGGTTAATTAAAACATAAATAGAATTTTATTGCAGCAATTGTCAAGAATAAAGTCACATTCTCATTAGAATTAGTTATAATAGTTTTAAAGGGAAAATTATCAAAAAATAATGAACATATCATAGAACATACATTTTCATCCTTACATATACTGCGACCATTTAAGGATGAAAATGATTGTGATTAACGGAGGGTTAATTAATACATAAATAGAAATTTATTGCAGCAATTGTCAAGAATAAAGTTCTGGAAAAAAAGAAAATTAAGAATCAAGTCCTTAACGGAGGGTTAATTAATACATAAATAGAAATTTATTGCAGCAATTGTCAAGAATAAAGTTCTGAAAAAAGAACATTAAGAATCAAGTCCTTAACGGAGGGTTAATTAATACATAAATAGAAATTTATTGCAGCAATTGTCAAGAATAAAGTTCTGGAAACAAAGAAAATTAAGAATAAAGTCCTTAACGGAGGGTTAATTAATACATAAATGGAAATTTATTGCAGCAATTATCAAGAATAAAGTCCTGGAAACAAAGAATATTAAGAATAAAGTCTTTAACGGAGGGTTAACTAATACATAAATAGAAATTTATTGCAGCAGTCGTCAAGAATAAAGTCCTGGAAACAAAGAACATTAAGAATAAAGTCCTTAACGGAGTAATAACGGAGAGTTAATTAATACATAAATAGAAATTTGTTGCAGCAGTTGTCAAGAATAAAGTCCTGGAAACAAAGAAGATTAAGAATAAAGTCCTAAAATGAGGACCGGGTTCTCACGTATGTTGGGCGGCAGAAGATTGTGCGCTTCTAGAGGCGGCGGTGTGTGGCCGGTTGGCGACGTTCTGGACGTTGGAGACAGAGGAACGGCGTAGACAGGCACACATCGCCAACCCGGTAGGTTGAGGTAGGCAGGTTCGATAGTTGGCGAACACTCCATAGACACGCCAACCATTCATGGGGATTTGCGATCAAAAAGCCAGACGGATCAGTTACATTGTTTGCTGGAAAGAAAAGAACGCTCGCTTAGAATCAAACAAGTGACGCCCAAAAGCAAACTGCACCTTAATGAGTAAATTTGTTCCAGAGTACATTCATTAGAATTGAGAATTGTTTGCATTCGTTAATGAGAATGTTTATATCAAAACACTTATAAAATATAAATAATAAATGAAACTATTACGTATTAATATTGATTATATATTATTTCTAAAAATTATAATTATATTTATTCCAATAAATGAAAGTGCAATGGAAATAAAAATAAATTTTTGATTATGGAAGTAATGAGAATGTTTATATTAAAACACTTATAAATAACTGAAATCATTATATATTATAATATATTATTTTTATAAATTATAATTATATTTATTACAATAAATGAAAATACAATGAAATTTTTTTTAAAAAAATAATAAATATGGTGAAAATTGTTTTGAGAATTCTGCTTTTCAAAATTGCGCTATGACTTCTTTAAAGAAAAATTTTATTTACACACACACATATTAGAAATGCCCATACATGTAAGCCGAATAATATTTTTCAATTAAATACTTCTATTGTTTTAATTTAGTCTACAGGAAAATAAATAGAAGGTCGGAAATTCAGAATAATAATAGAATAGGAAAACAGCAGTAGGAACAATAAAAATCACTTTTAAAAGACACGAATTTAGCGAACTTTTTATAACCAGATCGCGTTTTGAGTTCAGGTTTTGAACTCAAGGGGAAAAAACGTACTAAATCTATGAAAGGATACCTGACAAGAATCTAGCAGATGCACAAAGTTTTATAAATACAAAGAAATCTGCAAGGTATCAATATTTTAAATAGAGACCTTCCCTACAAAACATTAGACATTCATAGGAAGAATTGGCATTAGTATTTTAATTGAATCAGCAGTTTGAAGAAAAAAACGAATGCAAAAGCTATTATTTGCAAAGAAATACCTCCTACATTTCTTATTTATTATTTTTGCTTAACCAATTTTTAAAAAGAAATTCTTTACATTAATGGTTTACTTAATGGTTTTCGTTCCTTTTTACAGCTAACAATGACCGTCTATATGATAACACGCGTTTGATGCAAAAAATTAATTTCGATTTTTTAGTGTTAATTCCCAACTTAAAACTGCTGGTTTAATTTTTGACAAATAAATGTAAAGAAAGGAAAATCTCAAACGGTCATTTGTATCTCTTTTCAAAATTCGTTTATTTAGTTGAAGCAAAAACATAAATAAAAATTAATTAAATAAATAAAATAAAATAACTATTAAAAATTAAAAATCTCACTGAAGAGCTAAAAACTATTTTTTTTAATTGTTCAGTATTTTATTTTTTTACTGGTAATTATTTCTAATATTAAATTGTTTGTGTTTAATTTTATACATAAGGTAAAATTTCAATTATATGAAAACAGTTAAGTCATGTGACTGGAAAAACCTTGGCCATAACATCACTTTTCATTATTACAAAAGGACAACAAACGAAAAACAGATGTATTGCGAAACTTGTTTATTATAGAACGATACACCTGTTTCAGAAACTTCATTTGGAATTTTAAACGCACACCCTTTTCCGGTGTATCATTAATTAACGGGCGTTAAATTATTTCTTCAGACACAAAATTCATCAATTAAAAATCTTAACCACAAGACACAAAATTTTCTTCCAGAATATTATTTTCTAGAATATTCTTTCTAATTAGAATATTATTTTCATTTTCTTAGTTCTAAATAATGGCAATTTTAACGGGGGAAAAATGAACACTAATTTTATCATAAACTCTTATTTTGGAGGTTACGAATACAAAATCTATGTATTTTAGCAAAAGCTAGGGTTCGCCAGCTGTATTTAACTGTATCAAGTGACAGCTCAAGTTGACAGAACATGGAACGTTACGAGCGACCGCAGCACCGATTGTTAACTTTATACATGTTTCTACGCATCTTAATGCTGTAGAAAAAGTAGGGACGGCGATTATTGCGAAAATAACCGGTTTTCGGTTATTCAGGTTTTTTCATCTCAGGTTTAGCCTGCCGGTTATAACCTCTGAAAATAACCGGTTTTCGGTTATTCAGGTTTTTTCATCTCAGGTTTAGCCTGGCGTTATAACCTCTGAAAATAACCGGTTTTACGTGGGGTTTTTTTTACAAAAAAAAAACAAACGCCGTTTGTAGACAATTTACGCCGCTTTTTTTTTTTTTTTTTTATCAATATTGCTTTTACAATCCACTGGCCAATATTTATCTGTTCATAAAGACTCTTTCAGTAATCCGCCAACCAACAGACGACTCTAGGAAACGGTTGTTGTTGATTGGCTTAAGATTAAGAAATTTAAAGCTTCATAACTTAAGTCATTAAGTCTTCTACATAAGTCATTGAACTCTGAGAGTGGAAAAGAAAGCAAGCAAATAAGATTAAAAACGAAAAATGCAAGTTTAAAAAATAATTTCAGGGGGTGCTGCAACTCTGCAGCCCTAATGGACGAGCCACCACTGCGAAAAAGTATAAGCTAAAATAGAATATTATTATGTTTTCATAGCTCAGCTGATACGAAGAGCAGCTGCAGCATATTTATAAACCCAGACTCGCAACGATTTGCTTCAAAAGTGATATGCAAGACGATAACACGATAGGTTAAAGGGTTAGTGTCAGTCCATACCAAATTAGTTTGGAGATGGCGTGGATTTCAGCTGACCGGAAATCCGATAGACGCGCTCTTCCTCTCCAGTCTCATTTGAATAATATCGCGCAGAATAAATATCACGCACGTACGTCTCTAATAATGTTAGAAACTTTTACGAAAATATATGTAAAAACTGTATTGCAATTATTTTATTTATACTTATAAAAGTCAATGTTTGTGTGTGTGTGTGCGATGTCCAGATGAATCTATCGCACTTACAGCCATGAAATTTGGCACACAGGTAGTCGTAATAGTGACTCAATGCACCTCGAAGCCGACATTTTAAAATTTAATCTAGAAAATTTTTTATTTAATGTTTTGTGTTGTTTTGGCTGATTTTTGGCACGTTTAAGGCTGTAGTATCTTTTCTAATGATCGTCAGAAAACAATCAATGCACCATCGGTTAGAACAAACATAATGAAGTTTGTTTTGAATTTTTAACATAATTTACTGAATTTTGAGAAATTTTTAAATAATAGTCACTTTTTATTTATATTTTTAACTTTCAATTTTTATTTTCTTGCATCCTACGTTCTAATAACATTATCATTTTCAATTTTTTTTAGGTATAAACCGGAATATTTATCCCTGTTTTAAAATAAGAGTGGTTAAAATATCATCTTTTTTCTCCGATTTTCTATGAATTTTTTTATTGATCAGTTCAAAACATTTTCTCTCGCATATCCGAATCGACGAAGCTTTCGTTCGACCCAAGGCCCCCAGAATGCATTTCTGCTATCCTATTGGCTGGCGGTATCAAGCGAAAGTCACGTCATACTCTCGATCATTTTATTGCGTCAACTAATATTAATTACTCATTTTACTGATCCAAGAATCATTTGATTTATTTGTGTTATACGTTTGATAGTCGCGCATACATGTTGATATCTTTAGTTAAAAGAAAGTTCCTGCGTGTACTTTAACTAAAAATCGAGGACAAAATCAATGATATATATATATACAATCCTGTATTTTGCGAATTTCTCTATTTTGGGAACTTTTCTTGGAACCAAGAACATTTTGCGAATTTCTTCGTAAAACGACCTCCAAATAGCGAAGTGCATTCTCTATTTAACGAACTTTTTCTTGTGATCCAATATTTTTTTTTCTCCCTATTTCTCAAAATATTTCTAAGCATTTCAAACTTATTCTTTCTTTTAACACATTTTATGGTGATCAATGACCTTGAAGCTGGAAAATGTCAAAGCGAAAGTGCTTGAGCATCAGAGAAAAAAATTTAATTCTTCATGAGGTAGATAAAGGCGTGAAAAAAAAAGGATATTGTTTTAAAATTTGGTATTCCTCCAAACAGCTTATCAACCATAATAAAAAAATCCTGATAAGATACAAAATTATGATTAATCGAATTCTTGTTCAAAACGTTTAAAGGCATGTGTCTATGAAGATGTGGATGAGGTAGTTTTGAAGTGGACAGTGTGAAAAATAAGCAATGAATTGCGATGAAGACGAAGATGATGAAGATGGAAATGATCATGATGCAGAAATCAACAAACCTTCATATGATAAAATGCTAAAATTCATTAATTTTAATATAAAATTATTTTTTAATTGAAAATACAGTTTATTCCCGGACAATGGTTTGTTTTATTCTTGTTTTCCTTGCAGATTTCTTTTTGATGGGTAAAATATATAAAACAAATAGATATTAATTTACAAAATAAAGGCGTGACTAATTACTTTTCTAATAATATTTAGTGTTTATGAATTTAAAATCTGTTTTGTGTAGTTTAAAGTATTTTAAAAGGTCAATCTCTATTTAACGAATTTTCCATATAACGAACTTTTTTTCGGGATTTAGCGACTTCGTTAAATAAAGGTCCGACTGTATATATATATATATATGTTTTGATTTCGTTTTCAAAACTTTGGGCATTTTTTTTAAAATTTTGTTGAAGTCATTATGCCACTGGCAATGCCGTGCGCGTTCTGCTAGTTAATGCTATATATGAATAATAATAATTCGAAAAATTATGTTTAGGAATATGATAACTTTTTAAGGCAGTACTGGCAATGAATTTCCCCTTTTTTATGATTTATTACTTTTAATAATAAAAATAATAAACTGAATAATTTTAATATAGGGTGTCCACAAAGTTTTTTTATGATTTCCAAATTATATGAAGAAAACAAATGAATAGAAATCTGAGGCAGTGGCGAATCCAGGATTCGGGTCTGGGTGGAGCTGAGATCATAAAAATTTTGTATCGTAGTGACGAATGTCAAACCTCATGGCTTATGTAAACCAAAACACTTTAACTATACAGACTTTCCTCACCTGACAATAAGAATCATAAGGGACACTACAATACTTTCGATAATTTAACCCATTGGCATACGATTTTATTTAACCTCCTAAATAGATGCCACCACCCATTTGGGGTGGTTATTGTTTATTATTTGAGGTGGTGGTTTGGGGTGGTTTCGTTTTTTATTTCAATCTATTTAAGACGGTAAAGGAAACTTGAGGCATTAAGCGTGTCCAGGTAATTTTTGCATTTAAAATTAATTGTTACGTCGACTTAAATACGGATTTCAATAGCAAAACTTCTGTAATTCGATGCGCGTGTCAGAGACGTCATTGTATATTAAGGGGTTAATAAAAAAATACAATGAAATAACTAGCCAACAAATGTTTTCGACCGCGTCAGCGCTACAAGTACAAGTGGAATGACTAGAAAAGTAGGAAAAGTTTCGAGCCTGTCAAGCCAGAAAGCAAGGCTGTCATGATTTTATTATTTTTTTAAAATGAAAATTAAGAACAAACAGTTGTATTGATTTTAAATAGAATCAAGAATTTTGGTTTAGCTCTGGGTGGGTGGGGTTGCATCCCGATAGCCGCCCCCCTGGATTCGCCACTGATCTGTGAAAATTGTAGCAAAATGAAGAATATATAATGAAGGTTTTTTCATTATTTTTATATCCTATTTATTGCTAATTTAAGGCAAATTTAGATTGGCACCAATAACCCTCCATTCGGCCTACACATTTTAATCCTCAAATGGGCGCAGTGTATGACGATGGTATAAAATGATGATTCTATGATATTTTCGTCCAGTTTTGATGATAATAACTATAATAATTAGTCCAAATGAGAATATAAATGAGTATTTTGTAAGAAAAATGAAAACTATTGTGAGGTAAAAGCAGCTAATAGACACAGAATGCATGCATATCTTACAGATATTGCGACTAACCAGGGTTGCCATATCAAAATAAGGCAAAACCGTCTTCAAAATAAGGCCAAAGAAGGCCAAATTTGGAAATTTCATTAAAACGCACATTATCACCTTATTTTGTTATAAGAAAATGACTCTCCTTCGTGAAAAGAAATCCCACTAGATTAACACATGCATAATACTGTTCTATTTAACTAAAACTTAAGGAATTTTTTTAAACATTTTCATGAGGGACTTGCAAAAGAAAAAAAAGAAAGAAAAAGGAATTTTGTTGTTGTCGGTCCAGAATAAAATGTTCTAAAGAAATATATCAACTCTTGTTAAGAAAAACGTTCGATATTATTGATCAATATTCAAAAATTTATTAGAAAAATACTAAAATTATTATTAAGAATCGTTCTAAAAGTCTTAAGGAAAAATAAAACCAAAAAAAGGCCAAAAATGAATTTAAGGCCACATGAAAATTCTTAAGGCCAATAGCTTTTAAAAAAGGCCAAACTTCCAGAATTTGGCCATAAAAAGGCCAATATGGCAACCCTGCGACTAACGGAAGTTTAGATCAAAGTCGCCAGTTTAAAATGCCAAACCTTCTTAAAAATAAGGCTAAAAAAGGCCAAATTTCACAAATTGATTGAAAACGTCATTTGCTATTAGAAAAACAGTTATCCTTCATGAAAACGAATCTCACTTGATAGGCATATGTTCAACGTTCTATTATTAAACTAAAATATAAGTGAAAGAATTTTAAAACATCCTTGTTCTATTCAGGAGCTATTTCGTTTGACAGCTCATTATATATCATTTGAAATGTGTAATATCAAAAATTTATTTAAAAAACAATAGAGTAAGTAATTAAAAATTGTTCTAAAAGTCATTAGCGAAAATAAAGCCAAAAATGAATTTAAGGCCAAATGAAAATTCCTAAGGCCAAGGGCTTTAAAAAAAGGCCAAATTTCCATAATTTGGCCTTAAAAAGGCCAATATGGCAACCCTGGTTCAGCAACGGATTCCGAAACTACCACTTTTGGACGATTTTACACCGGAAAGGGGTGTCAGACAATGAGTCATATGAGCGCATTTCCGGAGTTCTTTGTTAGATCAAGCTCAGTAAAATGTAAAAACATCACTCTTCCATTCTTCACTTTCCCCCTATTTTGATGAAAATAACTCTGCCCGGCGCATGCGCAAAAGCGCGGATGATTTCCGAATCCGTTGCTAAACAATACTTGTGGGAAAATGTAAATTTCTATTTCATTTTAGCTGACTAAAACTAAAAATTATAAAAAAAGCAAAAATTCGTATCCAACTTTTGTTATCTACCTCCTATACCATTGGTGGCGAACCTTTTTGCACTAAAAGGCCTCATTAAATTGTGTAAGTTTGGCAAAAGGCCGCAAGACCAACTATTAAGGGTTCCGTTAATACAGATTCCGTTAATAAAATTCCGTTGATATAAATTTTTATCTATAAATCTTTTGTCCCCCCCTCCCTTCTTATCTCCCAATCGCCGCTACTGAATATTAAATCGCCAGGCGACTTAAAATTAAAGGAGATTCGAATCTCCAATACAAAACATCGCAGCATGACAAATGTTTTAGGCTTGGTCTGTCTCTCTTGACTTCGTCCGACATGATTACATCAGCCATTGCATTCTCTGAGCAACACTTCCCGCAATTTACAGTTAGAATGCCAGCCATTATTTTGTTAATAAAGGCGAAAGTGAAAACTCTGCTTTGGAATTAATCTCCAAAGACGGCAATTTTGATGTCATAACGCTAACATTGGTAGAAGCATGCGAGTGAGAGATTAGGTGAAACAATAAAATTGATTTGAATCTCATTACAACAATAAATGGCATTGTTGCAAACTTTGTTTCAAATTAATTTTGATAAATTTATTAAAATGAAAGAAAAATTGCTCGGAAATAAAATTGGTGTCACTGAAAACTTAATTTTTTGAATTTTAAGATGGTGTAAAAAATATTTTTATGCGATATTATGTTCCGAAGTTATTGGAGAAAAACGTTAAAATTTCTACTAATTTTTAATAAATAAAAAATCTAATTAAAAATCTGAAAACCCTTTCATAGTGAGTATCTATTGCTTGGATCTTTGATTGCTCTACATCCACCAGTCTACCCTGTAGAACGTTTTGGACGATTTTAGCATTGCACAATTTGTACAAAGTATGCCGTTCTAAAAACATTGCGTTGTTAAAATCATAAAAAATCAAAGCGCATTGATCAGAGATGATGGTAGTTGAATTAAATCATGCTTGCTTTAAATCCTTTTGCTCGTGAAAATAGCAGAAAACATGTTCTTTTCGGTAGCTTTGTTCTTCAATTTGAATTCCAATACCAGTTTTACTTAAGTTATTTAAAATCATCTTCGTAGATTCTCAATTGCACAAATAACAGTACGGTAAAACCGTTTAAAACGGACACTGTAAGAAACGGATTCCTGTCTTAAGCGGAAAAAATGATTGATCCCTTCGAAATCCTTATATACTAATGAGCCCTGTATGAAACGGAATCCTGTCTAAAACGGAAAATTTTTCTAGTCCCTTTAGATTCCGTTTAGTACAAGTTTTACTGTATCTTCATTCTGTAAATCTTATTCATCACAATCCCATCATAGCAAATTTGCATTTCATATAGTTTTTCCATTTCAAAATTTATCCACATCATCATTTGTTAATTATTCTTTTAAACAGGGATGAGATTGCCAAAAAAGCAAGAGTCTGAAAAAATGTGCGAACGACATTTGAGCTAAGAACTAACTATTGATACTTAAGAACTTCAAGTACAACAAATATTGTAATTGCTACTGGTATTAAATCTATCCTATTTATATACAATTTTCCCTTAATGAGAAAAATAGTAGGATTTAGAAAGAAATTATGGTACCATTATAAAGCACACATCAGTAAAACATCCGTTTGTTGAAATTAAGCAGTTTGTATTCATTTTTAAAATAAAAATCAGATATAATACTTTGGATAAACATTCATTGAATTGAAATTTGGAATACTGAGTACACTTTTCTAGATTAAATGGAGAGTAAACAACACAAAGAACAAAAGAAACACAAAAATGTATTAACTATATTAGTTGCCATTTTTTTTAATACAGCTCTCTCGAACAGATCTTTTTATATTATAAGAAGTTGTTTTTTCTTTTCTTGGATGGTTGCTTCTCTAGTTCGTTAGTAACTATTTGATTTGAATTTTTGGAGCCCAGATCTTCAGATATATTTCCCCCTTTATTTTGAGAAAGTTTTATTTGATTAAAAAAGTCGGAAAATTTTTGAAAAATCGAAAAAGTCGGAAGAATCTTATCCCCGTTTAAAGCTTATTTGTTTCATCTCAAAATATATTTATTTTATTTTATCTTATTTATCAAAATAACGAGCATGTTCTGACTATGATACTGGCAGAAAAACTTCTCAACACCTACAAATCAGACATTTACATGAAGGCAAGAGTGTGTCTCGACTTCTCCCTGTGGCAGCCGACCTTGAAAGCCACAATGACCCAGAGAAATGTTCTTTTTCCTTTCCCTGACCTTGGCATTGAGCACACCGCTTAAGAACTGCTCCATGCGATTGTTTCTAACAGAATGAAACGAAACGTTCCACAGAAGGCCTATTGTGCCTGAAATGTTTTTTATTTTTCTTCCACTTAAAGATTTGCAGAGAAAAATACGGAAAAAAGCATTTTTAAAGTGGGAAGAATTATCTCCATACAAGACTACATACGAAAAATAAAATAAAGCTCCTATTTTTAGGATTAAAGATATTTTAGAATTTTTGTGCTGAGTGAATTGACAGGAATTGTGTTTGGCATTCAAAATTTTAGTACGTTTATTCGTAGCAAAGTGCTATAATCAAAACGATAGGTTATTAAAGCGCTGATTATTTTCTCATATTTGAATTATATACTGAAAAAGTAACATAATTGTCAAAAAATAGAACCTAGAGATTTAGTTAATTATGAATGATTCAGACCTCCATAAGTCCGAAATTTTTTTTGGAATTATGTCTCGCCTAGTGCATGTGAACCAGATAACTCCAAGTACTAGATGGATGAAGTGTTCCTGAGAAAATAACAAATCAGCTTTCCAAATATTAATTATTTTCGACGAAGAATTGTTTTTCTAAAATAATGGAAACGCCTACTATTAAATTCAAATCGCTATTTATAAAGGGTTTTAAAAAGTTATTTACCAGATTGGTTCTTTTTGTTATATTATTGTTAGTGATAATAATGATGTCACGTAACATTTCATTATTCAACAAATTGCATAAAATCTGTTTACCATTCTTTTATGATACATAATGATTTTCAGAATTTTTCGTCATTAAGTTACATTATACATTCATAATTGTTATTATTACTATTATTGCCTTCCTTATGATAAGAGAAAGAGTTCTGCCCATCATATTTAATTATTTTTTTTAACCATATTATGTTGAGATTTAGATACAATTAATGCATTTAAATTACCTTTTGTGATTAAATTGTCGAACTTTGAAATTCCAATACATCATTGTATTGGAATTTCGAAAATACAAGGAGAGCAGGAACTTCAGCAAATGTAAATAAAGTAAAGGAATGATTATGTATGAGCAGAATAGAATAACAATGAAACCAAAAACACAATAAACGTTCTCAATAAGTAGAAAATTATATTCATTGAATGTCGTTTGCATTTTAAATAAAAAAATAATATTTTAAGAGACAGAAACTTGGTCTGAATTCAGTTTAACAAATATTTTAACATTTTCAAGAAAACATCACAGATCCAATATTTTTTTGTTACGTATATAACAGACACCAGCTTACAAATGAGAATTTAAAATATCAGTTAATTATACAGTTTAATTTAAAATACTTATATAAATTAAGATACATTTTGACTTATTAAGACAACTATTGCCAGTCAAAACAACTAATATCAGTAAATTAAACGATTTAATTCAAAATGCTTATATAAATTAAGATGTGTTTTGAAAGACATCTAATAAGACAACTATTACCTAGTTACCACTGCCATGTTTACAAAAATATCTTTCCTCCTGAGAGAAACTTAGCAACCGTTGCTATGTATGTAAATTAAAGAACGTACAGAAAGCAACAGGATAACATAATAGGTCTTGTTTAAAAACATCAAACTGCATCAAAACACAAATCATTAAATTGATTTTAAAGCAATTGACAGATGTTTGTTATTTATTACGAAATGAATTAACCAGAATTTGAAAGTAAATAACAAACGAAAACTACATTGAAAAAAAATTATTAACGAAATGAATTAAAAACCAGAATTTTAAAATAAATAACAAACGAAAACTACATTGAAAAAAAATTATTAACGAAATGAATTAAAAACCAGAATTTTAAAGTAAATAACAAACGAAAACCACATTGAAAAAAATTATCGTTTGCTAAGCTTTGAAAGAAAAATTCGTATTCGATTTAAAAAAATATCATACCGAGTTCTTCTTAAGGGCGAAATAATTTTCTAATCAGCGGTCAGAAATTTGAACAGACATTAATAAAACGTGTGCGCACACTTCACCATTCACACATTTTGTAAATTCTCCGTAAAGGAACTCATCCTTTGAGTTCTAATTCAAAGGAAATGCGATTAGGTTTCTCGGAAAAAGTCTCTTACTTCCTTAATTTTTAGATATTTAAAGTAAAATCACGGTCATTTTTCTTCCTTATCAAGCTATTCAATCGACTGAAACAATGCATGACCTTCAAAAACGATGGTATCAGTTCCAATGGAAAAGAAGGACTGAAATTACAAAAGAACATGTTAAATATTTTACGAAAGGGTAATCTGTGCGTTTAAATATGCTGTTCAACTTTTAATTCTGTAAATATCGGTCTATTGAGGAAAGGAATGTTCTGAAAGTCAGAAAAAAATATTTTGTGCTATCACCGCTGAGATCAAGCTAGAGAAGAGGAATAAAAAATAAAAATATCACTTACAAAAAAATACTAGAGTATAATTAAGACTAGGCAACAGTACATTTAGGATAAGTTCATATAAAGTTAGCAAAAACATTTTACAGTGTCAACAAAACATTACTGGCAGCAAAAGATAAACAACATTAATGCATTTTGAAAAATACTTCCAATTTGTTGAAATGTAAAAATGATTATTTTTCAACAGAACTAAATTCTACATAAAAAAACTCAGTTCAGATTTATAAAAAAATTTCAAGAAAAAGTTGAGTTATTTGGCATATGAAACGAAAAGAGATCCCTTACAAACTACTTGAAAATAGTTTACTCTTAATACATTTTTTATTGCAAAAAAACACAAACATAAAAATAAAAGAAAACTTAAAATGCTATCAATTTTATGATAAAAATTAAGTAATCATATTCTTTAAAATTTGTTCTGATTTAATAAATAAATCAATCCTCAGAAACCATTTCTATGTTAAAAGAATTTCTCTGCATTTCTGACGAATTAAAAAAAGCAAATGGTTGCGATATTTGAAATATTCGTAACGCGTGAAACTTCAAAGGATGTCTAGGAAATTCTAAAAGTCTTATGAAGTGTTGAGAAGAAAGACTCATTTTTTCGTTTAATAAATAACTATCAATATATCTCCAGCATTATTCATTCATTTATGTTTCGCGAATTTCATTTTATATATGGAGACTTCAGACTTAACCCTTAAAAGTCCGATTTTTTAAAAATTGATTTTAAAATGTTTGTTGACTTTCATTTCTTGAATAAATGATGGGAAAAATGGTTTTAAAAATCCTATTTTGTTTTAAGTATGGTTTATGGCTAAAAAATCAGTTTGTTACCAATTGACAACACTGAGCTTTATTTCAGAAAAAAATTTCCTTGATAAAATTCTATAATATCAAATACAGATGGATTTTAATAAATAATAATAAAGGTAAGGAATTTCCTTCAACATTGTAGAATAAAATATGGTATTTTCAAGCGATCAAACAAAGATAAAAAGTTGCAGCCTCGAGTGAAAAACATAAATTTAGTTTTATATTTTATCAGCACGCAGGCTGCTATCTATATGTTGTAAATTGATTTAATGAAAATTTCAGTATGTGACCTATTGGTCACAACAGGCACTAGATCTTCAGTCTTATTCTCAAGATTATAGAAGACAAAATCGGGTATGTTGCTTACAGGCAATGCTCGGCATCTGAAGGTTAATAAAGGTAAGGAGGGGTGTACGGGCATCTCGGCACTCCCTTTGTGTTATTTTAAGTATGGATACAGGGAATTTCCGATCCACGTAATAGCAACACTGGATACGCCTTCTTTCTAAAACGGAGGTTCCCATTCTGTGGAACACGTACAACTGGATACGCCTTCTCTCTAAAACGGAGGTTCCCATTCTGTGGAACACGTAC
>BGPR01000064.1:358468-384679 GCA_013235015.1 Araneus ventricosus
ACTGGATACGCCTTCTCTCTAAAACGGAGGTTCCCATTCTGTGGAACACGTACAATTGGATACGCCTTCTCTTTAAAACGGAGGTTCCCATTCTATGGAACACGTACAACTGGATGTACGCCGAGGACCAGTTAGGGGTACGCGAAGGGAATGTTGGTGATGGTAGAAAACACAAAACATAGATTAAAATTAAAAAAATAGGAGAGAGTCGCCGAATTTGGACCACCCGGATGTTTTTTTAGTGTACAGTGATAGAGAAGTAATTTTATTGCAAAACAAGCAGTAGAATTTTTTTTGTAGGTCATTAATGTAGAATTGTATTTTCCCAGTCTAGCTTTTTACATAAATTTAATAGATTAATTTCAATTACTCCTAATAATAGGTATGCTGCTTAGAGGCAGCACTAGGCCTTTAAGGGTTAAAATGGATCAAGTCCAAGTGATTCATTTCCGTGAAATACAGCTCACAGTTGATCAGCTGCATTTAAAATAACAGTGGATTTCTGATAGTTCTTGCTGCCTGGTGGATATAAATAGAACTATGGGCTTGAATCATTATCGCACAGAAAATATAACATTTCTACACTACCATTTCTCCACCATCCATATAAGACATTAAAAACCGACGTAACCACATTGTTCGATCTTACAAAACCCCATTTCATTCAGGAATAGTGGCGGTTCGTGTTATGTAATCTTGTGGGTGCTGTAACTTTTACACTGCAAACAGGGGTCGATCCAGGTTTTTTTAGACCTGTTCGATCTTACAAAACCCCATTTCATTCAGGAACAGTGGCGGCTCGTGTTATGTAATCTTGTAGAAGCTGTAACTTTTACACTGCACACAGGGGTCGATCCAGGTTTTTTTAGGGACCCATTTTTGTGAAAAATAAAAATATTTTAGTGAAAAAATTTTTATCATGTAAAAACCTTCAATTTTAGCAGTCATATTTCCACATTTTACTTTTAATATCAAAGTGTTCATTGAACCAAATATATGCAGTAATTTGATATAATACTTAAAAAACAATACTCGTATATATATATATTGCGCAATGCCTCATTCAAAAACTTTTAAAAAAGAAGTCAGATTTAAAAAAAAAATAATAGTGATTTATTGTTAAAAGTATGTTGAAACATTCGAACTTTCTGTTAACAAAACACTTAATTATGCAGAACTGAGTCTTCACTTTTAAAATCGATTTGATGTAGAAAAATAACGATACCTAATACTGGTCAAATTTTCGAGAATGGTTGTTTGGTCGTGGAAAAATTTAAAAAAGGGATCATCTTTATAAAATGAAATTTTGTAAAAGGGCCGTTTTTACAAATTTGAATTTTGTGAAGAGGCCATTTTTATGAAGTGGAATTTTGTGAAGGGGCCGCGAAATGGCCCTAATTTTCGCCTGGAACGACCCATGGTGCATGATGTATATTTGTACCACTTACACTTTGTGTCTTTTTTTCATTAACTTTGAGTAGTTTAATATTTAATGAATAAACTTATAACATTTTTTCTTTTCTAATAGATAAATATTTCAACAAACTTATTTTAATAAAAAAATTTTAACTCGAAATTTGCTAACCTGAAATTCTGGAGACACTAGTATTGTGGAAACTTTCTCATATGTATTTAAGCAAAATTTATAACTTAAAATTATCGAAAAAATCCTTTGGATTTCAAAAAGTTTCATTCAAATTTAATTGCTATAAAAATACTTTTTCAATTAAATTTTTGCTTATCATTAATTTTCCTTCATTTTCTATTATTTTCAAAAGTTTTAGCTCGTGAAAAAATTTTCCGCTGTTGTAAAATGTTTGAAACTCTATTTCTAGCTCAACTGGCGCAGCCGTACTCTACAGTTCCCCTTCATCTTACAATCGTAGTAGGGAAAGGAAGGGAAAGCCTGTGTTCTGTAACTACTCATGCGCGCAGACGGAATTCGGTGCTGGAAGGATCCTCAGTTCTCCTTTACTTTAAGTTACTTTCTCCTTTGCGCATCATTTTCGGATAGTGAAAAATTAAGATAGGGAACTTAGTTTTCTGCCTCATTTTTTCCTGGCGGCTTATTTGAAGATCGAAATCATTTAATGTAAAATTCCATTAGATTGTTGATAAATTTAAATATTAAATGAGAAATAAAATAAATTTACACAATGGAAAAGTTGGTGGTACTGCAGTACCGCAGTCGCTATTCACGAACCGCCCCATTCAGGAATACTTAAAAATTATAAAACAAATGAGTGTATAAAGAGCAACTTTGAAAATCAGATTTATTTTGTCATGTATAGATTTTAATGCTACGTCATCGGTTAGTTTTGAAAGGCAGACTTTTCGTTGATTTGGTGTTTTAAATGCGGTCTGAAATAGTAAAATTAATATATTTCTAACAAGAATTTCTTGATATATCTTAGAAAGGCTCCACAATTTATTGTTAATATTCTTTTGAACCAAACAGTGTTCAGAATCAGTAGGACATTAACTGCGAAAAGCGAACATAAATGCGTTAAAAAATTCAATGGGGCAAACCACAAAAATTTGCTCATAAAAGGTAACTGATATTGTCTCAAAATAATTAAAGATTGTTGAGTGGAATTTTGAAATAATTTCTGAGCAACAATAAGTCTTCTCTTTCGTACTCTAAGAATCGGCATTGACGACCACGCTGTTCTACTCCATTTGTACCAACAACTGGTTTGTTTTCCACTCGCCCTTGCTACCACAGACCCTTGCTACATGCGATAAACTTGTGATTTATCTATTCTGTAACCTTTATACTACTCTGTATAAATATTGTATTAAAGGGATTGATAATTAAATTACATATTAATACGAAACACTTGTTTTATGATTTTATCCCGACGTTTTCACGAAAAATCTACGTCGCGGACCCGAACTGCGCCTTTCTTATGTTTTATATAGAGTAGCTTTTGATGGCGCCATCTGTTGACAGTATATAGAACTACATTTCACGTATGAGTAGTAAAACATTATTTACTACAAATGCTCATATTTCCCGTAATATGCAAATTTTTGAATTCAAATTTTAATACAATGTTTCTTTTACGTGAAAGATTCTGCAAGTTTAGTACAATTCGGAATAAAACTCTGCATGTTATAATAAAAAAAACATGCGGAGTTTGAAATTTTCAATTTAATACCGATTTTTACTTATATTCTGATAAATATTTTTATTGTCTCGCTTTGGGTCCTAGTAATACTCCTGAAGCTCTTTAAAATGACACCAGAATCAACCTCCTAGCTAAACGCGTTTCCACGCTACACTTATTTATAACCTTACATAAAACTAATTCATAACAATCACGCGCATGCGCCTACACTAGTACGATGACGTCACAGGCAAAACAAATACAATGCGACAAACTCTTACAGATATGATCTATCCGTTGTGGGGTCAACCATTCTTTTCGCATTAATAGCCTCGTCCTTATTAGCGATTCAAATCTGACGGTATTTTGTCACACAAGAAAGTTCGACCGACTGTCACTGTAACGAGCGGAAAGACGTTTTCATGTCAAAACGTGGAGTGGAACAGCGGTGAATGCTGCCATAAGCCGAACGATAGCGCATTTTTTTCATCTCAAAAAGTTTGCGCAAAATGCGTGTGGTAATGTGTTGCTGACATATGCAACATTTAATTACATGCTTAGATGGTACGCGGGATTTGTCATATGTTGTGACATCACAAGAATTCACTCTATTCGGTCTAATCTTAATTTTATTAAAAGAGTAGAAATATCAAATAAAGCAAATAAAATATTAAAATTACTCCAATGTACAGTTTTAAATGGAAGAATTTTATTTATGAACTATTGAAAGTCTTCTCGAATTGATCTAGTCCTTTCAAACTTCTAATGTATTGGAAGACTATTCAGAGGTTACATTCAAAGTTGTAAATTCATATTTACAATTTTGTTTACAGAAAACGTTGCTTTTATAGAGACAAAAATGTTCTAAAAAGTCTTAGAATAATGTTATATAATGCTCTGGCATTATATGACATGCTGAAATTGAGTGTGCTAAAAATTGAGCAAAGCCTGGACAATGGTTAAAAATTCACAAGAGTTTTCCTTCTTATTTTCAACAAATTTCAAAGATTCATCTATTTGTTGTGAGTTAGCTTCTTATTAACTGCTGCAGGCTCTCAACATTCGAAAGGAAGAAAACTCCCAAGGCTGCAGCGAAACTTTCAGCAATCCTTGATCTCATTCTATGACATAAGGAAAACGATTTGGCAGCAGATTTTTTTAGATCAAGAACCTCTGTCTTCTTATTTCCTTAGAAAGTAGTAAATGAATATATTTTACTGGAATAAATAATAATATTACGTGAAATTACAAATTATGCTTCAGCCTTGGACCCGAAAGCCTCATTTGGCAAACTGCCAACAAAAACATTCCTGTCATTCTGTGCAGGAGGAAGGCACTGAATGAACAGAACAGAAGGGCGAGTTAAATATTTTTCCTTTCCAATATTTTAGAATCGTCTGTTGTTGATTAAATGCTTGTTTTGATCTATTGCGTCTTCAAATGTTATTCTGCTATAAACAAACTCATCTCGAGTAGTGACTTTTGTTTGTTTCTAGTGGCCAAGGTGTGTTTCCTACCCGCTCATGCTCAAAGAGTTGCGATTAATATAACTATAAAAAATGACAAAATGAAGACCTCATCAGAATATTAGTCTGAAATAATCACAAAGAATATTTAGGTTTCAAAGTTTGCTCGAAAGCTTGCTCTTGTTAATTGAATTATTATTGCAATCAATGGAGTCAGATCGTACTCAACTCATTTCGTAGTATATTTCCATCCCTTTTCCAGTTTACAAAATCACTAATTCGTTATGAATTCTTAATACGCTGTTTTTTCAGAAGAAACGAACAATTTTAAAAAATACGAATATCATCTTTCGTTCTGAATAAATTGGGAAACAGATGAATAATGGATGATTTTTGTTACAATTATCAGGATCAGAATTTATCATATCATCATAGCAAAATGCTAATAACCTCAAAAATTTTGTGAATATACAGATAAACTTAGAAACATTAAATTTTTTTATAAAGTCTTTTTAGCTTTAAGTATGATGATTGAGATACACACAATAAATAAAAAAAATAAAGTAATGTCACATATTTCATTCTGAAATTTCTTTTGGAAACTTTTTATAAACACACATGAATTGAATAAAAAATTACGAGCAGCGTGAATTTTTTTTAAAAAAAAAAGGCATGAAATTTCTTCACATCACAATACACCGGTCAGCATAGCGATAGTTCGTGTTTTAAAAAGTGACGATAAAAAAAACATGCGTGCGGGTTTTTTTTTTTAACGAACATTCTGAAAGAAACGAATTGTGAGTTGCACATTTTTCTTTACTTGTTCCGGCTCGACGATACGAACAGTTATTTCGTAACATTTCACGACAGAAAACAAAATAATAATAATAATGAAACATGTGGCGTAACTGCCTTATTATTATTTTATCACGAACACAAAACACAGCAGCTATGGAAACAAATCTCGAGTGATTCCTTTATCCCTTTTATTGCAAGGCCACTTCCTTTAACTGAGGAAATTTCCGGCGCGATTTTGAAGGAAGTGCCCACGCTATAAAAGTTGTAAACCTCCACTACCTTTACCTGACAGCAACCTTGGATTCTCAAAAAGATAGGGAAAAGCGAGCGTGTGGAGGAGGGGGGCAGGTAGTTTTTCCGGCCCGTTTTTATGATCGTTTGCAGACGGGAAGAAAGTATTTCCTCAGTGACGAAACAAAATAATTTATCTACTGTTCTTGTGGCTATCACATGGTTCTTTTTCTTTAATTCTATTATCTTTTTTGTTGTCGTTTTTGCGGCTTGTTAATTTTTTTTTTCCTTTGTCAACCTTGAATTCAGAAGATGAGCCAGCAGTCGGATCTTTGTCTTCGAGTCGCACGCCTTCAATTATTGCTTCTTTTTCCTATTATTATTCTTCCAGAAGGGAAACGGCGGGAAATATATACATGCATTCTTTTTTCTTTCAGAATGAAGTCGTTTGTTTTATTATTCAGTTGGCAACAGTCAATTGCTCGCTTATTAAGGTTAAAGATGTCGTAACGGATACAGTTTTGAATAATAGGTATACGCAATAATTGATTACGGTAACAGAGTTTCATAACTTTTTGTCTCGCTTTTCCTTTTAAAATAATACTGTTTCGTCTTTAAGTCGGCGGAATAACAAAAGTTATTTGATAATTTTTTTCTTTTTTTTAACGTAGGACTACGTTCCTCCCGTTGGGATCACAGGAAGGAAATTGATTCACACGCCAAAACGCCACAAAACTTGGTATGGGAGATCCTCTATATCTCGGGAACTACATATGTTAAAAACATAACTAATGTCTTATTTTAAAGATAAAGGGTAACAACAAAAGTTACAAAAAAATTGAAAATCGGAATTGTAGTGCAGCGACTACTGATTCGCCAAGTTGGGCAAAAATACGCATGAATTGGTGACACGATCATCTATATCTCGGTAACTACACATGTTAAAAACATAACTAATTTCTTATTTTAGAGATAAAAGATAACAACAGAAGTTACAAAAAAATTGAAAATCGGAATTGTAGTTCAGCGACTACTGATTCGCCAAGTTAGGCAAAAATACGCATGAATTGGTGACGCGATCCTCTATATCTCGGTAACTACAGATGTTAAAAACATAACTAATGTCTTATTTTAGAGATAAAGGGTAACAACAAAAGTTACAAAAAAAACTTAGAAAAACAAAATAGTCACGCGAGTAAAGTAGTCCTACGCCTTTAACGTCAGCGGCTGTTTGAAAAGACAGCCTCCCGTCATTTGTTTTCACAAGTAATGAATGAATCACACATCATTCACTTTTTAAGAAAATTTCTTCAAAAATGGTTTATTAAACCTGAAAATCCTTTTCGTATCAGAAGTCAGTTTAAATATGAGTTTATCCTGAAAATCTGCAATTCTTTACAATAGCTCTTTCGGAATTTGCAATACATATTTTGTTAGACAATTTATTAAGCTTGTCGGTATGTTCTATTGTAATAAAAATCTTAAAAAATAAGTTGCAACTAAATTAATTTGTTGAAAAGGAGCATACAGACCACGAGGATTCTTTTGGCTTTCCGATTAATTTACTTTAGGATATCATTTGAGGGTCAAAGAAAGAGTTGAAGTTGTTCTCTTGAAAGCAATATAGCTTTAGTTTGTTAAAAAAATCCTTTGATTTCAGAAATATATATATATATATATATATATGTAATAATCTCAGTGAATTTTATTCCAAATTTTAATATTATATATTTTTAAATCTTAATGTATTCCAAAATCACTTTTCTAAAACTCCAGTTTCGTTCTTTTCCTGCGCTGGAGGTATATTAATTCTCTCATTTTGGCATATTTATTACTAAAAGAATATTTAATCGTTTTCACGTGCCGACAGAAAATCATGACGGCGTCTCTTTGGCACCAGACTTTTTCCCTGAAACGCCTACGTAACTTATTAAAAAACCCCAATATTCCCTTCACTTTGATCACGTGTCCATATGTTATTCCCTTATCCGAGAGAAAACAGGGATTTTTCTGTGCACTTTCGCTTGTAACCTAAACAGAGATGGCCGTATATCCACCACTCTCCTATCGATAATAAAAAGAAATTAGTTAATTACTCGGCCTGTGTTTATTTTCAACGACTACAACCACGGATACGTTATATATATATATAACAAATAAAAATCCATTAAAAAAATTGGTTTTCATTTTATAAAACAAATATTTCATAAATTAAAAGTTAAAACTCTGCTTTTTATCATGGCTCCGGTGGTAAGAAGGTAACGCTTCTCCGCATACCATTGTGTACCAAACCTTTTAAAGACTTAAGAATTTGAATTCATAAATAACTAAGTCATATTAATCTAATCATCATTTGTCGAATAATTATTTTAAACTGCTTATTTTTTATTTATTAATAATTAGTGCCGTGTTTTCTTATTTTTTCCTCATTTACAGGCCTGCAAATTTTGGAAATGAAAAATGGGATCGCAATTTTCTTTGCCACCAGAAAAGGGCACTATACGCTTATTTTATTTTTTTAACTAGCCTCCTTCGGCGACTAGCTTGTTCGTCTGGAATAATGATTGTGTTTAATTTCAATTGAATCTCTTATGTATAATTTGATATTCATGGTTTCCTTAGTTAAGCCATATTAAAATGCAAATTGTGATAGACATTTAAACTGTGTTTTTTAGTAGCCTTGCAACTGTTTAGTTCATTGTCTGCATGATGTCAAGAAACTGTTCGTATTATCTAACATCTAACTGCACGTTGTTGGAAACAACTTCATTTTCTTATTCCTCAAACAAAATATATGTTTGATTTCAAAAATAAAATGGCGAGGCGCATTTTACATCCAACAGTATGTTACCTGGATGAAAGCCTGCCGATAGAAAGAATTACCGACCTTAATCTTTGAGATTACTGGAAATAGTTACTTCATAATATACTTAATATCTTAGTTTACAGATTTAAAAAAAAAATGGCGTATAAAAAAAGAAAAGAAAATCCATTACGACTTTACCAAAGAATATAAAAAAATAAGCAGAATATTCATTTCTTAGCTAAAAATTAACAGAAACATCGAACGTTCGTCATATGAGGCATTGCCGTTCAACTCCGAAAATATTTTTTAAGCTTCACTTTGACAAACATCATTCACCTGAATTTATTTTCATTAAAATAGAGACTATATTGCTAAGAATTCAAAAGTAAAGTTTTTTTTTTACGAATACGAAAAGTTTTGTTTTAAAAGCAAAATACGATTAAAGAATTTAAAAGCACAAACATACCCTTAAAATGGCTTGCAATAAGTTAGAAATGTAAATAAAGCACGTTACGAAGGTTACTGCGCGTATTTACTGAAAATCATGACTGTAGATTCCTATTCCGGCCATTAAGTCCTTTAACTCATCCGGTTACTAAAACAATCTGCCCATCTATAAACCGCAGACTTCCGTCATCATCTCGGGAGTACAGTTACAGTTTCATTCCAGAAAACTCAAAAACTAATGCAACGAGCTGAGAAGACGTACTTACCCATTGAATACAAAGGTAAAATGAAAAGATAATAAAAACGAACGGATCGTATTTCCGAAAGTAGGATGTTTACATCCGATCTGTATAGATTTTATCGTTTAACCTGTTTGTAGTCTTATCTCCGCAATAATGCAAAGCTGATATATAAACGAAAGTTGCTTTCTTGCAAATATGCAAGAAACTTATGGAATGGCATCAGATGAATCGCACATTATAACTATTCCAAAAGGGTTCAATGTGGAAACAGTATTATTTTATACTGGATTACCTGTTAATTATTATTATTATTATTACAGTGGAGTCTCCCTATAACGAAATCGCTTGGTTCCAATTGAAAAATTCGTTATAGAGAGAATTTCGTTATACGGAGATTAGAGATTTTTGCTGTTATTTAAGTAAATGTTCCAAACTTTTCAATAGGTGCGATAACTTCAAATGTATTTAATTATGACTTTCAATTAAAAATTGAAGTAATATATATTATAAATTTGTTAAAATTATACTAATTTTTATTGTATAAATAAAATGCTCAAAAGTTAAGACAATTCTTTAATTTAGAGAATAACATGTACTAGTATGTACTTACGTTTATTTTACTTGAAAAATTCAGTTATTTTACATTGCTTTGCATTTCGTGATATTAAATATTCAGAAAAATTTTTACTTTTTAAGAGTGAGTGGTTCCAGAAACAGGCACGTGTGAGCGAATTGGCTGCACAGAAATTATCAACTTTCTTCAAAAATGACAAAAATCGAAAAGATAAACCTCTGAAAAAATTCGTTATAGGGAGACAATCACTTCGTTATATGGAGAATATTTTGAATGTTATTTAACATTCCGATTAAAAATTTCGTTATAGGGAGAAATTCGCTGTAGAGAGACTTCGTTGTAGGGAGACTCTACTGTATCTGTTTGTAAAATCGAGTTTTGTATCCAAAACTAACGATCGGTAAATGGATTATTATATTCCGACATTCTATGGAATGCTTAGACAAAGTATGGAATGTTTACTTTGTTCTAATATGTCATTTATCCAAGGGATTTTACAAAATACACAAGCGTTATACATGTTACCGTTAAAGTGTATAATTGAGTTATTTCATGAAATAACGGTTCAAGACAGATGTGTGTGATAAATTAATAATTCCAGACTTTTAACTAGTTATACTGCGATAATTATTCTATAAATTAACTAATGATGGACGGTTAAATTGTGAAATAAATGAATTATGCAGCATACAAAGTATTATTAAGTTAATCTCTATATATCAAGTACAGCAAATTATCGTTCATTACAAAAATAGTGCGTGTAAATGAAAGTAATGCGTTCCATATTCTTAAACGAAACTTAAAAGTTAATATCATTATTGTGATATAACACTTTATAGTAGGTTGAAATTCTACTACTTCTGATCAGTAGTTTTCACTATACAGCCTTTTGAAATCGGAACTTTAATTAAAATCGCCTGGTACATAACAATATATTAGCTAATATTAACAAGAGAGTTGAATCATATCGACTATTTTACAATTAACGGGATAGATCGTTATTATCATTATGACTTGATCAGTTATTACTAATATAATAGCCCAGAACCTCCAGTAACACTCTGACGTCACCAACAATAAAACTCGTGCCATAGCACTGCGAGACGTTAAACAGCATTATTTCATTGTTAGAGAACCTAAATTTCAGTAATTTTAAATTTAAAAGAGTAATTGGCGTTCTAATTTCAAATTTAATAGCTCTAAAATAGTGAAATAAAATTTGTTATCCATTGATATAAAATTTATCTCGCTATGATCAATAGTTCCCGAGAAATTTTAAATTGTATTAATCCTATATTTTAAATTAATTTCCGTTTTCTAATAGAAAGTAGTAAAGTTCGTCCGTGGTATATCATGCGCGTGATATAGTTTGGACGCCACGATGCATCTGCTTATTTCTTGCAATCGTGATGATATAATTTGATAATATTTTTTGGCAATGTTAAAATTTACACAAAGACATCTGTAGTACAAGGAAAATTGCTAAACAACGAAAAATACTTCACACTGAATGTTGTTTACCAAGAGGTTTTTTGAAACAAAGAAATATATAAATAATATGTAAATAAAAAATATATTTCCTGTCATGATACATATGTTCATTTTATTTGTTTTCAATCAATGTTAAACATTTCTCTCGCATATATATCTATTTAAACACGTCAGATTTGACGGGAAATCTCTCGAAGGAAAAGGCAATTTGCACCTGTCATACTATGACGGGTGATTTTCTAGTTTAATAAAATAACTAGGTATTCTATGAAGTAACATATTCCATACTTAACATATAAAATGATAAAAAAAAATTCAGTGGAAGTCTCAACAACACGTTATTCCATTTTATTTTTATATCAGGATCCTCCCTAAAACCTAAGGAACGCATATAAATATTAAAACAAAACACATTTCACACTTTAGTTGAGAATTTTATAAAATTCCAGAATTTCATACATTGTTGGTAGCTTATGCTAAAGTGTAGGGAATTGCTTTGGTGACTGTTATTCGAAATTCCGCATTAAATTAATGTAAGATTCTTTGACCGATAACATATAATTGCTAACTCTAAATACATGAATATAATCAGTCAGACTCCGATTTGCAATAAGTAAAAATATTATCGGTATTTATAAATGTTCAAAAATAACAAAAGAATCCATTGAGATATTAAAGTAAGGTCACAATTTAAATGTAATTAATCTAAAAGACAATCAAGTCCAATCAAACCGCGCAGAAAACAATTCTCTTTTGCCGAACTGTCTTTACTTATTTTTTATGTCTTTATGCAAACTGCTACAAAGCATTCTTCTGGAATTTTGAAATCTATTCTTCACAGAATTTTTGATTACTAAATAATGAAAATAATATGAAATGAACAATATATTCGTGAACATATTTAAAAACTATTTGCGAATACATACACGACATCTATGAAAGAATTTCCTAAAACAAAGGCAAATGTTTTCAAAATTTTAGATAGATATCAATGATCGGCAGCTTCGAGACAAAGAAAATTTCAAAGACAAAGAATATATCGCATATAATAAGAATGATAAAAAGAATATTATAAAAATTCTATTCACCCGAGCATTTTTTTTTTAAATTTTAAAATGGGTTTCTTCGTCAAGTTTGAACTTTTTCATTCTTATTTCTAACGTTTTTCTGCATTCTTGATTATCGTCTGAGTGAAGCATTTATTTGATATAATTTTACTGTCGCGCTTAAATTAATTTTACCATTCAGCAGTATATAAATTATTCAGAATATATAAACTTTATATTAACGGAAATTTGGAATAAAATTTGCATTCAATGAATCTTCGAAAGAAGTAGTCAGATAATATTTGTTTTTTTAGGATCGATCTGAATTTTTAAAAGCAACTCAATTTTTTAATTAATAATTTTTGAGTTACACTTCATATCAAAAGAGTATGACAAAATAACTTTTAATGATGAATATCAACATATACATGAAATACACTTAAAAATAAAATGTGTATTAAATGATTAATCAAATAGCAGTTTCCAGCACCAGTAAATTTCTCACACAACATTCTTATATGCTTATTTTCTTGTAATATAATGAAATCCCGACAACTTGTTATGGCTGGATACAAAATTATTGCGATTTTTAAGCGAGATACTTTAAGTAAGATTCTTCAGAGAATGATATGGCATACTGAATGACCCTTTCACGATCTTTTTAAATATTTTTTTTTATTTCTACATGCAATTTGTTGGAGTTTCGTTCTTAAAAAACAATTTTATGAAAAATATTCAGGAATTTTCCAATTCTATTTTTAATTGGTGAGATGCTTCAAAGAATAACAAGATGTGATAAATGTCGCTTTTGTTTCTATATGCAGTTAATGGGTACTACTTATGGGCTTATTATGGGCAATGCTGTGTTTGATTATTTTACTTTTTTGAAAGCAATGCTGTGTTTTTGTTTTATTTCCACATCTATGAATTTCTGTAATAAATATATGGATATTGATAATATATTAATTCATCTTCATATTTCTTTTATTGCAAGAATACACGGAATTTAGAAATTCTAAAAAAAAAAAACCACTTAATAATGTTACAACTACGGTTTTTTCTTAAATGACAGGGCAAATAAAAAAGTTTTTTCATATAGGTAACGCGGCGTTACGGCGTTCTAAATTTGTTACAACGAGAGAATTCCATATGCAATGGCTATCGATTGGCCGAAGCCTATGCGCGTTTTCTGGTTTCCTTTTTCAGTTTATTTTAAATATCTCGAAAAATATTAAGTTTTCCCACTACCTGTGAATTAACAAATTAAAGAGCTTAAAATTCCCTACAAGTACATGCTTTTTTTCTGTTAGCTAAAATATTTTCGTAGATAATGGCTCTCAAAAATGGGAGATTTTCAATAAGACCACCTAGATCACCGTAACGGCGCATTACTTATCTGAAAAAGAAAAGAAAAAAAAGAAAAGAAAGAAAGAAAAAAAAAAGGCGCAGTTCGGGTCCGCGCCGTAGATTTTTCGTGGAAACGTCGGGATAAAATCATAAAACAAGTGTTTCGTATTAACACGTAATTTAATCATCAGTCTCTTTAATACAATATTTACACAGAGTAGTATAATGGTTACAGCATAGATAAATCACAAGCTACCACAGACCCTTACTACATGTGATAAACTTGTGATTTATCTATTCTGTAACCATTATACTACTCTGTGTAAATATTGTATTAAAGAGACTGATGATTAAATTACGTGTTAATACGAAACACTTGTTTTATGATTTTATCCCGACGTTTTCACGAAAAATCTACGGCGCGGACCCGAACTGCGCATTTTTTTTATGTTTTATTTAGAGTAGCTTTTGATGGCGCCATCTGTTGACAGTACATAGAACTACATTTAGCGTATGAGCTGTAAAACATTATTTACTACAAATGCTCATATTTACCGTAATATTCAAATTTTTGGATTCAAATTTTATCACAATGTTTCTTTTACGCATTGTCAGGTATTCTGTAAGTTTCGTACAATTCGAAAGAAAACTCTGCATGTTATAATGAAAAAACATGCTGAGTTTGAAATTTTCAATTTAATACAGATTTTTACTTATATTCTGATAAATATTTTTATTGTCTCGCTTTGGGTCCTAGTAATACTCCTCAAGCTCTTTAAAATGACACCAGAATCAACCTCCTAGCTAAACGCCTTTCCACGCTACACTTATTTATAACCTTACATAAAGTTAATTCATAACAATCACGCGCATGCGCCTACAATGGTACAATGACGTCACGGGCAAAACAAATACTATGCGACAAACTCTTACAGATATGATCTATCCGTTGTGGGGACAACCATTCTTTTCGCATTATTAGTCTCGTAGTTATTAAGCGATTCAAATCTGACGGTATTTTGTCACACAAGAAAGTTCGACCGACAATCACTGTAACGAGCGGAAAGACGTTTTCACGTCAAAAACTTTTTTAAATACGCTCTCATTAAAAAAAAAAACCCACTTAGTTTTAACATTATAAGGTTGTGTTTTTTTAAATTAACTTTTGAAATGTGTCTCACAATTCTCGGTCACGCTGTTTTTTCTCAGTACCCAACCGCAACATCGAATTTATATCTGGAAAGAATCATCAGTTATTATCAAACAACGGTGGCTTAATCATTCGTGATTTTTAATACACTTTTTTGTACGTCAAAGACGGATAAATATTTTCCTAGGCCACGCCTCCAGGTTCCGACCACACCTCATCGCCGTTGCATCCGTTAAAGAAAAGATTCGCGTTATCGTTTTCTCACGGACTAAAATCGGGAAAAACAAGAATCCCGAACGGATGTAAACGAGCTTTATGTGGAACTTTTCAGGATGGTACGGGTAAACCGGATTCACTCGCCCGTTTTCTGCGAAGCGGTTTTTCCCGTTTGGGGGCTGCCTCGTTTTTATTTTAAAAAGATACGGTATTTGCATATTGAAAAAAGTAATGTTTATATCTGCACGAATATAAAAACAAATCCTTTCCTGTCTAATAGGATTAAATGGAATGACAACTTTGGATTTCAGGAACTGTGATTTTAATTGATGAGGTTATTCAAATAATAGACAGACACTGGGATTTGATTTGATTGGGGGGGGGGGGGGGGGATTTTCAGCAACAAAGGCTATTATTCCCTATTCATTCCAAAGTTCTTTTCAATCCGTAATCAAACCAGCGGGAGTAGCCTCCCCTAAACTTTCTCGTATACTTTTCAAACATTTGTCATTTCCCTTCCCCCTGCGTTGATAAAAAGTTCGAACCAACTGTAACCCAGAATGCAATGACTATCAGAAGGTTTTTCATTGTTGATTATAGTGATAGTAAAATATTGAGGTGAATAATAATATTCAAAAAGATGTGTATGTATTAAAACTTCGCAATATTTATTTATTTATTTATTTATTTTTTTTTTGTCAAACTCTAGCAATGCGAGTTCCGCTTGCTGAGAAGAAAACAGAATAGCTTGCGCATGCGCAGAGATTGCTTTCAATACGCAAGTAAAACGAGACGCCCTAAATATTTGCTTCCTTACAAAATATCGCCGCCAGAATTGGTTTTTGGAAAACTGCCAAGTTTCGGAGTATCCCTTCTTTGCACAGGCATTTATGCATGTGCATGGAGTAGAGCAAGTATGCTATTATACAGACCGACAGATAGTCAGCCCGTTGACGGATTTGGCCCAAATTTTATACGGACCTACATTCATGATGATAAAACTGTGTACCAAATTTTATCCATTTGGCAAACTATTTTGGATAACTCAAAAACTTGAAAAGTTTTTGAGTTATAGCGTTCGCATGACCTCGAACATACAGACAGACAGACTTCCCGTTGACGGATTTTGTCCAAAAGTTGATAGAAACCTACAAATTATGTGTCAAGTTTACATACCAAATTTCATCCTTTTATCACTAATAGTTTTCGAGTTATCGTGTTCACAGACACACACACAGACAGACATAATTCCAAAATTGTGTTTTTCGGACTCGGGGAGGTCTAAAACGTGGAGATTCGTCAAAATCTCGAGTTCGAATTTTTTGACGATTACAATACTTCCTCTTTGTATACTTCGTATACGAGAAAGTAAAAAGAGATGAAAATTGCCATCTAAAGACGGGCTACAATTATTGCCGATCCGATTCGGTCAAGAGGGGAAAAAAATGGCACCCTCCTAGAAACGGCCGCCATATTTTTTTGACACTGGGATGATGTGGTATTGAATGGCACTATATTTATGGTTGCCATAATTGCCAAGCGTTGGTACGGGACGTTTAACTGATAAATATATGAAACATGAAAAAAGTGGGCATGTAATATTTTATTTTTCTCTGATAAAAAATCAATAAAGCTTAAGCAATCGAACAAAATGAGGAAGTAGAATAATAATAAGAAAGATGCGAGGCTAATCCTCTTTAGCCCAGTCATATTTTAAAGTTGATTTTACTTTCTTAATTATATCATTTTCTTCTTTCATATACAGCAGAGTCTCGATAATTCGAGTCTCGATTGTTCAAGTTTTCCATAAATCCGAGTTAGTGAAAAAATCAGTTTAGCTCCCAAATAATGACCAACACATACACAACACTTGAAAGAATTACTGCATCTGGTTTTTAATGTTATTCGACGGGTCATATGTCCACTGCACACCTCGAAGCCACTTGCAGAAATGCCCCCTCCCAAAGAAAACGGGATATATAAAGATCAATATATAGGAGCACGTGTTTAAACAAAAAACAATTGACAATTATTTTAAGATATAATTAACCTGTTGCTATCCGCAGTGATGTAATAATACGCAAGTACATTTTTCATTTAAATGTACTACACTGAAATTTAAAAAATGCTTTTATTTCCATTTATTTATTTATTAAATTTCATGATTTCGATAATTCGAGTTTTCGATAGTTCGAGGTAGACCCGGTCCCGTCCACCTTGAATTATAGAGACTCTACTGTAATTATAAAAATAGGTGCAAGTCATTTTAGTACTACAATGACGCAGAGTTCAGGGAGAAAACGGGACAAATATTGATACGGGACTGAGTAGTGAAATACAGTGACAGTCTCGTATATACGGGACGTATGACAACCCTAACTATATCTCTACATGGAATTTTGTCGGTTTAATTTAAAACAAGACCATAAACGCTACCACATGATTTTGTCGCTAATTTTAAACCTCGTTTTTATAAGGAGAATGAAACCTACTCCGGTACCCTATTCCCTAAACCTACACACCACACCAACATAAGGACTTTTAGCCTTCAACAGGGTGGCTACAGAAACTGAAAAAAATTTCCCTGACTAAACTCACAACATTTCCCTGATTTACGGCTACTAATTATATTAGTTTCCTGGCTTTCCCCCTACTCAGAATCACTGTATGTGTACAATATACATTATTAAAAACACTTTTACCAGTTATTAAATATGAAAAAAATTAATTTTTTTTAATGAAATTTAATTTTTAAAAAATGGAATGAACATCCTAAAAAATCTATTAAAACAGAATATTACATTTCTTGTATGTAAAAAATACTGGAAATTTTAACAAAATACTTTGCTTCTAAAACTGCATAAGAATTCTAAGAAACATTAAAATTACTCTTTGCAACACAAGTTAAATTATGTTAACAGTAAAGGTTATTATGATCTTTGCTCAAAACTTTAAAAGAATTCACTAACTAATTAGTGCTCTTTGCATGGGTACCAGAATAACATGTTGCAGCATAAATATAAAAATAGTATAATTATACGTACCTAATTAATATATATTTTAGCAAAAATTTAAACACGAGAAACTGCCAAAATATTACCTCAAATCTTTATTCTTTAACAAATCATAAGAAATTAATTGCTCTAATCAAAAACTTATGCTTTTATAAATGAATATAAGTTTTAAAAAAATCCATATATTATTACAAATAATGCTAGACATAATATACTAATTTATACATAATAACTCAAGTAGTTATTAATTTTCCCTGATTTTTAAATATTTTTACGAATTCCCCTGACTTTTCCCTGATTTTTCCAGCTCGATAAAATTCCCTGATATCCCGGTTCTGTCGCCAACGATAGATTTTCAAAGGAATCTGTTCTCGAACTAGCGATCTTTTAATCTCGAACAGGGTTGCCGTATTGGCCTTTTTAAGGCCAAATTCTGGACATTTGGCCTTTTTTCAAAGCCCCTGGCCTTGGGAATTTTCATTTGGCCTTAAATTCATTTTTGGCCTTATTTTTGATTATGACTTTTAAAACAATTCTTAACACATAATTTAACTATTTATTAACAAACTTTTAATATGACACTCTTCAAACGACCCACAATGAGCTGCCAAAGTAGTTCCTCTATTAGAAAGGTTTCTGTCCCCTTTCTTCAGACTGTATTAGTGAGAATGCTTCATGTTTATCTCTGCACAGCATATAAAAACAACTTTCTTGGTTTTTTTCCGTTTCTTTTCATGGTCGAATTCTTTTACGAAAAATTCCACACAAAAGCGTAAAATATTTTAATATTATTAAGAACGGAACTTTTTTTTTGCAAAGTCGCGTGTGTATGCTGGTGTTTGTTTTTCCTAAAATTCACTTAAATTTTGGTTTAATAAAAAAGTATTATACATGTGTCAATCTAGTGGGATTTCTTTTCATGAAGGATAGTCTTTTTTTAACAAAAAATGGAAAAATGAGTGTTTAAATCAAATTTTCAAATTTGTCCTTTTTTGGCCTTATTTTAAAGATAGTCTGGCCTTATTTTGCTATTATCATCTGGCAACTTTGATCTCGAAGACCAGACTCTACCGCAAAGCTACCGACAGATTTCGTTGTTAAAAATCTCTAGTACTGAGGTAGAATTGTAATATTACTCGCATATAATTTTTTCCATGTTTTCCAAAATATTCCTAAAACACATTCAAAACAACAGAGATTGTTTTAGATCAACAAGAAAATAATTTATAAGCATTTTGGGATGATAAAAATTTTGCTTTGTGGACATAATAATCGTAATCAACTGTTATACTTTATCTCTAAGACGACTATTAACCGACACAAAAAGACAGATTATTTTTCTGTCATGATTATTTTTGGATAGCTAATTTTGAAATTCTCTAGTGTTCCGAAGCACTTTCGTAAAATGTATTTGCGTAATAGTTTACCATGTACAAAAATGAAAAAAACAGAAGAAATAAACAATAATAATAAAAATTTAGCTTTTGCGCGCAATGCAGCAGCATCCAGAAATTTCATTTAACAATATTATTATAATAAACTAACCAATTAAGATACAATAAACAACGAAAATCTTACTGCAATAAAAATTATAACACATCAAGATTAAACAAATAAAGTGGAAAAAACTAATGCAAGAGAACTCGAATGGCGAACTTTTTCAAAGTGCCACTCGCCATCGGAGTTCTAAAATGGATAAATTTTCTGTGTCATTTGCGTAATAGTACGGCAGTAATGACCATATCGTTAAGTCTCAGTCTTAAGACTAGAGAGTTTCAGACTTTAGACGCACTTTACCAAAGATCCGCCGTGCACATTAAATCCTTTGGAGACAAGTGTCATCTCGCCGGTGTGGAGTGGAAGTTTAAAGACAGGGATAACAACACAAATGCGCCCTCATTTCCTGATCAAGATTCAAAATTGCAAGGGTCGTCCCAAAATAGGCTTCAAGAGACTTTAATGTAATTAAACTAAATAATAAGTAATAACAATTTATTAATAAACTTACATTAACAATCATATATGTGTGTAATTCCATTTAACAGAAATTGAAGTAACAGAAATATGAAAGGTTTCATTTACTTCAGTTGATTAAAATACGAAACGTATTTCATGCTTAATTTTTCATTTAAATTTGAAATGAGGTAATCGAGAAGAACACGAATAATAAAAAACAAATTTGTGTTTTCACAAATGAGATCAGAGCTGCTGAAACTAGTCTCGAACCTAAAGTTATGTCCGGTACAGGAATTTTTAGGTCGTGAGAAGGTTAATAACGAGAGCTTTTTATAGATTTTTTAATGCTGGGCAAAGATAATTCACAAACTTTGAATTTGAAACATTTCATTGAATTTTTTAACATATTTTTCAAATTCGTGTTTTCACAAATGAGATCAGAGCTGCTTAAACTAGTCTCGAACCTAAAGTTATGTCCGGCACAGGAATTTTTAGGTCGTGAGAAGGTTAATAACGAGAGCTTTTAATAGATTTTTTAATGCTGTGCAAAGATAATTCAAAAACTTTAGATTTGAAATATTTCATTAAATTTTTTAACATTTTTTTCAAATTTGTGTTTTCACAGATGAGATCAGAGCTGCTTAAACTAGTCTCAAACCTAAAGTTTTGTCCGGTACAGGAATTTTTAGGTCGTGAGAAGGTTAATAACGAGAGCTTTCTGTAGGTTTTTTAGTGCTGTGCAAAGATAATTCAAAAACTTTAGATTTGAAACATTTCATTAAATTTTTTAACATTTTTTCAAATTTGTGTTTTCACAAATTAGATCAGAGCTGCTTAAAACTAGTCTCGAACCTCAAGTTATGTCCGGTACAGGAATTTTTAGGTCATGAGAAGGTTAATAACGAGAGCTTTTTATAGATTTTTTAATGCTGTGCAAAGATAATTCAAAAGCTTTGGATTTGAAACGTTTCATTGAACTTTTTAACATTTTTTTCAATGTGTTTTCACAGATGAGATCAGAGCTGCTTAAACTAGTCTCAAACCTAAAGTTTTGTCCGGTACAGGAATTTTTAGGTCGTGAGAAGGTTAATAACGAGAGCTTTCCGTAGGTTTTTTAGTGCTGTGCAAAGATAATTCAAAAACTTTAGATTTGAAACATTTCATTAAATTTGTTAACATTTTTTCAAATTTGTGTTTTTACAAATTAGATCAGAGCTGCTTAAACTAGTCTCGAACCTAAAGTTATGTCCGGTACAGGAATTTTTAGGTCGTGAGAAGGTTAATAACGAGAGCTTTTTATAGATTTTTTAATGCTGTGCAAAGATAATTCAAAAGCTTTGGATTTGAAACATTTCATTAAATTTTATAAAAATAAATTTTTTTTAGCCAAATTTGACTACTTGGTGTCGTGAAAAAGCTTTTACATTCATAGATAGTATCTCAAGTGGAAAACGTTTAAAAAGTCCTGAAATAGATAATCGCTTCCTATTTCAATAAAAAATTATTTTAATTTTTTAATCATTTTTTTCTGTCACCAAGTTCCTATATTTTTTCTCACACTTATTTACCTTTTGTCGGAAACTTTCGACGAAAAATGACACATCGGAATTCCATTGTATTTAAATAAGTAAAAAAATCCAAAAAGAACAACAATAATAAATTATTAAAATTGGCAATTTATTAACATTTCGCTTTAAAACGATGAAAGGAAACACATAACTTCCTCTTATTTCTCGCTGAACAATAGAAAAAACTCACGAAAACTGAGTTTCCTTTTAGATAAATTGCTTTGAGGAAAACGTTTAGGAAGTTTCAAAACGATGCGTAAAAGAAACACGAAAAACGACAGAATTCAAACCTCTGACAGCAAAAATACATAAATGAATATAAATATTGAGAGGTTAGTTTCATAAACTTTACATTCTCTAAAAAGCTAACTAAAAAGCTTTAATGCATTTTCCTTGTTTTTGAAGCCATGAGACATCTGCATTGTTATATTGTATTAATTTCGGTCAAGCAAAATAACAGTGTAACAAATTACAATAACAGTCAATAACAGTGTTTCTCAAACTTTTTTGTGTCATGTCCCACCCAGGCCTTTCGAAAATTCTTATGCCCCCTATGTAACATCTGCATAATTTTTAATATTCGAAAATTGAATTGTGCACTGAAGAAACTAAAATGGCATGTTTCAAAAAGATGTCATTATTATAGTTTTTGAGAAACACAGCAAGTTAATTTTCAAAACATATGACGGAGACCTGATATTCAGAAGAAATAATTTTTCGTAATTTCACTTTTAAAAAAAAACAAGGTTGCGAGAATCAAAAACTCTTTTATATATATTTTTGAAAATTTTTTTGTGTCATGCCCCATCCAGGCTTTTCGAAAATTCTTATGCCCCCCCCCCATGTAACATATACATAATTTTTAATATTCAAAAATTGAATTGTGCACTGAAGAAACTGAAATGACATATTTTAGAAAGCTGTCACTATTATAGTTTTTGAGAAACAAAGTAAGTTAATTTTCAAAACATATTACGGAGACCTGAAATTCAGACGAAATCATTTTTCGTAATTTCACTTTAAAAAAAAATAAGGTTGCGAGAATCAAAAACTCTTTTATATATATTTTTAAAAATTATTCAGCGAGTAGATCGTAAAGAGAAATGTGCCGTTTCGATCTGACAATTTATACATGCTAGTTAAATCACGGTAGACGGTTGTTTTTAAACTCTGGACGAGTCCATTTTCGAATTGCCACCCTTGACATTCAAATCCCCCCCGTGTGGGGCGCGGGTCCACGTTGGGAAACCCTGCTTAATAGGTAACTTACCCCCACCGGGTGGGACCACAAGTACGTGAGGATGAGAAGTCGCCAGATAAGTAAACAGGTTCTCGATTTCCTGTTGGGTATAATAATGGTGTGGGTTGAGTTACGCCACTTTGATGACGGAAAGTACCTCTTTCGGGAGCGGTTGGGTCGTGGCCGGTGATAGCTATTAGGACTCCGATCTCAGTATCCGCGCTGTCGTGGCGGCCGGTCTTGAATTGTCCCCAGATGTTTCAGCAAGGTGGGAGGAGGACTCAGTTTTCAATCGGTTTATCAGGAACTTAGCGCAAGCATTTAGAAAATTTTCTAATTGGTGCCAATTTTGAACATTTATTTATTTATCTATTTACCTCCACTTAAGGAATGCTTTCTTTTTTGGCATCGCGATATGGATCCTTTCTCGTCACTATTTACAACCTTTACAAACCTTTGTACATCCTGAGGCTATTTACCTCTCTCTGTCAACACTCAGTTTTACGAGAAAATGTCTCTCACAGTAAAGATTAAACCCCTTTTGTTCTCTTTCCTGTGTAAAATTCAAAATTGTATTTAAATTCAAGTTAATTCTAATGTGGACATACAAGGCTCTCATTGTATCAGCGGAACTCCGAAAAATCTACTCTGTTTCCCATTGCTCTAGCAAATTTTATGAACGAAACAATAAATGTGTACGTACTTAGAAAAAAATTGGAGGCCAGACTAGTGATGACTCGTCATTAATAAACTAACTTCCATTAACCCAAATTTTTACATTCAATTCTAGGGTTTTAGGTGTTATTGTACTATTATTTTGAGAATTAATAAACAGCCATAGATCTCATAGGAAATTTCGAAACATAATTTATTGCTAAGTTACTATCTACGTGGCCCGGCGTTGCACGGGCTATCTCGAATAATGCGTCATTCCCAGTCGGAGAGAAGAAGTGAGGTCGCGTGACACATACCCAATATTCTTTCCTAAATAAATAAGGAGAAAAGAGCAGTTCAAATATTCAAAAAATTCAAACAAACAAAAAATACAAAAAATCGTAATTTTGTCAAAAAAAAAATTGTACCTTGTCGAGAAGAAATGAATGGTCGATCCGATTCGGGAATTATAAAGTCAGACGACTTTAGTACGGAGGAAAGGATACATATTTTTATAGCTGCATAACATATTATAGCTGCAAAGTTATAATTATTATGTATGCCAAACAAAGCAAAAATAATAATTATAAATTTGCAGCTATTATTAAGTTATTCAACGACTACAAAAACAACAACAACAAAAATACCTCCGATAACTTTGACAGCATTCTGTTCTAAATGACAATGCTCCAACTGCTTTTCACTGCAATAAGCAAACACTTCGTTGGAAAGCAAGTTTTACAGAGCTAACGGTCTAAGGACTGCTGGGGGAAAGGAGCTTTTATGATTATTCCGGAATATACTGGGATGCTTCCGGTGCCAGTTTCGAAACTTGTTTGGACAGTTCCGCGCAACTTGCCTTATCTTGCCACGATGTGCAAACAAGTATGCCTTACATTTCTGTTATCAGTAGAGCGAAAGTGACTCAATTACTTAGCAGAAGAAAAAAAAAAAGGAATTATGAAAGGTTTCAGTTTTTGATGTAACTGATTTTTTGTGTCGCATGCTTTTAATGTATTTTGCAATAATATTTTTCTTTTGCTACTATGAAAAGGGATTAAGCACAAAAGAAAAAATTGCTCTCATTACATATTTCAAATTTTCAAAGCCATTAAAGTTATTTGTATTTATTAATTAAGTAATTAATTAATTAAAACTTATTAAATATCAATTATATTTAATAATTAATACTTATTAAATATCAATTAAGAGCTGATATTTGTGTCAATCGCTGTTTCGTTGGACCATTCCTGAAAATAGTACTGAATGGGAACTCTAAAAGTATATTGGAAATAAATATATTTTTAAAACTTATTAATTATTATTATTTTTACGTTTTATTCTTAAATAAATTTCATAATTCCATGTTATAAAAATTATGAAATCGCAAAGTTAATTTTTCACAAATTCCCTACCAGATGGCGCTCTTCGTGTGGAATCAAAACTGTATTACAATCATCAGATTAACTTATAATTAAGTTCTGAAGATATTAAAATATCGTATTGTCATCGGCAACTCAAAACTGTACAGATTTGCAGAAGTCTAGTAAATCAAGAATTGACAGAAAGCTCAACTACAAAATTCCATTCTTACAAACATAAAAGAAGTCGAAATTACATAAAAGAGAGCGAAAACATCAAGCTTTCCTTTTAAATAAGCTCTCTGCGCTGATCTGTTAAATGTTTTGCTGAAAGTCTGGTTGATGCAAATTGAAATTTGTAAGCAATGTACGAAGAAGGAAGATTAATTGCATTTGCAACAAAGCAACGTAATAAAATAAAGAGGAGTGATTATTTATAACGCACACATCACATTTATTACTTCCTTTTACAAAATTAGTCGGTTTCTTTTGACAAAACTACACGCGCTTGTTGATGGGTACAATATTACGCCAGCTTCTTGAAATCATTTCGACATTCGTGGTAGCGGTATCATGTTATATGACATAGCGTAAATCAAGTTCTGTGGCATTTGTGAATGTGAAATTTGTTGAATTATACTAAAATACAATTCACACTGTTTCAATTAAAGGTCAGTGTCGATTAGCGAAAATTAATAAGATTTGTTCCATTTAATTCATGCAATTAAAAGCTATTCAAGAAAATGTTTAATTATCATACGTTAAAAGAGAAAATAGCAACGATTCTCCAAGAATTCAAATACATGACAAAAGAAAAATAAATCAAGGATGTGATTTAGTTAAACACGAATGGCAGGGAACGAAAGTTTTAAAAATTAAACTTTGCTAAGGAAATGATAATAGCTTGATGAATTATTGCAATAATTAAATAAAAATAAAATTCAAGCCATCTTAAGCTATTTTTAATGTTTAAGTTTATTTCTATAATGATAAGATTTTTATTTAAAAAAAAAACATTCATTTATTACCTGATGCAAAATTAAAGATTAATCAACAATAATATTCCCTTGGATCAAACGTATAGCGCAAGAAGCAATAAAAAGTTCATTAGTTACAAATAAATATTAAAAGAAAAAATATGTTTTATATAAACATCAACTTATCGCGAAATTAAAGAATTGAGTCTTGCTAAATAAGTCAACTGATGAAACAATATCACGAAATAAAAATGATATATTAAACTTATTTCGTACCAACAGTATTTCAGTTTTAGTCATTTAACTTTTAAATTGTTTATTTATTATTAAATTTATTTTTTTTTTAAATTTTAAACTTTTGAATGCTTAGTAATTTTTATCGTGTATTCCCATCCTTGATCCTTCAGTTTCAAAGCACAACTTTTATGTATACCGAAAGTTAAATTGCAGTCGGAAAACGTCACATAAAACAGACATCCAACCAACCGAGAGAAATGCAGAGCGAACTCGTGCACGC
>BGPR01000064.1:397691-408948 GCA_013235015.1 Araneus ventricosus
ATTTCAAATTGAATACTGTTCCACATTTTTATGTTCTAATGTATATGCGAATTTTATCTTTTTAAATATAGCATAAGTTTAGAAGAAATATTTTCAAGACAATTTTACAGCATTTTACAAGAGAAACAGGCAAATCAAATAAATTAAGTCTTATTTTTTCGATAAATCTAATATGTAAAAATGAATAAAAAATATTCCTAGTCCAGTTAGCACAGAAAACATTTTTTAAAATTATTTTTTTAATTTTAATTTTTTCTTTCTTTTTATTTATTGCATTTTTATGAATTTAATTTGAATACTCACAAGTCTTGTACTGAATGGTTCTTAAAGCAACCGCCTCGCCTCTATTGATGACACTCATCAATAAGTGACAGTCATCGCTTGAAAACTTTCATAACATTCAAGGTGCACTGAACCAAACGCACGCAATTAGAAGACAAAATTAAGTAGCAGACACCATTAGTAACAAACGCGTAACTTCTGTGTTCGTTTTTATCGAACCCAAGGCTATATTTAATTTACGAAGAACACGTGTCATCGAGTTCTTCATCTATAAGTTTGAAAACAACTTGACATCATTTTGCAAATTAATTCTCTCCATCTCCGATGATTATTTGTTGGTAAAAAAATTAAATTTATAAATAATTATTATTAATTAAGAAATATTAAATAAATAATTGTAATTAATTAAAGAAATGATAATAATTAACTAAATAAGTAACTAATAAAGATACGTGCATAGTGATATATTTTGTACATTATTCCTTTGCATCCAGCGAATGTTGCCATCTAGGAAGATGCAACTCTAGTATGAGTGTAAGTGATGCCATCTGTTGATTTTTAAAAGCAGATTACTCCAGTGACAAATGTCCTCACCGGTCAGGTAAGAGTTAGTGGATAAGAGAAATTTGCTACTTTTCTTTTTTCAGGTACATTAGAGTCAATTCATGGTCACGTGATATACGTACAATGCATCGCGCCAATTCAATTGTGAAATCCACTGCGCATCTTGCAGGAGGGAAACAAAGGGCCTGACGTCACAGTAGATTGCATAACTACGCAGTTAGATGATATGCGCAAGTATGTTTAGAACGTGTCAGTGACGTCACAAAAATTGAGTCCATTACTCGTAATTAATGCTTAAATTATGATTTGTCAGATAACCACAATAAGAGAGCTAACCCCGCCCTGCCATAGTGCCCGGGGTCAATTGAACGATAGTTGATTCGATGTTAATAGGAGAACTGGGGGTGGAGTCTTAATGGCCATCACTGACCTCGGCCCAACCCCTGTAGCAGGAGTTACGTCCCGTCATCGGAGTGGCGGTATACCCACTAGAGAAGCGGGAATCCGCTTGCTTATCCGGCTGCTTCTCATCCACTTGCTCATGGTTGTTTGATTTTTCTTTCCTCCCTTTTCTCTTAATAAAAACACCAAGTTCAGAGAGGCGAAAGAAACTGATTTCTTTGAAGTTTAAAGCGGGACGCTCACCGCTGTTCAATTCCAAGTTTTTGGAACACGGGAAGGGAAGACCTTTCGTGAATGTGAGAAACCGATGAAAATTGGCGCAAATGGATTGCACTGATGGAATTCCGAATGTTTGAAATCAAATTCGAATGGCCGGAGGGACTTTTGAAAACTTCGCTGCGAGGGTAGCGGGTAAACAAGACCACTGCCTAGATTGGGACCCCGCGAAGAGGCTAAGCCACGTTGAAAGTAAACGCGGAAATCCCCGTGTGGGGGAGAAGCAGTGTGCGTGGGAGTCAGACTGTGACTTTGAACCTGCTCAAACAAGGTGTCTCGAAACGAACTTTGGAACATCCGTGAATGACTTGCCTAAATTTTTCGCTTGGAATGAGTGGAATACAAATCAGTTGTTGGGACAAATGGAATGGAGTACTGATGAATACCTAGTTTAACGGCTGACCACCCTGACCGCTCCGAGGGATTTGAGTGGCCGTTCCTAGGGTTATTTTAACATGTATGGGTTAAAAATTCCGTGTTAAACGAAAGTGCAAAAGTGTCCGTTGAGAGGGGTGACTGCTATGCAGGGGTGAACCCTCAGAGACTTTTACTGTATATATATACAATGTCCTTATGAAATAATATTAACATTTCGAAGTCACATTCGTTTGTTACATCGTCTAACTAAAATAAAGAGATTTAAACGAAATCAGTTACTTTCCTTGACGTCTGAAGATATGGAAAATGCTACAAAAATTCGAACATAAAAAAAGTATAATGTATTTTTTCTTTTTTTATACAAAAAGAGTGCGGTTATTCTGTAAATCCTAATTCTAAAGGAAATCTTGACTTGAAAACCAGAATGCAAAGAAAATATATTTTGACAATAAACGTTAATAGTTCGTCTAATAGTTTGCCCTTTTTTCATTTCTGCTACTTTCTAAAACCATGGCGTATTCCGCTGAAAGGAAAAAAAGACAGCGGGAGTGATCTTCCCTAAACTTTCTCGTATACTTCCCCAAAAAGGTGCTGTTTCTCCTCCCCCGCGTGGATAAAAAAAATTCGAACCTACTATAACCCAGAATCCAATGACTATCAGAAGGTTTTTCATTGTAGATTATAGTGATAGTAAAATATTTAGGTTAAGAAGAGATGCGCACCGAATAAAACGCATCTATCACACACTTCCACTCTTGCCGGATCAAGGACAAAGTGACGTAATCCTTACGCGTGCACAGAGATTGCTACCAGTACGCATGCGTATGGAGAATCGGATTAGAAAAATTAATTATGCAATTTGAAGGCCTTTTTCTTAACCAATTGAAACGAAATTTGGGCATAGATGTATAATTAATGTTAGCAACCGTCCTACCAATTTCTATTTATCTAAGCCAAAGGGTTTAGGAGATATAATTTTTACAAGTATGCGATAATACAGTCCGACAGACCATCAACCCTTCGACGGATTTGGTCCATCATGAAAGACGCTTAATATCATGCACAGAAGATTTCTTCCAGTACGCATGCGCGTGGAGACCACGGATTCGTTTCAAAAGTTACATGCGTACCGATTTTCCACTCTTACCGTCTCAAGGACAAAGTGATGCAATCCTTCCGCTCGCACAGAGTTTGCTAAGAGTACGCATGCCCATGGAGGAAAAAGATTTATTTGAAAAGTAAACAAGTATGCGATTATACAGACAGACAGCCTGTCAGGTCCAAAATTTGATACGGACCTACATTCATGATGATAAAACTGTGTACCAAATTTTATCCATCTAGCTATTCAAGTTTTTGAGTTATAGTGTTCGCATGACCGCGGACAGACAGACAGGCAGACTTCCCGTAGACGGATTTTGTCCAAAATTTGATAGAAACCTACAACTTATGTTTAAAGACCACATACCAAATTTCATTCTCGTAGCTCTAATAGTTTTCGAGTTATCGTGTTCACAGACAGACATAATTCCAAAATTGTGTCTTTCGGACTCAGGGAGGTCTAAAACGTGGAGATTTGTCAAAATCTCGAGTTCGAATTTTTTGACGATTACAATACTTTCTCTTTGTATACTTCGTATACGAGAAAGTAAACCAGCGGGAGTGGTCTCCCCTAAACTTTCTCATATACTTCTCGAAAAAGGTGCTGTTTCCCCTCCCCCCGCGTGGATAAAAAAATTCGAACCTATTGTAACCCCGGATCCAATGACTATCAGAAAATATTTAGGTAAAAAATCAAATTCGAAGAGATGCGTTCCGATTAAATGCATACCGATTTCTACTCTTTCTTGCCTCAAGGACAATCCTTCCGCGTGCACAGATTGCTACCAAGTACGTATGCCTATGGAGAATCGGATGAAAAAAAAAGCGCCAAGCAGGAGTCAATAAATATCGTGCACAGAAGATTGCGTCCAATACGCATGCGTGTGGATTCGTTGGAGATGCGATTATACAGACCGACAGACAGTCAACCTTTTGACGGATTTGGCCCAAAATTTTATACGGACCTACATTCATGACGATAAAACTGTGTATGAAATTTTATCCATCTAGCTTTTCAAGTTTTTGAGTTATAGCGTTCACATGACCGCGGACATACAGACAGACAGACTTCCCGTTGACGGATTTTGTCCAAAATTTGAGAGAAACCTACAAATTATGTTTAAAGACCACATACGAAATTTCATCCCCGTAGCTCTAATAGTTTTCGAGTTATCGTGTTCACAGACAGACAGACACACAGACATAATTCCAAAATTGTGTTTTTTGGACTCGGGGAGGTCTAAAACGTGGAGATTCGTCAAAATCTCGAGTTCGAATTTTTTGACAATTACATCCAAATACCCTAATGATTCATCTTCACTAACTGCGATTAGCCAAACGCCAAAAGGTATTTGTAAGTACACAGATCAGTCAGAAGGAGACAACTTCCACTGGTTCCTAACAGAAAAGCTGGCAATGGTAAAGCCAACACTTGGAGAATTACCCCACGCCTGTTGCCAGCATCCGGTGAAACTGAAGGCCACGGCCACTGGCGAACGAGCGAGTTCCGAGCACGTGGTCGACATTATACACTTCATATAGACCGACACATGCATACCTCCTATCAAGTACGATCCGTCATCAGGGGTGAGGAAATTCAATCCCCACTACATTAAGGTGTCCACCAGGAAAGCGGGAACCTGTTTACTTATAGAGCAACTTCTCATCCTCATCATTTGAGTGTCCCTGGAAGGGATGTGCAAGTAGAACAAAATTAAGAAAAGTTTATGGCGTATAGAATGTAAATGCTTGTTCAAACCACTCCGTTTACTTTAAGAGTTAGTGAGGTCCTATCTGCAATATGAGAGTCTGCTCACACTGAGAACTCATCACCTCAGTAACGTAAAGAGAGACGCTTCAGGCCCATATGCATGCGATGACAGTGACTTAGAAGTAATGAGACGCTACAGCTTGAATCTGTCTTTATTCCAAGATTCGAATTAATGTTTGATTAATTTATTAAATAAAACATCAAATATTAATTCTATTAATTTTAAACGTGCATTCTGATTTGCAATATACTTAATATTGATTATATTAATTGACCCTCTGAATCTATAATACACCCAAAATACAAAAAGAAACATGATATAAAAACTATTAGCTCTGATAATTAACCAAATTTGAAAAAAACAACCTGTATTTGAAATCCCAACAAATCAAAGTGGCTAACTAGCCTGGGGACATATAGTATAATTTTCTGTATAATTTGTATGGACCATTTTAATGTTAGTTTCTCAAGGAACATCTTACAACCAATGCACGGTATTAGATCGATGCGGGCATGCTTGATTGGCCTCTAAATATTGATATTCAGATCTTCATAACTCGGGTCGGTTTTGACTGCAGAAGAGTTTGAGATTTTTTTGCTGTTTTTTCAAAGTATTAATCAGAAAGAATATTTTCTAAATATGACTAATAGGAACGGGGACGTATAAAAAATGTAGACTTCATAATTTTCAGCGTCTTATGTACTCAAACAACATAAAATATAATTCTTTACCCATTTAAAGCCTCTTTCCGGTTGGAGTAAGTCCATCTCTAACGGTTTAGAATTAGAATTGCGTTGAAGTGACCCTGTAGAAGTACTCTCAGTAGAGAAAGCACAGTTATAACTTAACAAAAAATAAAGATATTAAATATAATTGATAATCAAAACTAAATTAAAACTCTTTGTATTATTTTTGTTTTGTGTCCATTCTGAAAACTTCTATGGCGAGTTGCTGAAAAGTTCGTCATTCGGTTCTCATTCATTCCTTCCATTTTAGATATTTTCTTTACTCTCTAAATTATATATTTTATGTGTTTTAAATATTAATCGTTGTAATTTGTTGATGCAATCACTTGAGGCTGCTGCGTTGACGCGCTAAAAGGTATTGATATGGTTTTGTTTAATTTCTTTTTCTTATTTATACTTTTTTTCTTTTTTAACTTTTGATCAGTAGAGCTAGGTTTAATTGACGACGACCATTTTATGTTTGAGAAAAATAACGAAAGACCAAGAATTGCGAAGAATTCATCATTTTTTTACTTCGTATATGAGGAATAGAAAGGGAAAGTTCTGTAACCATCAAAACTTCGACCTCAAGATTTCACTGAATCCACGTTTAGACCTCCCTAATTTCGAAAATCCTTCTTGAATTGTACGTCTCCTGTTAACGATAGCTCAGAAGGCAAAAAACCAGAGTATGGTGTAGGTTGGAATTGGTGTATGGTTTTACACCAGAATAGTAGATCTGCATCACATTTTAACACGTCGTGCCCGTATGCCATAGCGCATCGGATTATCGCATTTTCGTCTTATAAACTAAAACCATTAATTAGCTTTATAATTTGACACAAAATTAATTAGAATCTATAAACACTCTCAATGTTATTCTATGCCTTGGGACTGGATATTGATTCATCATGGAAAGATATTAAAGAAGAACTTACAAAGAAATACAGAGTTGATAAACTGCACCAATTTAAAAAAAAGGAAAGTTCTGTATCCATCAAAAAACTTCGACACGGTCGATTTCAATAGATCCCACTTTTATGACCTCCTAATTTTCCAGAAAATCCTTCTTGAGATTACGTCTGCCTGTGCAAACACTATAGTAGCTCAGAAGAAGACAACAAACCAAGTATAATGTATGGTTGGAATTGGTGTAGGTTTTACCACCAGAATAGTAGATCTGCATCACATTTAACCCTTAACAGTCTGCCCTGTGTCATAGCGCATCGGATTATCACATTTTCAATCTTATGACAAAAAATGGATTAATTGCTTTATAATTTGACATAATTAATTGGAATCTACTAAACATCTCAAGCATTCTACATGCACCTGTGGACTGGAATATTGATTCATCAGTGGAGAATACAAATTGAACTTGCGCAAAAGAAATAGCAGAGTTGACAAAGCTGCACCAATTTAAAATTCCGAACTAAAACTTAGGCCAATTTTCCAAGTGCACCTTCTGCCATCGAAGGAATTCTGTGAAAAAAATATCTATAATGAACCATTCTCTTACATCGATTTATAGATAGAAGTAATCATGTCACGAAATGTTCCATTGTCAGTCGATGCACCAGTAGCATCTAAATATAAAATGAATATAAATGTAATCACCATGCGAAATCCATGACTCCAGGAACATGCCCCCCAAAAAAAATTTAAGAGAATCCTAATAGGAACCGTCTAACCCATAGGGAGGCCCATCCTGCTCCTCATACAGAGGATGTCCAAAGTATCCTAAAACTTAACAATAAGTAGTGACAAAGGCCATTCACATGCAGCATGGCAGAACAACAACTACGAACGAAGCAAGCTTCCACCAGCAACGCAGTACGACACAGCACCAGGCTGGCAATCCAAACAAATGTATACTTCCCCTAACCTTAGCCCTTCTGAAAGATATTATTCAGGATGTTTTCAGACTCTAATAGTCTAAAAGCATCACTCGAGACGTTCCCAACTTTAAAAGCCTCCTAAATAAAGCATAACGTATCTAATATGAAAACAACTTCTTCCTTGTTGGGAAGCCTTCATTAAACAACAGAATTGACATCATGAACTCCTTCACAATTCCCTTCAATCACCCAAAAGTGAAGAACAAGACGCCTCATCATCTAGTTCTGCCATCGAATACTTCTCACAAGCCCTTCCTTCTCCTGGATCTCAAATTGTTTGACCTTCGACTGGACTGAAAGAGAATTCGCCCCCTTCAAGAAGAGTAATCAAGATCTTTGTTTCTCAACTCCTTAACACCCTAAATTGCTAATTACTACTAGAATTCTGTTCCGTTATTTTTCCTTTTATCACTTATTCTCTTTAGATCCCATGAATATTTTTTACTTAAGGTATCCGACTGTGTCGAGAGATATTTTTTTTTGTAAACATACCCAAATATGTATTTAATGTTATTTTTCAACTTGCATCGTACTATGAAATATTGTAAAATTAGGCTTTCAAAGATAATGTTGTTAAAAAAAAGAGAGAAATTTGAAGAGAAAATGATAAATACAAAAAATTTGCCTCACGCAACAGACATAGAACAAAATAATATCTCTAAATATGATAGAATCCTTGTAGAGTACATTTTATTTGTAGCCGTATCTGTTTATGCCTAACATATTCTTGTACTTCAAAATAGTTTTGAGATATATGACCTGAACATAGTTATATACTGGTACATTCTTTTCATAAAAAATGCTTTTCGTTTATATTTCAAGCACTTAAAATAATGCTTGATTTTAAAATTAACCTTAGTTTTAGAGGAAAACATCAAGCATATTACGGAAAACAATCTCGAGAAATATCATATCAATACTTGAATAATTCTTTGAGAAATCACTGAATTGGTCGAGCCAGTTTTCCTCAAAAATATCATTCTCAAGAAAACACATTTAAAGTTTCATGCAACATAAAATAATGCTTACATTTCGTAATAAAACATCTGTAACCATTTGATTATTCACTTAGAGTAAAAAAGTGGTGGACAGTTTTGAAAGCTGATTAAACAGGTGCAAAAATTAAGTCTGAGAATTTTTTTTGATAATTTCATCCAAAAAGACGATTTTAAACCATGGATAATACCGAAGTAACTTCTTTATATCTTGATTCCTTCCTTCCTTTTACTCTCTAATTCTTTGTAGGCATCTTATTAAGTTAAAGCTATTTGCGGTATGTCAAATTATTTCCCAGCAACGATTAGAATGATTATAGGTCCTACAGGGCTCTCCAATCAAATGCTTTTTTATCAGGTGGCAGATAATGATACAAGCGACAACCCCTTTCCAAACGAAGGTCAGCTTATAGTGCAAAAAGAAAATGAAACTGAATTTATGCTTGCCATATTCATAGATCTTGATTAATGGTTCTGTCGGGATGCTTGTTCGATGAGTATGTAATACTGTGATGTCGCTGTGTCACAACGCGATGATTTGGAAAACGCAAACTACAACCAGATAGAATGCTGAGATTGAGGTACATGTATCTCTGCTGATGAGTCTTACTTGATCTGATCTACAAGTGCACGTCGTTGTCAGATCAGTATCAAAGTAGAATCAGATGGCTGTCTGTCGGGCTGTCTGATATGGCAGTATGTGAATGCTGTGATGCCTCGGTGTGTAACGCGATGATTGAAAAGCGCAACAGCCTGATAGATGCTGCAATTGAGGGTGATCTCTGCTGATGACTTACTGATGCGACCTACATCATCAGCATTGTGATCCAGTTAGTGCTGTCAGGATTGGCTGTCTGTCGGGATGGTCTGATGCGAATGAAGGCTGCTGATGCTGTGATGTGCTTGTATGCACGCTTGATGATTCTGAAAACGCAACATAGGCTCAGATAGATGCTGATAGTTGAGGCATGTGATCTCGCACAGTCAGCTTGTATAGATCAGTATCAGGTAAGACCAGATTGTCTGTCTGTCAATCGCCTGTTCGCGAGTATGTGAATGCGTGCGACGCTCATGTGGTAAGGTGTAACGCGATGATTCAAAAAAACATGAGCAGATAGATGCCATGAATTGAGTATGATCTCTTGATATCAGCATTGTAGCGATCAGTATCGATTTTATTAACAAACGATCAAAACGATCAAGTAATGAGAAACCCTGTCCCAAACAGTACTCTCGTATCTCACATGACGACAAGTGCTGTTGTAACGCTAGTGAAGTACGATCTCTGGGTTCCAGATCGAAAGCCCGATTCCACTACAAGATCCGCCTGTTTGGACGAAGGCTCGCAGTATAAATCTGACTGTATCGAGCCAAACGTCCCCCCGCTGCTGTGGTGCGGAAGTTTGGAGAGGAGGGTGGCAGCTCAGATGTCATTATCGTCATTGGACCGCGACCTGCCTGAAATGGGTTGCTCCAAAACAGGACACATTAATATAACTAAACTAACTACGACGAGAAGCCTAAACACAAAAACACACCTATTGTGGAAATGGATACAGAAAATCCTGGGATAACATCCCCTACTGGTTAAAGAACACAATCTACTTATTCATTCATAGAAAAAAGTCTAAAGTTCTATAATATCAAAAAATATTTAAATTTATCAAAAGAAAGAAAAAAGCATACTTTTCAGGAGATTAGTCTCTGTCACAGAAATCTTATTTCAGTAATTTTTACATTAATGGATTCACAAACAATGAAATAGCACTTAATAAATGACATAGAAATATGTTAGCATCATCAGATGTTGTTGCTGAAAATTCTTAGGCTACGATCCCAGTGATAATGACTTTCTGAGATTCAGTATCTGATCACATGTTTCAGGAAATTGCTAGTGGATTGGAGTTAGGTAAATCAGAACTTCAGTCAAAACTAGAATTTCAAGAAATGACCTACCATTACAAAAAAAAAAAAAATGTACATGGAAAATTACTATAAAGCATATCTAAGCACAACTTCAATCATGTAGATATCACAAAGCAAATTGATGAAATTTCACAAATACGACTAAAACAACGTTGTCAAATATGGCAAGAGTAAGAATCTTTGCATAGTTCAGTCTAAAAACCTAAATAACAAGTAATATAAAAAAAATAAAGTCAATTCTTACTTAAGTGGGATTCGAGATATATGAAAATGTACTTATGCATGCGCAAAGATACGATGCTGAAATATGGAGGTGTCTTGATGATCCCATGGGCCATCCATATACCCAAAGAACCAAGTCTGTAATGTTATTAGATATTTCGAGATATAATAGAAAAAACGTACTGTGCATGCGCAAAAGATATATTATAGTGGGTGTTTGACGTGATCCATGGCATATCCATATAGCAAGAACTAAGTCTGTAATGTTAATAGTTTTCGAGATATATAGAAAACGTACTGTCGTCATGTAAAATATGAAATGACAGACAAACAGACAAGACAGACACACAAGAAAGCGAAGATTATTGCATTGTCATCTAGTTCTGAGCTATCTTTCAAAGTTTCAATCTCCAGCCTCATCGGGAAGTTAGTTTAAAATTGATTGAAAGTTGAACAAGATATATACAATAAATATATATATAGGAGAGTGTGATAATATAGTAGAGATTGAAAAAAATAAAAAAGTATTTTAAAAGTACACTTTAATTAGTGCACTAAAATGTAGAAAAAACTTAATAAAAAATCCGAAGATTAAAAGCAAAAAAATCGAGGTCAGATTCACGTTAAAACCTCCTCCCGCTAGTATGGGCAGAAGTTTGGAAGGGAGATGCTAGACTAAGATATCTTGCGTCACAGTGGCGAACCAGGTTTGAGTC
>BGPR01000064.1:414700-427645 GCA_013235015.1 Araneus ventricosus
TTACCATAATATTTTCTCTTTGTATACTTCGTATACGAGAAAGTAAAATATGAGGAGAGAGATCGCAGCTTTTAAGGCCACCACAGTACGCGCACTTTTGTCGAAATCCATCTTTCTTATCAGTTTGAATCCAGGCACTCAAGATTATGTCATTCCATTGTTCTCCGGTATCGCGCTACCACGCAATCTGAAATAAGGAAGTATCGCTAAACAAACAATGAAGAAGACCGCATTTCCTCCTCGGGCGGTTGTCGCAACCATCCCCATAAAACGAAAGTAACGAAGACATGGATACTCGATTTTCCCTACTCTTTGCTGAAAGAATTAGAACCGTTAGAAAAATGAAACTGTCTATGACTGAATATGATTCGATTTGTTGGACGGATGTCCCGTTTTAGAGTTATACGCAACCTATTGGGGATGGGAGATGTCGTAATTTTGAATCAAGTCAGATGTCCGTTTTAGGAGTTATATCACGCAACCTATTGGGGATGGGAGAGATTCGTATTTTGAATCATAGTCAGATGTCCTGTTTTAGAGTTATACTCAACCTATTGGGGATGGCAGAGATCTGTATTTGAACCAGTCAGATGTCCGTTTTAGAGTTATACGCAACCTATTGGGGATGGGAGACTCAATTTTGAATCATAGTCAGATGTCCGTTTTAGAGTTATACTCAACCTATTGGGGATGGGAGAGATTCGTAATTTTGAATCATAGTCAGATGTCCCGTTTTAGAGTTATACTCAACCTATTGGGGGATGGGAGAGATTCGTAATTTTGAACCACAGTCAGATGTCCCGTTTTAGAGTTATACGCAAATCATTGGGGGGATGGGAGAGATTCATGGAATCATAGTCAGATGTAGTCTCAGTTTTAGAGTTATACTCAACCTATTGGGGATAGGAGAGATTCGTAATTTTGAACCACAGTCAGATGTCCCGTTTTAGAGTTATACTCAACTCATTGGGATGGCAGAGATTCGTAAATTAACCACAGTCAGATGTCCGTTTAGAGTTATACGCAACCTATTGAGGATGGGAGAGATCTGTAATTTTGAACCATAGTGAGATGTCTCGGTTAGAGTTATACTCAACCTATTGGGGATGGGAGAGACTGTACTTTTGAATCATAGTCAGATGTCTCGGTTTAGAGTTATACTCAACCTATTGGGGGATGGGAGAGATTCGTAATTTTGAACCACAGTCAGATGTCGCTCCGTTTTGAGTGTTATATGCACCAACTCACGTTGGGGGATGGGAGAGATTCTGTATTTTGAATCATATAGTCAGATGTCCGTTTGTTAGAGTTATACCAACCTATTGGGGATGGAGGAGATTCGTAATTTTGAATCATAGTCAGATGTCCCTGTTTTAGATTTATACTCAATCCTATTGGGGATGGCAGAGACTGTAGATTTGAACCACAGTCAGATGTCCCGTTTTAGAGTTATACGCAACCTATTGGGGGATGGGAGAGATTCGTAATTTTGAATCATAGTCAGATGTCCTGTTTAGAGTTATACTCAACCATTGGGGGGAGGGGAGAGATTCGTAATTTTGAATCATAGTGCAGATGTCCTGTTTTAGAGTTATACTCAACCTATTGGGGATGGGAGAGATTCGTAATTTTGAACCACAGTCAGATGTCCCGTTTTAGAGTTATACGCAACCTATTGGGGATGAGGAGAGATTCGTAATTTTGAATCATAGTCAGATGTCTCGGTTTAGAGTTATACTCAACCTATTGGGGATGGGAGAGATTCGTAATTTTAAAACTATAGTCGATGTCTCTTTAGAGTTATACTCAACCTTTGGGGGATGGGAGATTCGTAATTTTGAACCACAGTCAGATGTCCCGTTTTGTTACGCAACCTATTGAGGATGGGAGAGATTCGTAATTTTGAACCATAGTGAGATGTCTCGGTTTAGAGTTATACTCAACCTATTGGGGGATGGGAGAGATTCGTAATTTTGAACCATAGTGAGATGTCTCGTTTGAGTTATACTCAACCCATTGAGGGGGATGGAGAGATTCGTAATTTTAAACTATAGTCAGATGTCTCTCGGCTTAGAGTTATACTCAACCTATTGGGGATGGGCAGAGACTGTAATTTTGAACCACAGTCAGATGTCCCGTTTTAGAGTTATACGCAACCTATTGGGGATGGGAGAGATTCACTTAATCATAGTCAGATGTCTCTGCTTTAGAGTTATGTTTACAATACGTAACTGAACGAAGCACATCAGGGGGGGGTCATAAAAATTTCGTATCGTCGTGACAAACTCAAATCTCATGTAAGCCAAAACACTTCAACTTTACAGACTTTACTCACCTGACAATAAGAATAATAATAAACGCTACAACACTTTCGATAATTTAATAAAAAATGCAATGAAGTAACTACCCAAACAATATCTTCGACCGCGTCAACGCTACAAGTACAAGTGGAATGACTAGTAAAGTAGGAAAATTTTCGAGCCTGTCAAGCCAGAAAGCAATGTATTAATTTTTTAAAAGGGAAATTAAGAACAAACAGTTGTAGTGATTTTAAATAAAATCAAGATTTCTGCCTTAGCTCGGGGGGGGGGGGGGGCGGAAGCCCGATAGCCCCCGGATTCGCCACTGCTTTCTCATCATCTGAACGGTTTACAATTGCTAGGTCCATCCCAAAATAAGCCCACGTTGCTTCAGAACGGGACGTTAATATAACTAAAGTAAAACCATGCCATAACAACCCTTGTATCACTTTAAAACGGGACAGTAATTCAGGAAATTAAATCAATCATTTTCAAACTGTTTCTTTTACTAAGTTAAAATTAAATGCATTGGATAGCTAAGTTATCTATTCGTATCACATTTCTGAAATGCTGAATAAATATTCAGATATCTAGCTGGGAAAAAAATTATTTTGGATTATGCAGACAGTTTTTGTTCTTTAGACGTTTACACGTATCTGAACACTTTATTGCCAATTTTATTTCTAAACACTGGTTCGTAACTTTTTAGCAAGCTGGTTGCGTGGGTATTTAAACTGTGATATAAATTAAATATAATCAAGGCACTATACTCAGACAAACTGGTCATTTTAAAGCGTGTATACATTTGCGAGCCGAATGAGTCGCGAACCATCCACGAAATGTTCTTTAAAATTATATTCACAACGACCCAACGGCGAACCATGGGAAAGGAGCTAACCCATCTCGAACCATCAATCATCACTTAGCAGGGGAGAGGTCTCTGAAAGAACTTTTGAAAACATTTTGATTTGCAGATTTGACATTGAAAGTTCGTAGGGAGCGACGAACTACAGACGAACATGATCCAATGTGAACTGTGAATCCCATTGTGTTCGCCGCGAACCATTCGGCTCGCCTTTATGTGAATCAAAAAGTTCCAGGATTTGCTCGGAAGACTGCCAACAAATGGCACCACTGTGTAGCGAAAGTCACCTGCGATGGCACCACTTAAAATTACTCTTGAATATTTGAAAGTTAGTGAAAGGAAACAGAGTTTTGACCGAGGATTTTAAGAAGTTTGAGCAAGAAGGAATGTATTTTTTGACGTAGATTTACGTCTCTCAATAGTGGTCTAATGGTGTGTCCGGAAAGGAAAAAAATTCTGAAGCTTTTCGCTCTAAAGTTAAACGCTTATAGCTCCGCAACCAAATAACATAGAGAGTTGGTTTTAATTTTATTTAACATAGGAAGTGGAAATTGAAGATTGCAAAAAGAAAAAAAAATGGAATTTGAAATTACGGTTTAGTCACATTCGAGCTGCAAAGTTGGTAAAAACACGAAAAAGTTCGATGACGTCACAGCGACCGATGCGCGCGCACGCAGACTAAGGCAATTCATTCATCGATCTCGCTAAATATTACTCAAGAATTGTTGAATTACGTCGAATTTTGTGCTAAATTTAAACGCTTATAGCTCCGTAGCCAAATAACATAGATAGGTGGTTTTATTTTCATTTAGCAGAGAAAGGTAGTCATTGAAGATTGCAAAAAAATTTTAGAATTTGTAATTATGGTTTAGTCACATTTGGGCTGAAAAACTGGTGAAAATTACGAGGAATTTTACATAGAGTCATAGGTAGTTACATTAGTCATACACTAGACTAATAGTAACTATAGAGTTAATAGTCACATAGAGTTACTTTAGTCACAGTTGAGTAAGGTAAGTAAGTCTGCGCCCCTCAATCCCAGCGGCCGTTCCGCAGAGACAGCCTCCCGTCGATTTTTTTTGTATTATTATTATATAGGAAAACATCCTACTGTTGCATTCATATCCCAAGTTTGTACTGATAGCCAAGCTTTGAAATAATTGATGCTTTTATTAATTCCGCGTACATTTCGATTTCGTTAGAAACTGGTCTAAAACGAGAACTAAAGAAAAATCATCTAAATTTTAAGTTAACAACACCTTTTAATCAACAAAACTTTTTTATGATTTCATACCTGTGTTTAAGGAATCTAGGGCCAAAGAACAACCCAACAGCTTGTATTTTTAACGAAATTCAAGGTAAAGGCAAAAGCAGTCAAAACAATGAAAATAAAATCGCGCTGACTTGCTAAAGGTTTATCTTCTTTTTGTTAGAAGAAATCAACCATATTTTTGTTGCATAGCAATTGTTTGCGTGCGTCTGGATAGATGTCTCAAAAGTCCAAAGTACGACAAACTGAAATCTATAAATAAAGTTCAGTGTCGGCAGCATTCAACATAAGAGTATGCCTTTAAAGAAAAAGCCTTTCCTTCTTACACATTATGTAACTAAAAAGAAAAAAACATTTTGGATTAAAATTAACATGAGTAATCCAAGTAATTAAACTTAATTTCGGTTCTATAAGGTGATTGAAGAGAATGCCAATGTAATAAATTAAATAATAAAAGAAAAAAAATCAAAACAAATAACCTCCAAAAATTTGTACCTATGCTTAATATTAAATGTACAATTCATTTTAGTAATCCAAAATGAGTGAACTTAAATCATACTTTAAAATCTTTCAAACGGATCTTTATGGAGTGTACCCAGGATTTAATCCTTCCTAGGATCCAGGATCTAATCCTAATCCCAGGATCTAATAGATTTAATCCTAGATATCAAGCTATCTAGGATTAAATTACAATAATCCTAGATGTCTTGATAGTTAGAGAATTTTAGAGATAATGATTAAGATTGTTAAGAGTTTATCTAAGTATTTATCGATTACTAGTTCATCAAGATATTTCATTATCTATGAGCATATCTTTATGGAACAAATGCGGGACCTGAACAGAATATTGTCCAAAGACAGATGCTATAACTAGCTTATTACCTATTATAATATCTCATATAAAAATTAATTAATTACTCCTTTTGGAAGGGAAATCGATTCTGAAATCTGTACTGACATTGTTATTCAAGTTCTGGCATAGAGTCAAAACATGAGTTTTTCATGTTACCAATAAATTCAAGAACGTCATTTAGAATAATTTTATCATTAAGAATATGATGAGAAGTTACGGATATAGAATAGTAGGAAGAATAGTTAAGAATACAGATAATGTCATTAAGAATAAGAAGTATCTATATTGTCCTATAAATACAAATTTAAGTAATTGGTCTACACCAAACTAAAGCATGTAATCCACAATCTGCTCATATCTTGCATATCGAAAATAGTGAAAATTCATGATAATAAAAAAAAACCCTAAACGCGATAAAAATATGTTCAAATGCATATTGTTAAACCGTATGACATCATGCCATGCAGTATAATAAATATACAAAAAATAATACATTTAATCTATTTTGATGTAAACTATTCCAACAGTAAATATGTCAGATGGTGCGTTGAGGTATTCCAAAAATATTATATCGTTACAAAACATATCTAACACTTGGATAGAACATCAAAATAAAGAGATAGCTGTTATAAAAAGTTCAGTTTTAATATATCTTATGCAAAGATACACAATTAAATTAATTGCTTAATCCAAACTGGGATAGAAATCAGCTGTAACATCTGTAATGAAACATTATTCTGAACTTAAATGGAGCGTCAAAGAATCGTTTGCTGTTCGGATCATCAATAAATTTTAAGACTAGATGAAAAATCATTTACCAGTGGAAAAACCGTTTGTTATCGATCCAGAAACAGTGATTTTGAACCTGCACCGAACATCTATTTATTGATCAACACCTAATGAAATTCTATGGCCCATAATATAGGAAAAAGATACTAGTATGCTCCATGTTTTAAATGTCAAAATTTCTTTAAATGGAAAATTGACTTTTGATGTCAGTGGTTTCAATTTAATAAAGTGCACTTTCAGTAAAGTAACAGCATTGTGCCGAATTAAAATATAAATGATAACAATAAATAATGACAATCAGAAAGAAAAAGATACCCAAACTAAGCAAAGAATTCAACTGAAAAATACTATTCACATACCAAAAGTTAACCTATGATATTGCGAAAAATATTACAATAAAATGTATTGCAAAGTTAGACATTTGATCAGTTTGAATGCAAAATTATCCAAAAGTATGAAAAATGTACTGAAATATTTACAAACATAGAAATATAGAACATATCTAGGGCTCGGATAGAATACCAAGTCCGAGCAGTTTTCTTTTAACACAATATTTTTATTTAATCCACTGAGAGAAGAAAACAGTTGCAAAGTCTCTAACAACCTCATTATTTTGAAATTTAAATGGAATCTCAAAAAAATCGTTTGCTCTTCGGATCATTAACAAATTCGAAGACATCATTAAAAATCGTTTGTCAGCGGAACATGCAGTTCGTTATTGGTCCCGAAACACTGATTACAAACCCAAACTGACCATCTATTGAAGAAAGCCGAATAAAATCAATGCTTCCACAATGAAATGGAAGAGCAGTGGAAGGTAGTCCTTTGTTTGAAAGAGGCTAAACACGTGTTTCAGGGAAGGAAGAATTGGAACGGAACTCATACTTACTGGAACACGGGTTTCTGCTGCTTCTTCTCACGTGTTGTGGTCGTCATATCTCGTTGGAAGTGTCTTGTTATAGTGAAAATATTTCCTGGCCGAACGAGAAAACAGGAAAACAGCGCAAAACCATCATTCGCTACTGACCAACTGACTTACGCATTCGACTGGACAAACCGCTAATAAAAAGAATGGAAGAGAGAGAGTTGTTGAAAGGGTTGCAGATGGATGGATGTCGCCCTATCCGACGGTTGGCCAAATTGGCGAGTTTATCGTCAAGCCCACCTGGAGTATTTTTTTAAAGAGATGTCAAGTGAGAGGGTGGCACCGACGATCGTAAGAGGGTTAGGAATAAGATCGCCGTATTTTCTGTTTGAAAAAAGCGCCAAGTTGGGAAAAATGATAATGATATGTTTATTACATGTTTAAGTGAACTGATTCTTACTCTCAAAGACTTTTTAACAACAACAAAAAAACTTATTTCAATTATTAGCGAAAAATTTAATCAAAAAATTATGTGTCCTATAGTAAATAAAATCACCAAATGATTTATTTCGTTATTTGGACGTAGAGAAGAACCTACATACCATAAATTGTTTTCAAGCCAACGAAATTTTTCCATTTATTTTACTTTCTCATATACGACGTATAAAATAAAGTATTGTAATCATCAAAGATTTCTGCCTTTAAAGTTATAAAAATTCGTCGTTTAATACCTCTTACTGTCTGTGAAAAGCATTACTGCCTGTCTGTTCGTGTGCATGTGAAAATGATAACTCAAACACACAACGAGCTAGATGGGTGAAATTTGGCAAATTTTTCGATGTAGTCTTCATTTATTTTACTTATGGCGTCTTCATAAATATATCAATATCATCATGTACACCGTTTTTTCTTTTTGAATTTGATTTGTGTGTCTAGATATACAACCTTCTCGGATCGATAATATGTTTATGTGTCTTTAGGTACACCCATTTTCTTTAAATGATAAATGTATTTTATATATAAAAAAATCTTATTCTATTTTTTTTACCGAGCAGAATGGATATGTTGCGTTGCCTCACAACATTGAAATTAAATTAACAGCTTAACTTTTTAATTATTAACCTCAATTAGTTTTTTTTTCTTAATGTATTTAATCAAAACATTCAAGGTATGTTCTTTTATCTAACATTTAATGAATATCATATCACTTAAAAGATCTTTTGAAAATAATTCTATTTTGTCATTTTATGTGTTTATTTAAATAGTGATTAATTGTCTTAAATTCCTGAGTGTGTAAAATGAGAATTTATTTATGCCAAAAAAAAAAATGTAATGCCTTCCCTTTTGAGACCCTGCCCCAGGTAGTTTTCTAAGGCGGTATCTCACTGCAGAATTTTTCCCCATCAAGAGACAACGGTTTCGACGGACGGTTTCTCCTTCAATGTGTCCTCGAGCGTAGGGGGGTGGACGCCCCTTCTTTACACTCTGACAACCCTTAAAAAAAGGGATGACAGTTGCAATGTGTAATTGCCTTTTAGGCGATGCAAATACAGTTGAGTCTCCCTACAACGAAGTCTCTCTACAACAAATTTCTCCCTATAACGAAATTTTTAATCGGAATGTTAAATAACATTCAAAATGTTCTCCATATAACGAATTTTTTCAGAAGTTTATCTTTTCGAGTTTTGTCATTTTTGAAGACAAAAATGACAAAAGTTGTTAGTTTGTTACAGTTGATAGTTTCTGTGCAACCAATTCGCTCGCACGTGCCTGTTTCTGGAACCACTCACTCTTAAAATGCGAAAAATTTTCTGAAAATTTAACATTACGAAATGCAAAGCAATGTAAAATAACAGAATTTTTCAAGTAAAATAAACGTAAGTACATATTAGTACATATTATTCTCTAAATTGGTGAATTGTCTCAACTTTTGAGCATTTTATTTATACAATAAAAATTAGTATAATTTTAACAAATTTATAATATATATTACCTCATTTTTAATTGAAAATCATAATTAGATACATTTGAACTTATCGCACCTATTGAAAAGTTTGTAACATTTACTTAAATAACTGCAAAAATCTCTAATCTCCGAATAACGAAATTTTCTCTATAACGAATTTTTCAATTGGAACCAAGCGATTTCGTTATAGGGAGACTCCACTGTAGTTGTTTTTTTTTTTTTTTGGAGTTTGCATTTTAGGCTGTGCCTACATTTCCGCGTTGGACTTCGCACTTGTCGTTTGTTGCTGTTGCTTTTGTCTTCATGGATACCAATACTTTGGTTTACGCTGAGGCAGCTTCAGTGGTGATGGATGATGGGGGTGATTTTAAAACAGAAGAAACAAAAAAAGAAGAAAAATCTTTCATGTAAAAATGACGTATATCAAATATTATAATTCACAAAACTCCTCTCATCGTCTGAAACTTTCTAAAAAATTAAAAACAGTCAAGAATTAATTATCGTGAATGTGCAGACGACACGTAGTATTTGCGAACAAAATTCCAAGGAAATAATTTCAATTGTTTTTATTTCTACAGCATACTAAAAAACTGGTGTTTCAGCTTTATTTATATAATTTATCAACATAATTAAAAGGCAAAAAATCCCTAAAGAAATGTATACATAGTAAATAAAAACATAAAGGGTAGATGCTCCACTTTTGGAAACTGTACCAGTTTTGGACAAAATCCATCTATTTGTCCAGAAATTAGCCACTGATTTGATATTAACCAATAAGATGCATTCTTACACCTTAAACAAACTCTTCTTTGGTAATTTACAATGTGATTAGTTCATTTTTCCTTAACATGCGACTTGTAAGAAAATTAAATGCACGAACATGTATCGAGTACTCACAAGTGTTGCAATCTTTCATCGTCAGACTGTCAGAAATAACTGTTAATTCTAAAATTAATTATCTTTAGGGCTTATGAGGGTTTTTTGTTATTTCCTAAAGGTATGCTTTAAGTATTTACATATAAATTCATCCCTTAAATTTTTTTTTATACAAGTGTATAAAAAATAACCTGGTCTCCCCTATACATCATGTATAGGGGAGACCAGGGTACAATGGACCACTTTAGTAAATTTTAAATGTTTACTCTCAAACAACTGTTTATTTTATTTTTTTGCTTGAAAAAAAATGCATAAACATTCTCTACATATTAAGATTTATATTACACTCACTCTAAATCTATTAATTATCTACACTTTTTTAAGATTTATTTTTTAGTAACAAGTGACAAAGTGGACCATTGTAGAGCACAATGGTCCACAGCCAAAAATAAATTGAAAAAATATGTTAATGTAGTACATTTTTTAATAGCATAAACAAAGAATGAATCATATTTGTTTATTCATGACTGCAATGCATACTTATAATGCAAGATTAATGAATATTAAATTTGGCAAATTACTCATCAAAAGATTTCTGTGTCACTGAAAGTCTCCTCTTTTTTCTTCGTGAAAATGTAGCTTCTGGAAGATTCATCATAATATCTTGAACATTTACAAAAGATTGGTCCGTCTATGGAAATGCTTTTATGGGACAGTCCTAGTCTCTTTTTTAATAAATTCTATATCATTTAAGACATAATTTATGTATAATATCCATAGATACAAACTAATAGGTGCATTAATTTTTTCCAAGAATCATACTATTTTATTTAATTTTTGCTTAATGTAGCTATAATATAAGAATTAGAAATTTACTGAATGTTTATGAAATATAAACAAGAAAAAATCTCAGACAAATAATGTAAAACTTTGACAACAAATTGATTAAAAAGTAAGAAATTTGATATTCAGTTATTTTATATGCAACGAAAAACTGACTTATAAAGAAGGAAAATGTAATAAAATGCATACTGCATGAAAATGCTTTGTTTTTGCTTGATATTCAGTAAAATGCCTGTTATATATTTATGATATTTATGTGGCCAAAACTGATACAAATTAAGATATATTATTTAAAAATTCATAACTCAAAATATAATTTTTTTCCAGGGAAAGATTTTTTAATTAACAAGCAATAAAATTTACTAAAGAATAGTGTCAGTACGACTTAAAAAACTTGAGCCAGTCATCCACTGTGAAAATTCCAATTCCAATATTCTCTTAATGTGGCAAAAACTGGAGCATCTACCTTATTTCAATAAAAAATTAAGATAAAAAAATTGCATCGGCGTCTTCAGGCCATCTCTTCGCCATTTTCTTGCAAACGCTTTCGTACAATAACTTCTTGAAAGTCTTTTTAGTATAATTATTTTGCATAGGATTCCAGAGAGCCGGCTTTTTTTTTTATTAAAATCCGACTCTTTTTTTCTGCAAACCAAACATACTTTTTGGCATCCATGGTGATGGCGTTAACACGTATGAAATGGCTTCTGTGTAGCCCGAAAATCGCACCTAAGTTTTCAGTGACGTCACTGGCGAGTCGAACCTGATTGGTTCAGTTATTCATGCTCATGGACTTCGATAGGAGATTTCTAGCAGAACGAAAAAGATCCGTCGTCTCTTTGCGTGCTAATAAAACCGGTTCCGACGTCCGAGAAACGTGTTTGCTGGCCCATGGTGACGAAATATCAGCAAGTGATATACCGCATTAAAAGAGTGGTGGATCGCCGTTTCGTCGCGAAGCATTGTCCCCTGTGAAAATTGCTGCGTCACGCTAAAAGGGAAAATTTATATGGCTGACGAAATCTCGAGACCTGCTCAGAACTTTCGAGAAGGCTCTGAAGGGAAATCGAAAAGGGGGGTTCTTATGAGGTGAGCGGCGTGATAGAAGTCACGTGACTGCCGGTGACGTAGAGAAGCTGGCTTTTTCTTTGGGGGAAGAGGACATACGGGTCTTTTTGTTTCTTGGCTTCAACGAAGAAGGTGAGCGGGCTCTTGGAGAGGCGCAGTAGAGTTGGACTAGGCAGCGAGTTGCAATGCCTGGGAAAATGGCGATTCTTCGGGAGGGTGGCGGTGTGATGGCGGCGGCCATATTGTGTCCAGGCCTTCCGGGTGTGACGATGAGATGATTCCCCCTGCCAGAAGGTGCTACCTTAGAGGCTGCTGCAGAGTCACAGTGTTGAGTACTCTTTTGAAATTTATTGTTTTTTGTGTATTAAATGAATATTAGGAACTAAAACTTTTAAAATTTGCGAGAAGATTTGAACTTTTGTTAATTGAGAGGGGAAGATTTAAAATACACCGAACTCTTGCTGAAGCATGTGCATTTACACAATTTGATTAAAACTTGAGTCAACGAACATTTAATGGTAAAACCAAAGTGTACGGTACATCTCTCGCCAAGCTGGCGCCAAATCATGAATAACTCGCCAAACTTCCGCCATGTTACCACATTTGCCATGTTACATTGCATTACATGCATTGGCTTACCACATTTATCGATTTTTCGCCAAAGCAATCCAAGTTTGGCTCCTCACAGTACACTTTGGTTGAGCCCATATAATGATTGCGTACGAAACGAAATGAGGGAAAAAAACTCTAGCCGCTATAAAGCAATAGGATTATCTCTAGTGAATCACTTTCAGGTTGACTCATGTAGCTGCAGTGTTAAATTCAGCGCATTAATTATTGTTTTACTATATAACTGTGATTGCTATGCCTAAGTGAATCGAACTTCTTTAATCTTTAGATTTGAGAGTAAACAAGTCGATCGACTTAAATTTTTACTGACTGAGTTAATTGTATTAATCAAGAAATTGCATATTAATAAATATATATTTTTATAGCTCAATTACTCTGATGTGTGCATTTATTTGTAGCCTAGAGCAATGAGTGAGGTACTGGCCTGGTTGGCTAAAATGATAATAGCTTATGATAACTCAAACCCACAACGTGCTAGATGGGTGAAATTTGGCAAATTTTTCGATGTAGCCTTCATTTATTTTACTTTCTTATATACGACGTATAAAATAAAGTATTGTAATCATCAAAGAATTCTACCTGGAAAGTTATAAAAATTCGTCGTTTAATACTTCTTATTG
>BGPR01000064.1:429357-464846 GCA_013235015.1 Araneus ventricosus
AATGAATAATAAACACACAAAGAATAAAAGTAGTAATCAGGGAAACTGAAAGATATGGAACACGTATTAGAAAATTAAAACTTGTTTACAGAGAATATAAAAGTTCAAAACACTCATATAGTGTATGATCTAAGTTGGAATGAATTATGCCAAAATGTCACGTAGTACGTGGGCTTAGTGTACGCGCCCATTAGTGCTCTAATGCGGGGCATACACCATAGACTAAGGATAGAGTTAGACTGCTCACGCTGTAGAAAAACCAGCATTCGGAGTGAAGCAAGCACCTCGGTAGAAATTCCACTCGTCACGTGACTAAAGAGGAACTTCTTGGCTTCTTATCGCCACATTTGGCGAAGCGTGTATGAGGAGTGTTGGAAAACGAGTAGTATTTCCAAAAGTAGCGAAACGTTACTATTTTAGTTCATTTAAAAACTAACTCACGAACGGAAAAAATCAAAATAATTGGATTTTATGTGACTAGGAATTTCATTTGTTTTAAACCTTACACGATATAATACTTCAACTGACTGTAACAAAAACAAATTATATACTTAAACTTTTTAAATAAAAAAATCTTTTTATTTAAAGCAATAACTACTTAATTTCAGGGGCGTATATAAGGAGGCTGAGGCCCTCTCCGAAATAAATTGACTAGTTTCAGATGTTATGGATCATGCTCCTTAAATAGACATATGTATCCCCTCTGAAATAAATTCTGTTATATGCCTTGGCTAAATTATTTAGTAAATAAAATCATCAAAACTTATTTATTTTAATTGAAATTTTAAAAAATAATTTGGTTTTTCCAAAGAATTTAAGGTTACTAATGTTATTTCTTATATTTATTTTTATAGTCATAAAATTTTTTTCATCTAAAAAATCGAACAATATAAAGAATTTCAATTTGTAAATGAGAATTTCTTAAACTTGAAAACATGAAATCATAAAACAAACTGTTTTGTTAAATTAACCAGCTTTACATTAATTGTATAATTTAACAATTTATTATAAACTTATTAATAACCTATATAGACATTTCATAAAATCGCATGAACTCTTTGTTCGTTAATAAATGCCAAAACTTTGTTTTAACCAAATTTTTTAATAAAAATATCCAACTGCTATAAAAGACAATGTAGATAACTCATTTTTTCCAGGAGAAAAACATAGTCATCATTGAAATTTTAAACACTTTGTTCTGTGGATATTGATTAAAGAAGGATTTTTTTTCTTCAAAAATTAAGCTGTATATAATTTTAGTTCAAAAGTAGCAATAAATTTAAATTGAAGAGCCCAATGAAATATTTCAAGAGTTTACTTTGTGAAATACATATTTAGTACATTCTGTGTTCTTATTTATTATTCAAAAAACAAGACAAAGATGCAGACACTGAACTTTATTTACAATTAAATAATAATACAACACTAGACGTAAATAATGACAGCCATTTCAAATATGGCGATAGTTTAACAAGGGCCCAGATTTAATTTCATACAAAGTAATAAATGAATAAAAAAGAAAGATATATGTAAAATTTCTTTTATCAATAAAATAAAACTAATATCTTTATTAGCACGATCTCATCTTAAATACATGTTGTTTAACACTTATATTTCTACTAATGTTCTTCAAACATCATATACACATAAATTAATGAAAATTAAACAAAAAGAAGTTATTGAGTTCTAAATTTTAATAATATAGTTTCTTAATTATATGCATAAAAGAAAATGTTTAAAAAATTACCTAGAGATGAATTTTTACTGAAAATGAACTATTCTTATCTTTTTTACACAGTGAAAAACATTCTACGTTGATTTCATGATCATAAAATTTTATTTTCTTTTAAATAACACAAAAAAACACGAAAATTCCAGAATGTAAACAACTTCGCCAACACATCGCCAGATATCTCAATCTACATGTGTCTGATAAAATTCCATATTTTAAACACTAATAGGCACTTAAAATCTATAGATACTTCTAAAAGAGGACAATAAACAATTAACTTAAGAAAAGGATTCATTTCATACACAACAAATTGAATAATATCGTTTTCAATTGCAACAAACGCCACAGCTAAGAGCTAAGACGTATTTTTGTGTAGCTATTTTGCATTAATAAAATAAAAAATCATAAAAATTTAACTTACCGATGAAATGAAACAGATCCTCCTTTGATTAATTTTTCTTTACACTCGTATGCACAACAGGATTTAACCATTTTCGATGAATTTTCATGAGAACCTCAGCTTGCCTTTCTTACTCACGCATTGAAATAACAAAGGATTCCCGTACGAAGTGTCTCGGTCGCGTCCACGAGTCACGTGACGAGGTGCTTGCTTCACATTGCAACCCTCCACGAGCAGTCTATTCGTATCGTAAGTCTATGGCATACACCCTTTAAACCTCCGAAAAATGGAGGGGGGGACTGTCAAATTCGATACATTATACAGTAGACTCTCGATTAGCCGGGATGGTCGGGAAATGCTTCGTCCCAGATAAGCGAATATACCGGATAATCCAATTTATGCAAATTTTGATGAAAATTTTTGGAAAAATGATAGAAATTATGTAATGTAAAATTATTATACATAAGACATTAATAGTTTAATTAATACAAAAGAAAAAAATTAAGAAAAAATTTTAATGTTATTTAGATTTACAATTCGTACAATTAAAAAGAAAAACGGATGTAGTTTACCTCACTGTTTTGTGAAGAATGAAATGATTAGAAGTCTGTTTCTGTTTTTCATTTACTCTTCGACGAATTATACTACACAAATTTCTCAATGTCATTTTTTCTACAGGCTAGCTTTCATCTTCTTGTTCCAAGTAATTAAGTAATGCCTCAGTGTGTACTAATGCGTCACCGAGACTTAATTTTTGATGAGTTAGTTACAAGATTTTCCTCATCACTTTCGGGATATTCTTCGAAATTCCTTGTTTCTTCTGAACCACAAGTTACACGGGACACAATATCATCGCCACTTAAAACTTCGCAACATTCCAATGTCGAATCTTCGTTAATCCATTTTCCACTGCTTCTTCATCCACATTTTCAGAACAGTCTAACTTTCTCAAATCTTCTAAGATTTTTCTCTGCAAATTTTTTGGGGTCGTCCCGGATAATCCGATCCCGGTTAATCGAGAGTCTACTGTATTTCTGAAACAAAACATTTCACAAACTAACTTTTTTTCTAGAAAAATATGTTTTTTTCTGTGATTCTACAAACATTTTCAAATCTTAATATTGATATGTATTTATTTGTGAAAGTAATAAATATGGGTATAATTTTTGGAGAAAAAATGAGATAGTCACCTTGCGCGCATGATTACGGATAAAACATTAGTCTAAACGCAATATTTTGGGTATATAAGTACTCCAAACAGTCTGTTTAAGGAACTGAATCTCAATTTATCAACATTTAAATTTAATTTCTATTTTATATACCAATTTAAAATAAAAATGTTAAAATTTCAACATTTCTACCCCCTCCCCCAAAGAAAAAACTTCTTTGGAGAAAATATGTACAAAACTGTGGTTCAATTTATAGAACATAGCAGAAAACATATTCAGTAAATATTTAATGTAAAAAATATTCAATAGTTCTTAAGATATCGTGCGCGCAATATAAAAAAAACACACATTTTGAGATATAGCGCTTTAAAAATATGACCACATTCAATGTTTACGTTGAACAGCTGATACATTTTCCTTCATGACTTTCATAATTATTGGAGTTTTTTAACGCGGGTTGTTTTAAATTGTTCAGAAAAGAAAGGGGAATAATACTAAGCTCATCCAGCAAGTAAGTACCGTTTGCGCATATCTCCCACGCATCTGACAGCACGAAAGTTGCGCATGCGTAGTTACATCCTTCGACTCGAGAACGAATTAGCCAAGGCATTTTGTTTGTTTGCGTTAGCGTTTGAAGTCATTGTTTGTCGGTAATAATGTTTAAAGCAATCGATCAGCCCGTCAGCTGTGAAATAAGAACCGTTATCAAGTTTCTGAATGCGTGAAATGTTCGACCTTGTGAAATTTATCGTCAGATAAGTTTAACTTACGGAGAGAACGCGATGAGTGAAGGTATGGTGCGAAAGTGGGTTAGGACCTAACTTCATCCGACTTCCATTTGTTTTCTCATCTCAAGAAATTTCTTGCCGGCCAGCAATTTGCAAGTGATGATGAGATCAAGGTAAACATCCAGAACTGGTTCAGGGCGCAGGCGGCCGAATTTTACGAATCGGGTATGTTACAATTAGTGCCAAGATATGACACATGCCTTAATTCGCATGTAGAATATGTCGAAAAGTAGTTTAAGGTGTGTAGATTTTTCTGTAATAAAATACAAATGAAAACAAGTTGATAATCTTTTCTAATACCCAAACGGTACTTACTTTCTGGAGGAGCTTTGTATATATTTTTTTCATAAAATCGAAAATTTTCGAGAGATAGCGAAACTCAAAGTGCAAAAGGTGTATATCAGAAACTCCATTTGGTTAAAAATCCACTACAGTGGCGTAGCGACAGAGGGGCAAGGGGGTATAGATGCCCCGGGGGCCAGACTTAGGGGGCGCCATGGGGATAAAACATAAGTCCCTTCATGTCACTTTTTAAAGTGAAATATCATGAAGGGGCGAAAAAATAATGTCATGCACCAAGGCTTTCTGTACCACATGACGACTAGGAGGGCGAAAAAATCATTCTATGCCCGGGTGCCAGTTACCCTCGCTACGCCACTGATCCACTAGCTGGTACACCTTCATATCGCCAACGGATGCCAAGTGAACCAAAAGGCAAGATAGCCGCAACTGTGTTTTCTAGCTCGTCCCCCAACTTATTCATAAGATATGAGACCCTTTCCACGGGTACATTAGTGCCGGGCAGACATAGAATATATTCTATAATTATAAGGATGTTCGTATGATTAGAATTATTGGTGTAAGTGTTTGAACAGTTCCCCCCAACGATTCTCGGTTTCAATAATCCCATTGTTTCAATCTGTCACTTCATGCTGTGTAATGCACTGTAAAAAATATCCGTTTTTTTTCCCGGACTTTTTCCGTATATTTGACGGTTTTAAGCTGTTTTGTTGACAATACGGTTTCAGCGTTTTTCGCTCCAGCCATAAACGGTTTAAAACCGTCAGTTCAAATTCTATTTTTCGTCATACGGTATTGCTTTCCGTACGATAACTTTCCCTTTTCTTAAATGTAATTTTATTGCATTCATTTCATGTTTTTAATAGGGTTCCATCTCCGTAACCTTAAAATACGTGTTCTGGCAATAGTTGATTTTTACACCACTAGGTGGCGCCACTAGAGCTATAGTGACTTTAAAACTCAAATAGATTATTTTTACTTCATTTTATGAAATCGCCGGTGGTCTAGTGGTTAGAGCGACTGCCTTATATTTCTATGAACGCGGTTTCGATTCCCGGCTCGGAGGAGTTAGAAGTTTTGTCACCATCTTGCATCGAAATCGTCCAAGTAAGTTCAATTAAAAATTATATTAATTAAACTAATTGAAATTAATAATTAAGCCTTGATTAATTAATATTCCAAATTGATAATACACATCAGCACATTTCAACTCCACTCGAACAGAAGGAGAAAAACAACTCAATTCAGTCGATGACGTCACTTACTTCGATGACTTAATTTTTACGGAGAAAACTTGATTTCATACGGTAAAAAACTGTTGTGACTACGGATTTACTTCTTAACTTTTACGGGAAAAACTTGTTCCTGTATGGTAAAAATCCGTTTTGCCTACGGATTTACTTCGTAACTTTTACGGTTTTGCACAACCAACCCAGCTGCCAGTTTAAAACCGTAAATTTTATGGGATTTTTTTTACAGTGTGTAGTTAGAACTAAGTGCGATATAGCAGGCTTCTGAACAACTTACATATGTGTGACAAGTATAGCGCACGCTCCTTCATCGCCGGGCTACTTGACATTTCCGTAGGATTTTTTGATTTTTAGCTTCTTGTTTCAAATCGTTTCAATAGGTTGTTGTATTTCTGAAAACGAGACATTTGGGCGTCCCGAAGCTGTTTTGGGGGACAACGGGACAGGCTACCAGAAAACGGGACTATCCCGTTCAAAACGGGACGTATGGTCACATTAATCCTCTATTTGTACTCTTAACGTGCACTATTAAGGAAACTGATAGGCTGATGCGCGCTTTTGCAAAGAATTGCTAATTGCGGTCGGGATACAGGACCAGGGAAATAGGAGAGCTGGTTCATACCTTTGAAGTTTTATAATTGCCGAAAAGAGTGGGGGAAACCAGTTTTGACGTCACTCTGCTGACAGGAAGCTTGTGGGATCCGAGAGCGTCCACTGCCGTTTCTTTAATTCTAAGCTATTTTTTTCCTGTGTTACTTGTTATTTTGATGAAATATTATGAAAATCTTTCATCTCTTGTGAGTATATCTACTTGTGCTGTCGCTGCGTGCTCAAATTATTACAAGAAAACGAAAGACAAAGGTGTAATATATCATATGTTTTCAGTATGTCCGAATCTGAATAAAATTTGGATTTCGAAATGTAAAAGGTAAGGTCATATAAATGTAAAATACGCTAGGATATGTATTGATCACTTTATGCCAAGCGATTACATGAATGGCATAAGAAATCGCCTACTTGGTTTAAATCAAAAGAAAATTTTAAAAACCTGATGCATTTCCGAGTGCCAACTTGCCATTGCAAGATAATGGAGAAGATGTTTTCAGTAGAAGTGAGAGGAAAAGAAGTATTTTGCAGGAAACAAAAGTCAGATTAAAATGTCTAACGCTTAAAAAAGCATGTGTCACGACAGCTGTGGAGCCATTTACTACATCAAAAACTGAAAACATTTGCTCATCTTGCTTTGAAACTCAAAAAGAAAATGCATTACTTCTGGAAAGAATTTGTTTTCTTGATAATGAACTCTTCAGAAGACAGAAAAGGAGACGGAGAAAAATCAGAGGGGGAAAAAAAGAAATGAAAATGAAAGCGCAAATTAGCCATATTTTAACCGAAAATAAAAGTTAAAAAAGTAAACTGAAAAAAGTATCGAAAATAGAAGAAAATTTAAAAAAAAAATATCTTAACATCAACATAGATAAATGCCGTAATAGAAAATATAAGCAAAATCAAGTGGACAGCAAAAGATATTTTGAGACATTTCATTGTTCGATCTATTTCCAGGCGGTCTTATTTATGCTGGGGAAATCAGATAGGGATATTATTTCCCAATAAAGAGATGCTGTTCCAAATGTTCTTGTAGACCTGGTATGCTTCTTGATGTTTTGCTGGTTATGAAAAAAATTCTAAATATATATAACTGCATTACATTTATTACATATTTTAAGTATAATTATAAAATGAATAATTTTTCTTAGTATTTATATTTTTGATATGTTTGCAAAACATAACAAATATGTGAGTATTTAAAAAGGTTTTAACTTTTGGTTCAATCAAAACATGAAATGGTTTGCGCATGATAGGTATTATTTGAATTTTTGCCTAAATTTTTAAGATCCGAAACTATCCTTCAACAATTACTTAAAAATATATGTCTGTTTCGCAAATATTTACTATGCTTATGATATTTTGATATACAGGCATCCAATTTTAAATATTAAGTAAAAAAAAAAGGAAAACAATAATATCAAATGGGATTTTCGTATTTTCGAGAGCGGAGTGTCCGCATGGTGACGTCACAAATTCCCCCACTGGTTCTTCGCTATGAACCAGCCCTTGTATTTCTCTGGCCCTGTCGGGATAGCTGCTGGAAATTTTCCTCGGCTCGAAACACACATGTAGGTCAATTTCCCTTGAAAGTTTTCCAGAAAGGGAATATATCCCCAAATATTGGTGCTGATTCGGACTTTTAATTATGTGCACCAGACTCGCTTTGACCAACAAAAGATGACACACTTCCCCTCTGTCATGAATGCAGGCTCTTTCTTTTCGCCACTTGAATCCTCGTTTTTTACTGCATCTTCAGGTTCCTCAACATTTTCATCTTCAATAATTCCCGTCAGTTTCTGTCGAACAGTAGGCCTTCCATGTCATTCTTCTATTGACTGAAATCAGAAGCATTCAGTTTCAGAAACACAAATGGCTGGTTATCCGACTTTTTCATTTCTGTATTCTTCAGCGGCCCAGGTGATTTACCAGGTAATCCCATTCCACTTTTGACGGTTCTGCATTTAACCCATCAGCACACGCACGGGGTCTTTTTGACCCCAACCTTTCTCTTATGTTAAAAAATTCTAGGAATTTCTAAAAATTTGCCCCTGTGCCTTCATGGGGGAGCTAGAAGAAGAAGATAAGAGCAGCAGTAACAGGTGAAATGGGGTTTCTCCCTTTCTGCTGGGGGGCTTGGGGTCAAATTGACCCATGCGTGTACCAGATTTAACATTATGGCTATGGAAGCGTACAAACGTGAGCAGCAGGGAAGAAAAGAATACAGAAAATGTATGGAATAATAGAGATAAGTTCAACTTTTCTTGTTCGGAATAAAAATCGCATTTGTGTCTTCAATACAAGTTATTTGTACGAAAAATTGTTCTCATACTTTGACCATATTTTTTTTTTGTGCAAATAGCCAATAAAATAAGGAGTAAGTGTCTAACAATTTGGGGTCAAAATGACCCCGCATGTGTGTTAATGTTCCAAAAATGGGTGCGTATGCTGAAGGGTTAAGTTGAAGTTACTAGTTGAAGCTTGACTGGCCCATAACCCTTGTAGGCTCAGGGTGTGGGGGAGGGGCAAGAACACTGTCCAGTTTAGTTTAGTTATATTAACGTCCCGTTTTAAAACAACACGAGGACTATTTTGGCTCGGACCTTGTAATTTCGAACCGCGGTCAGATGACGAGGACGACACCTGCGCTGGCACCCCCTCTCCAAACTTCCGCACCACACCAATGGGAGGAAGTCTGACCCCCTACGTATGATTTAATGCGCAATAGGTCCAATACGCGACGGATTGGGCCCTCCGGCCCCGGAGTCGAGACCTTATCACTAGGCCACCGCAACCCAGAAGAAAGTCCAGTAGAGATTTTGAATAAAAATGTAATATTTTATTATAAAACATAGCATCCTGCTGTACTGAAAAAGAAATGGCATGAACTATACAAGCATGTAATTACCATTGCTTCAACACATAACGACACAAATGGTTTTATATGCGGCTAGTAGATGACGTCGCTTGTTTATTTGCATTTCGCGTTTTCGTCTTCTGCCAACAATGAGTTATGAGATTGGCTAGATATGATGAACCATATGGGATTAAAGCCAGACCCAGTGACGTAGCGACCGGGAGGCTACTGATGCCCGGGTCTTAGAAGGCGCCATTGAATCAAAACACAACTATATTTATGTCTCTTTTTAAAGCAAAATATCATGAAGGGGTACAAAAATGCCATTCTCTTACGCTTGCTAAGGCATTAATGACAAATGGGGTGAAAAAAAAACCATATTATTCTCCTGACACTACTCACACTCGCTACGCCAGTGGGTGTGGTGATAAAACGTTAGTGGTTTTATGACACTTTTTATTTTCTCGTATACGAAGTATACAAGAGAAAGTATTGTAATCTCCAAAAAATTCGAACTCGAGATTTTGATGAATCTCCACATTTTAGATATCCCTCAGTCGGAAAAACACGATGTTGGAATCATGTGTGTCTGTGAACACGATGGCTCGAAGACTATTAGAGCTAAGGGGATGAAAATTGGTATGTGATCTTTACACATAATTTGTAGGTTTCTTTCACATTTTGGACAAATTCCGTCCACGGGAAGTCTGTCTGTCTGTCTGCTTTCATGTGAACACGATAACTCAAAAACTTAAACAGCTAGATGGATAAAATTTGGCTAACAGTTTTATCATCGGGCACGCAGGTCCATATAAAATTTTGGGCCAAATCTGTCAAAAGGTTGACTGTCTGTCGGTCTGTATAATCGCATACTTGTGAACAAAATGACTCCTTAGCACAATTGCTTAGATAAATGAGATTTAGTATGGTCCCTTCTAACCTTTAGATTTGTCTCCAATTTTTGTTTCAATCGGTTAAAAAAAGGCGTTCAAATGGCATTTTCAATTTTCTTACTATGACGCAAGGCCATTTTGCGTCTTGGCGAAACTCGTGCCCTTGGCGCGCGCTGAAGAAAACTCGTGGATAGCCACCCATTGCATCCTGAGTTACAGTACGTTCGAATTTTTTATCCACGCTGGGGCCTGTGGCCTGGTCGGTGATGCCGATCGCTATGTGTTCAGGTGTCCTCTTACTGCTGAAAAAGCTGGTTTAAAAATTTAAGATATAATGGCCAGACGCAATCCAAACTTATTCAGGCTTATCAAATCAGTAATGGCATTTGCGACCGGCTGACACAGGGTTGATTGTTCATCAGTTTTTTCTTTTTGTTCGGTTTTTGGTGTTGGTTTTTACTTCGGCGAAAGGATTTTAACTTTATAGTTTGTATTGATCGTTTTATCGTTTAGATGGTTTTGTGGATTTTTCCTTCCCTGCCGGCCCGCTCAGGGCCTTACACCCCTGCGGGTAGGCCGGACCGGCATGGGCACTAAAAAAAATAAAATATCCACGCGGAGTCGGGGGGGGAGGGGAAATGACACCTTTTGGGGAAGTATACGAGAAAGTTTAGGGGAGACCACTCCCGCTGGTTAAAGCCAGATATGATATGGAGGTGAAAAAAGCTCATGCCCGGGAGTCGCTAAACATCTAATGATGATTGGGAGGGAGGGCGAAAAAATCATACTATAACCTGGGCCGAAACCTTAATAATTGGGTATTTTTTGATATCCATGTGCTTATTGCAGGGGTGATTGTGGCTTTTTTCCCCTGGTTTTTCATATTTCTTATAAAAAGTTTCATGTAGCTACAAAAATAATCCCTCATGAAATGATTTTTTAAGAAAATGAAAAATAGGACTTCTAATTATATTTTAAATAAAACATTTCATCCCAGAACTCCGTAGTATAGATTATGATTTGTGCAGTCCGTATTAGAAGCCGAAATTGCGAAGAAACTACGGAGAATCCGTAGTTGTTTGAGTCTTTGGTACTCTTAAATTTAAAAAAATAGATTTATCATAAAATACCGGAATTCCGGTATTAAGGATGAAGAAAATACCGGATTTCCGGTATAATACCGGAACATAATCACCCCTGTTATTGCCAAAACCTTTCCAACCTAAAATCAACTGGCCATCTTTTTTATTAAAAAAGACAACCATTTATTGAACAACCAATTTTTCATCGTACACACATCCAAATCTGTTCGTATATTCATCTAAAAGTTATCGGAAATTCATCGCCATGAAACCACCCTGCTCGGTTTTCTATCGTATCGGCTAGCAAAACTCATCCGATATCGATGATTGGCTGATCTATGGCCGATGAGACATTTCGGAGCAATTCCCGATGAAAATCCATCCCTATCCGATAAGAATCCGTTCATCGGCCGATCATTGTGCGATCGGGTTTCGATGAAAGGCCTTTCAGGGGCCGATGACATTTTGCTACTACGGTTCACACAAGCTAAACATCTAATGATGATTGGGAGGGAGGGCGAAAAAATCATACTATAACCTGGGCGCCACTTACCCTGGCTACGCCACTGTCCTAATGTGTAATGTGGGCCAAATATCTTAACGTGGACGTGGTGTGGGAGTTCGATGAGTAATTCGGATGTTGTTCTAGTCATCTCTCTATCTGTGATACAAAACTGAGAAGCTCATTTTCATTAACCTTCTAGTCGGATCAGAACGTAAACATAATCAACAAATCAAATCAATCTCTTCTCATGTGTCTACTTAAGGTTAAAAAAGGAAATGGCCATTTAATTCCTTGATTGCTTCACCTACATTATCTTTTGTTTCTGATTGCAACTTGTTTATAAGAAACTACCGATTCTTCACATAAATAAAAATGAGCATGTCCGAAACGTCGCTGTGACGAAACCAAGATACATTTAAAGCGAGCTTAGCACTTTACAGAAAATCATTTGACTTCAACTACACCACAGATCCAACCCTTTCAATTAACCGCAGAAGGCCAGCCATAAGGAAAGTCGTGGCTCGCGTGAAATGCTTTGAGTGGGGCTGTCGCAAAGACTGAAAGGGAATTTCTTTCTCATTCATTATTATTTATTTACCGGACATTTAAGCGAAATGTGCCGGCTTGTTTGTTTTCCAATTAAATTCAATGCATTTTTCCGGGAAGTGGACGTTTGACGCGAAGCACTTCCTTTTAGCTGCCTTTCTTTGAACAGAGGATTTTTAAATGTGCATAAATTTGCTTTGATTTTCAACTCTCCGAGTTTCCTTAACCGTGGAGAGGACAAGGTCTGGCTGTGAGAGATGACACCTGTGATAGGATAATATTTTTTCTTTCTGAAAATGGCCTTTTTCAGTTTTAAAATGGCACGAAAGTGAACTTTTCTAATATTTTGAAAAGTCGCATCATTTTGATTTGTTAGGTTTTATAGAAACAAAAATACAACGAAAGTGCTCCCTCTATTTTCTCGTAAACTTACAGAATGCGGCATGCTTGGTGTTGAGTTTCGTAATATAGTGAAGAGAATCAAGTATACATTTTTGAATATACAGTCAAGTCCCATAATCCGAGTTGATCGGGACCGACACCAACTCGGATTATGCGGACTACATAATAAAATCGTAGAGAAAAATTCAGTTTTATATATGTACGTATAACTGAAAAATAGAGAGATCAGAGAAAAAATTGCGAGCATACAGATTTATAAAAATGTATTTTAAATATAATCACCCTTACTTGTTTTAATGTTTAAAAATTGAATCTAAAGTTGTTTGTTTTTGAGCAGAAAGTCTCTTTCTTGCTGCGTTGTCTCGCAAGCGTTTCAAAAATAAAACGTTATGTGGGAAAGCATCTGGTTGGCTCAATATAGCGAAGGGCAACATCTAACGCTGCCGTGCCTTTTGCATGCGAAATGATCTTCTCTGTTTCATAGCTTAAATCTTCAGTTTCATCAATTTCTTCTTCTTCGGTAATCATGCGAAAATTCCAAGAAAAACTGTTCGCCATCTCAACAGACAGATGACAAATTTTAAGCATTAGCGAGAGGGAAAGAAATATTAATTCTTTTTCCAGTGACAGATAGTGCTGCAATGCAATTTTTTATTACTCTTTTGTAAGCTACCTCAGATTCAGGACTCCGATTAACGGGACTCTACTGCATATACATTGTGCCCGCTAAAGTCCGCTGTCACCCCAATTATTTCTGAACGGCAAGAGCTATAGTGATAAAAGTGGGATCTAGGTATAGTAGAGTTGCCAAGCGCTACTCAAGGATAATGCTTACAGCTCCACCTGGCGGCAAAATTCGAAGTTAGGGTTCTTATCTCAAAAACGGTACGAAATACGGGGAAAAAAGTCAATTACAAAGTTGTTCAGCATCGTCGATTTATTACAAAAAAAAACAACTTTCGCACAAAAATTATACAAATGAAAAGCAAAAAACGCACATTTGTTTGATCGTGTTGAACAAAACTGCACTTGCCGGAAATGAGGTTCATATATCTGTCATGTTCAAAATGGTGTCCTTCAGCAACAATACACATCTGGACACGGGACTGCACTTCCCGCTGCACATTCTACAACATGGCAGGTGACACGCTGGCACAAGCATCCGTAATACGGTTTCGAAGTTCATGCAATGTTGGTGGAGGTGTTGCATACACTCGCTGTTTGATGTATCCCACAGAAAAAAGTCCAATGGGTTCAGGTCAGATGAACGTGGAGGCCATTCTCCGCAACCACCATACTCGATGACTTGTTGCTGGAATGTGTCCCGAATGTATTGTTGGACACTTGATACCTTGCGCGGAGGGGCGCCGTCGTATTGGAACCATACATTCCGGAGGTCACTCAACGGAAATCCTCTAGAAAATCGATATTAAGTCCTTCCTTTTTTCTTTTCTTCCGCGTTATGTCGAGTTATAATTTTGGGAGTTGCAAACCAAACAAATATGCATTTAATGCCTTCTATTTTTAACATTACTGTACGGAAGGTGTCTTCTCTTACTAAATTGATTATGCTGAACAACTTTGTAATTGACTTTTTTTCCGTATATCGTACCGTTTTTGAGATATGAACGTTAAGTCCGAATGTTGCCGCCAGGTGACGCTGTAAGTGGTTTTCTTGTGTACCACATAGCAACTTTACTACAGATAGATCCCCACTTTTATGACTATAGCTCTTGCCGTTCAGAAATTATTGGGGTGACAACGGACTTTAGCGGGCTCTCTGTATATTAGTATACCATTGACAGATTGGGTACAAAATTTGACACATATCTACAGTTGTAGTATCAAGACTACATACCGAATTCCATTTAACTAAGTTCTTACATTTTTTGTGTTATAGCGTTGGAATATACATAACATGCAGTCACAACAATAACAACACATAATAGTCTATCCGCTGAAAGATTAAGTCCAAAATTATTCACAGATGTAAATATTGATGCAAAGATCACTTACTAAAGACTTAAAGATCATTCATCTGTCTAGCTTGTTTCGTTTTGAGCTATTGCATTCACATACCCACCAATAGACAGACCGACAGACAGTCAGTTAGCTAACCGATTTGGTCTAAAATTTGATATAAATCTTCAATTTTAATTATAAAATCATAATCCAAATTTCATCTTTCATTCTATAAAGTGTGCCCAAATGAAAAGGAGACCTTAGCTGTATCGGCGTTGTATTAAATCCCATTGAGTTAATGTGCTAGCCGATAGATGGCGTGGTGGTATTCCCAGATGCACTTGCGCAGTTAACGACTTCGCATCAATATCCTCATTTCTGGAGATTTGTTTCCGCAGTTCGTTGTATGAGGGATTCTTCCAGATCAGCACAGAGAGCAGTTATCCAATTTCTTCGCGCAGAAGGGGAACATACTTCACAAATTTACCGCAGGATGAAAGAGGTGTACGGAGAGCAGTGTCTCTCATGGTGCACCATATTCCGGTGGTGTCAGCGTTATGAGACGGGACGCGTAAACATCAAGGACTTACCACGCCCTGGGCAGGCGCACGTTGTGACCAACAGTGCCACAATTTCGGCTGTGGATGAGCTCATACGGCAGAATCGTCGGATCACCACACGTGAAATTGCTGTTGAACTGTCGATAAGCAAAGGAACTGTGCATCACATTATCCACAAAAAGCTTGGTTATGGCAAAGTTTGAGCACAGTGGGTGCCCAAGCATCTGCTAGAGAATCAGAAGACGACGAGAATGGGTGTTTGCCTTACCCAGGAGTTTCTACACTGAAGCCATCCACTCCCTTCCTACGTTCTGGGATTGGTGTATCAATGTCAATGGCAATTATTAATAGTTGTACTGTTTCACATGAACTGTAAATAGAATATTGTTTTTAAAATTTCTTTACATATAACTGTAGTATCCTTTTCATTTGGGCACACCTTATAGTTCCGTTTTTGAGTTAACGTGCTAACATGCAAACAGACGGGCAGACAGATAGACTTCCCGTAGACGACTTTAGTCCGAAATTAAACGCAAATCTAAGATTTTGGTGTAAAGATGACATCACAAATTTTATTCGTATTTCTCGTTCCTTTTGAGAGTTATCGTGTTCACAGGCGTGATTCCAAAAATGGTATTTTTAGACTCGAGGATGTCTAAAAGGTGGAGACTCTTAAAAAAATTCGAAGTCCAATTTCTTTGTCGGTTTACAAGCGTAATCCATTCAAAGACCATGTTCGTTCCCAGAATTTTTCGTGCACAGATCATTGATTTGTTGCAGTTTTTTCTTGGGATTTCAATTGAATCGTTCAGGAGATCCAAAAAAAAAAAATTCGACGGGAGGCTGTCTCTGCGAAACGGCCGCTGGGATTGAGGGGCGTAAACTTACTTACCTTACTCAACTGTGACTTTCTGTGACTAAAGTAGCTCTATATGACTAAAGTATCGCTTTGTGACTCTGAGATTATGTGACTGGAGTAGCTCTTTGTAACTTTCAATTTATGTGACTGATTCGTGATTTTGGTTGGGTTTTTTTCTCGAAAAAAAATTCTTGTTTCCAAATGCAATATATTTATTCATGTTATTAATATTGGATACAATTTATGTTAGTAACAATCTTACGTAAAATCTGGCGGTGGTACGAGAAATAACAAACGTAATTCAACAATTGTGGAGTAATATTTCGCGTGAACTGTACTTGGATAGTTCGTATTAACCATATTGAAATTAAACTGATGTTTAAGAAAATCAAATTCCTTTTCGTTTCTCTTCGCGTCTATATTGAAGTTTCCCATCATAATAATCAGTAAGTCTTTATCTATATCGAACTCGTGGTCGATGAGCAAATATGATTCCGAGTATTTCATTGGGTGTGCGCGCATCGGTTGCTGTGATGTCATCAAAATTCTTCGTGATTTTCACCAACTTTGAAACACGATTGTGACTAAACCGTAATTACAAATCCTGAAATTCTTTTTGCAATCTTCAATGTATACCTTTCTCTGTTAAATGAAACAAAAACCAACGCTATATGTTATTTGGTTGCGGAGCTATAAGCGTTTAACTTTACCACGAAAGCCGTCATAATTTTTTCCTTTCCCGACACACCATTAGACCACTATGGAGGGTCGTAAGTTGACGTCAAAAAATGTTATGACAACTCCCATCCCGATGTCACTTGGAAATCTGTCATTTCAAAACCGTAAGTTATTGCCGCGGCAAACACAACCCTGCGGTTCTATTTGTTGGCACTCTACAGAGCAAATCTGGAATTTTCTGGTATGCCAAAGTACGAAAGTTTGCTCATTCAGCTGATAGAAATCTTGTTGGATTATTTATCAATGTAGATTTTTCTGTTTCTAATGCAGTTTGGGACGAAATTTAAAATTACTCTTAAATAATTGAAAGTTAGTGAAAGAAAACAGAGTTTTGACTGAGGATTTTAAAAAGTTTGAGAGAGAAGGAGTGTATTTTTTGACGTAGATTTACGTCTCTCAATAGTGGTTTAGTGGTGTGTCGGGGAAGGAAAAACTACTGCAGCTTTTCGCGCTGAAGTTAAACGCTTATAGATCCGCAACGAAATAACATAGAGAGTTGATTTTAGTTTCATTTAATAGAGAAAGGCGGACATTGAAGATTACAAAAAGAATTTTAGAATTTGAAATTACTGTTTAGTAACAGTTGAGCTGCAAAGTTGGTAAAAAATCACGAAAAAGTTTGATGACGTCACAGCGACCGATGCGCACACACGCACACTAAGGCAATTCATTCATCGATCGCGCGAACTATTAGACCACTATGGAGGGACGTGAGACAACGTCAAAAATTGTACGAAAAATTATATATTTCTTATGTTCATTATTACGTAATAACTTGCCTCTTGCTTGATTTCTATGATGAGCATAACTCTCGATACCTCACACATTTCTTTTAACATAGAAATAATGTTTAAAGGATGGCGTACTTTCTGGAAATCGCGTCATACATATGATGCAGAAATCATTCAAAATCTTCGACAGGACAGATCATTGGACATTGAGCCACTAAATTTGGCACGTATTGTATAGCAACGGATTCGGAAACCCTCCGCGCTTTTGCGCATGCGCCGGGCGGAGTTATTTTCATCAAAATAGGGGGAAAGTGAAGAATGGAAGGGTGATATTTACATTTTACTAGCGTGATCTAACAAAGAACTCTGGAAATGCGCTCATATGACTCATTGCCTGACACCCTTTTCCGGTGTAAAATAGTCCAAAGGTGGTAGTCTCGGAATCCGTTGCTGAACAGTAGTTACTTTTTGAACAGTAAGTGCTAATTAAGGAAGGGTTTTTTTATAAATTTTAGTTAAGTTTTTAATTAATTAAAAATTTTGATGTTTTTCTGCAATAATTTCGGAGCATATTACCACACAAAAACTATTTCAACGCCATCTTAAAATTCAAAAATTAAGTTTTCAGTGACACCAATTTTATTTCCGTGCAATTTTTTTTAAATTTTAATAAATTTTTCAGAATTAATTTTAAACAAAATGTGTAAAAATGCTATTTATTATCGTAACGAATTTGAGACCAGCTTTATTGCTTCATCAAATCTTTATTCGCGTGATTTGTAAATGTTAAAGCTGTGATTAAAAAATAGCTTTCTTTGAACATTAACTTCCAAACAGAATTTTCACTTTCGCTTTTATTAACACGATAATGATTTCAGGCTGCCCTTGTTTTTGAAAATTTCGTAATTTAAAAGTCATTACGCGCAGAATGTAACGGCCGACACAATGAAACTAGACGAAGACAAAACAGGTGTATCAAATTTAAAACATTATCACGTTAAGGTGTTTCGGATGTAGGCTCGAATTTCCATTTATTTATTTCAGTTAAAAGTTCAGAGAAGCGCGTTTAAAAATTCAGAAAACCAAAACAGACATCACAAACAAAGGCATAAAAAGCTATGAAATTGGCAGAATGTCGTTCTAAAATCAGCTCACACTGACAAGTTTAGATTTCGTTTTCCTTTTCGAATGTTGCTCATATCTACAGTGGCGTAGCGACCGGGGTTGGAGGTGTTGATGCTCCTGGTGCTATTTTTAGGGGACGCCATGGAGACAAAACATTAGTGCATTTTATATCACCTTTTTATGAACCAAATGAGGGAACGAAAAAATAATACCGTGCCCCGGGCGCCATTCGCATTTGCTAAGGCATTGTTAACGATTTCGGGCGAAAAATTCTTATCATTTCCAGGCTGCCATATACGCTCATCAATAGAATTCGCTGCTCCTACCTACCCTTCGGTATCACACTTTCAAGTGTTCATCTCTCCTGCGGCAACGAACAATATAGCCTATTTTGTTTCACAAGACAGTCGTAATCATCAAAACCATCAATGTACCAGTATAATCCATATTCATTGTAAGCAATTGCCCCATTAATACCTAGCATGCCTTTTCAGGGACGCTTATAAAAATGCATCAGAAACTCGCAGGAATGATTTTTTCAACATGAATTTTACAAAAAAAAGTATTTTTAGGTTTTATTTTATATTCATTCCTTTTCCCTCGCTCGTTCGTCCCTTTTTAGGGGCGCTTATAAAAATGCATCACAAACTCACCTGAATGATTTTTTCCAAGATGAATTTAACAAAAAAAAGTATTTTTAAGTTTTATTTTATATTCGTTCCTTTTTCTTCGTTCATTCGTCCCTTTTTAGGGACGCTTATAAAAATGCATCAGAAACTCACAGAAATGATTTTTCAGCATGAATTTTACAAGGAAGTGTTTTTAAGTTTTATTTTATATTCATTCCTTTTCTTTCACTCATTCGTCCCTTTTTATTTTCCCAAGTCACACTCGAAAGTAGTTTTTTGCCATGTCATGAAGAAAAGGGTAACTTTGTTCAATTGTTCAACAATTAATTTGATTGCATTTGACAAATATATCAGTAAATGAAATTGTAAGAGTGATTTTTTAAAAAGAATTTCACATAATTTTAGATTTAGGTTTTTTTTTTTACATTTTGGGTTTTGCATTGCGTCCGTATATAGGGATGCTGGTCTTATGAGGGTACTAAGACAAACATTTTTCAGAGAGGATTATTTAGAAATCTCTCAGTTGATTTCACAACATTTAATATTAGTGTATAAATTTTATTGCAAATATGCGGCTTGGATATTAATGGGATAATATGAATCAATAGACCTAAATTAAAATACGAAATAGAAAAAGTAGAATACAGGATGTCCGAGAATTGTTGGACACATTTTAAAAAACTAATAATGTTTCAACTACGGTTTAAAAAAAAAATGAGAGCGCATTTTAAAAAAATTTTTTCATATAGGTGACATGACGTTTCGGTGGTCTAGGGGGTCTTAAATTACTGGAGAGCGGATTTGTTTAGAGCCATTATCTGCGAAAATATTACAAATAGAAAAGAAATTTAAAAAAAGCATGTATTTATAGGGAATATTACGCTCTTTAATTTGTTAATTCACATGTAGTGTGAAAACTGAATAGTTTTGGAGATATTTAAGAAAAATTTAACAGAAAGAAACCAGAAAGCGCGCATCGGCTTCGGCTGATCGGTAGCCATTGCGAATGGAAATCTGTCACCGGTGACTGACACTGAACTATCTAATTAGATTACTCCTTCTCTACTATAGTTAAGAGATAGAGATACATATGATAAGAGATAGATATGATTCTCTGAGCTTTAGCATTTACAAGGAAATATTCATTTTTTACTGACAACCGAAACTGTTAATTTCACACATGCAAAATTATTGATACTATTATTTTGAAAGTATATTTCTCAATCCAGAGATAAGTATTCTGTCAAGTTTTTACGATCTACGAAACTGAATGAAAAGTGAATAAAATTATGAAATTTATATTATATCTCACGGCACCCCTGTGAGAAAGTCGAGACTGCAGAACACACTTTTGGAACCATTGGACTTAACTGGAACTTGCGATCTCCTGATTATTAGACTAGTACTTGAGGTTGAAATCTAGAAGTTGGTACATCCTCTTAAAACGCTGCCAAATCGCCAAAGCAAGACGTTGACCGCTGCATATCATTGGAGCCAAGTCTCCAAAGCCATATGCAGGATTACCTGCATTAGCTTTGGCGACTTGGCGTCATTTTAAGAGTGTGTACCAACTTCTAGATTTCAACCGTACTTGAATCATATTAACACTCGCCTTAGGCTAATTATTTAAAACTAGAAAACCACCCGTCATGGTATGACGGGTGCCAATTGCCTCTTCATTCGAGAGATTTCCCGTCAAATCTGACGTGTTTAAATAGATATATATGGGAGAGAAATGTTTAACATTGGTTGAATTGGTGCAATCCGGCACCAATTTCAATCCGGTCGGATCCTGCCGGATTGGACACATCAAAACTATTTTGCCTTTTCATTCCAAAATCAACTGTATAAAAGATGATAAAGTGAGTGTATTACAAATTTTATAAAAAAAGCGTTAATTTCTTATGAAATCAACTTTATTTACACTGTTATAATTAATCAACATTTACGTATGAATCAACAATAAAAACTTAGTACAGTGTAACTAGTTAAATTGCAATTGTTATATTAGTTTAGTAATAATTAGATATTGACGGGCGGTTAAGTTCAGTCTCACTTACTAGATTTCACAAATGACATCAATGATAACTTTTAATGTAACTTATATTATGCAAGTGACTTATATTAAATCTAACTAAATCAAGCTTATCAACTGAGATCACAATAATTAGGTATTTTAGACGCGCCAAGCAGTCTCATTCTTATAATTATGACAGTCATCCTGAATCTGTTAAATCAATAGCACAAGTATACAATAATGAGTTTAAAACTTCTTCGTATTTTTTAATATACTTACTTTAAATTATTATTTTAAGTAAAACAATTAAAAAATCTCACTTAAGTTTTGAAAAAATTATCGTAGGAAACAAAAAGTATTAATTGTGTCATCTGTCAATCGACTTCTTACAGAGCTACAAATATAACCAGCGTCCTAGAAAGCCCTTTCTGCTTCTACACTTGTTGGTTTTATTGTCAACAAATACTCATGAATAGAAGACAAGTATTTTCCTCGAACTCCTTCACTTTCACATGCAGTCATTTCCTTTCTTAATGTTTTCTCATAATCTTTCTCTTTTTTTTTGGTATTTATGCTCTAGGTTTTCATATCTTGCTGGATTTGCATCTGTGATTCTTTCTGTAATGTCCAATCACTTTTCAATGACGATGAATCTGAGTTATTTTCTACTGTATTATCTACGTTTTCTTTAAAGCTATCATTTTGAACAACTCTTTCTAAGATATTTTTCATTTCTAGTCTTACAGCTTTTTTTTTTCGACATAGTAAATGTAACATCAGTTCGTCTTGTATCATCATCATATTTTTTTTATTCTGTAAGTATATTAATATTCCTGTTTTCATTTTGAATTGGTTTCAAAAGTGGCATGTTTGTTTTAGAACTTTTAGACTAGTACCTGCAATGCAGCACAAATAGGTACATACTTACAATTTAAAACGTTATTTCGGTCACTATGTAAGAAGAAAGACGTATTATAAAGAAAAATCAGACATATGGATCGTTACTCAATTCATTTCTAAGTCTAATTATCTACTTAAATCATTCTCGTACTCGTAAATGCAACATAAACATAATTCATCTATCAATTGAACAATAAGAATGTCTATATGTGAAGCGGGTGAGTCAGCGTCGAACGACTCGTACACACCACGCATTTAAATCCCTACTCTTGCAACAACGCGAGTATTCTTTTCTAGAAATCGGCTTCATGTATTTTTTTTTTAATTTACCGGATCCGGTGATCGGATCCGGCAAACTGGTGCCGGATCCGGTAGACGTCTAATGATGCCGGATCCGGTTTTCCGGATTGCAATCCCTAGTTGAAAGTAAATAAAATAAACATACGTATTATGACAGGAAATATTTTTTATTTGCATATTATTTACATATTTCTTTATTCAAAAAACCTCTTAGTAAACAGCATTCAGCGTAAAGTATTTTTCGTTGTTTAACAATTTTTCTTGTACTTTAAATGTCTTTGTGTAAATTTTAACGTTGCCAAAAAATATTATCAAATTGTATCATCACGATTGCACTAAATAATTAGATGCATCGTGGCTTCCAAACTATATCACGCGCATGATATACCACTGACGAAATTCACTACTTTCTATTAAAAAACGGAAATTAATTTGAAGTATATGATTAATATAATTTAAAATTTCTCGGAAACTATTGATCATAGCGAGATAAATTTTATATCAATCGATAGAAAATTTTATTTCACTATTTTAGAGCTATTAAAGTTGAAATTAGAACGACAGTTACTCTTTTAAATGTAAAATTACTGAAATTTAGGTTCTCTAACAATGAAATAATGCTGTTTAACATCTCGCAGTGCTATGGAGCGAGTTTCATTGTTGGTGACGTCAGAGCGTTACCGAGAGATCTGGGCTATTATATTAGTAATACACTTAGATTGAACAGAATATCAAATAGTGGTTCTTTAACACTTTAAAAATGTAGAAAATATGATACCTAACACTAATACCAAGAATTTTGAACTTAAAAAAGGGAAGTATAAATATAAGAAATATCTTTTGTAGAACTGTTCATTTCTGAGCTTGCTGGCAGTCACGTCAAGGCCGTACTGAGGTGATCCTGCCCCCTTGGCAGAACTGCCAACGCTGCGACCCCCCCCCCAACACTACGTTCTACATTTTATTTAATTTTCCTTAGGATTTATAACCCACCGTCTCAGAAAAAAAATCCCTGAAAATATTTTTTCCACACAAATTCAGCATATTTTATTTTTAAAAAATAATTGTAATAAAAATGGTGTACCCTTGGAAAAAATAATACTTTAATAAACTATATTGCTAAAAAAAATACTGTAGGCAACAGAATAATTGTATCATTGCGGATAAATAAATTACAAAAATATATAATTTTCTCTTTAAAATGATTCATACACCACATTTACATCCTTACAGCAAAATTTGCCTATTTCACTGCCAAAATGTTTGATAGAATTGAAGTTTTGATGCCACGTCTATTTAGCAGCCGATTCAAATAGCCAACTCGTCCCTACTTATCATTGGAAGATTACAGAATCGCAGAGGGCAAATTACTGGCAGGCGGGTCCCCTTACACATCCGAAAGGGCCCCCTCATTCATAAAAACAAATACCTTCAAACGGTAAATAAGAAAGACTCAATGACCAACGAGTATACTACAGTAGGCACTCGACTTTTGTCTAATCATTTAATAAAGAGGTTCCAACCTGTGGTACGCTTACCCCTAGGGGTACGCGAGGGAATAGTTGGGTGTACGCGGAATCAAAGTTGTTAATGGCGGAAGCCAGAATACATAAGTTTTAAAAAGTTAGAGAATTTTGTTCCTCCAAGTGAATACTTGTTATTTAATAATTATACAAAGGCAAGTCATTAAGTAAGTCACAAAAGATAAGAAAAAAAATAATTTACCATGATAATTACTTGGAAACAATTTTATTTTTCAACATAATCTCCACCAATGTTGATGCACTTATTCCATCGTTTTATCAGCGCCCCAATTCCAGCTGCATGAAATTCTTTGGATTGCTGTCTCATCCACAGGGGGACTTCGTGTTGAACGTCGTCATCATCTGCAAAGTGTTTGCCTCCGAGATGTTGTTTTAGTGGACCAAACGGATGAAAATCGCTTGGGGCTAAGTCTGGTTGGTCAGTGCTACAGCATCCACCTTACAGTCCAGACTTAGCCCCAAGCGATTTTGATCTGACGACGACGATGAGATGATGACGACGTTCAACACGAAGTCCTACTGTGTCCTTCTTATTCATAATTAAATCAATTATAAATAAGAAGGTCTCCACTTTCCCTCACGGATCCTCTTGGCAGACTACTGTCCTACCGCCACGAGAAAAACCCTGAACATGGTTGCCTCAAGTAGACGAGTCGAAGAAAGGGGGAAACAGGTTTGAAATCAACCGCAGCATTTGGCAAACTAAGCGCAGTTCGTTAGTCAAGGAATTTGTTTTCAACCGAAGGACAAACAGAAATTAGCTTCCGCAGGTTCTATCTGCGGCAAATGAAATAAAGCCCTTTCCCTCACCCCTAAAATGCAGTGGAATATCCCGTTTCCATAACGACTGCCACCTGCATGTTTGGTGTCAGGGGTTTCCTCGTGGCGTTAAGACAGTACCCGGTGCTCTTCTACTTGAAAATGTGGCTGATATTAAAATGCTTCTCACACATTTTTGTAGACTCTACTGCCTATGTTTATTTATTTATTTATTTAAAGAAAAGCACACCACAGAGAAAACTCCATTTACAGAGTGCTATCAACACATAACAAACACACAAAGAACAAAAGCCACAACGAGTAAATAAAGAAAATGCACTAGAAAACAAAAAGTTGAACACAGAGAATACACAAATTCATAAAACTTTTGCAAACGTATATATAATTAAAAACGAAAACACATAACCACAAAAGCACCATAACACACCATGATACTAAAAGTCGTTTTTTAAAAAATTAAAAAACCATTTCCAAAAGGCAAGGGTTAAAAAGTCAGAACACGCAAGCACCGAGTCTTCTAAAAACATTCCAGGAGTTTAAAAGTTTAAAAACGTAAATACACACTTGAGACAAAAATAAATTGCAACACTTAAGATAAAAATAAATTCAAACACGGCGCCAAAAACAGAGTACAAAAATTAAAACTATAAAAGACATTAAAAAAATGGTCGATTACATAAGAACTCGGAAAATCAAAACGCATAAAAATCTAAAATGTTGTAAAAAAGGCAAAATAAAACACATCATGTATTTAAAAGATGCAAACATTTCGATTTAAAAGCACCAAGAGACATTAAAAATGTCAAGTTCATCAGAGAACTTGTTAAAAATTTTATAAAACCTATATAACGAGAACTTCTTAATATAATTTAATTTTGGATATAAATTTGGAAAGGAACTTTGGTTTCTTAAAAACCTGGCGGGCACAGCGAAATCTATAGAGCTTATTATATTATTACAATCAATTGAACCATTAATAACTTTGTAAAAGAAAAGAACGCAAGAAACATCTCGTCTGGATAAACTAGGCTTATTAAAAATATTACGTAGGACTGAAGAAGATACATCCTGCAAGTAAAATCCATTTTTAAAACCCCAGGAGCATCATGTTGGCAAATAATAAGCAATTTTATATAGCAGACAGAACCACGCCTTGTTTAGTTTTAGGCTTATAGGGTTCTCTTAAACTTCAATTGCACCTCGTTACGGTGCAAATATTTTGAATATCGCAAAACATAACCCCAGCGAATTTTGGGAAAAAAAGAACGGAGACATTTTCCCGTCAACATAAGTTCCGTTTGCCTTTTAGTATGTGACATTAAATAGAATTGTGACTACAGGTCTTTTATTTCACAATTTGTGGATCTTACTGAAATCCTTCTTAGAGTTTTGACATAGACTTACGTCTCTCCAGAGTGGTCTAATGGTGTGTCGGGAAAGGAAAAAATATGACTCTTTTCGCGCTAAAGTTAAACGCTTATAGCTCCGAAACCAAATAACATAGAGAGTTGTTTTTAGTTTCATTTAACAGAGAAAGGGGCATGTTGAAGATTTCAAAAAGAATTTTAGAATTTGGAATTACGGTTCAGTCACAAAGTTGGTAAAACTCACGAAAAATTTTGATGACGTCACAGCGACCGATGTGTTCGCACGCAGACTAAGGCAATTCATTCATAGATCGCGCGAAATATTACTCAAAAATTGTTGAATTGCGTCGAATTTCATGGTATTTTTAAACGCTTATAGCTCCGCAGCTGTATTGTTTGCGTGTTGAGGCGTTATGTAACTAGGCAGCGTTTAACACAAATGACATTTATTGACGCACACACAACAACCACAGGTTACAAGCATTCGATTCTGAACATAAACACAAACCGCGCTACAGTTACAGCTAAGCGCGCGGTTCACAGGCTTTACTTATAGTACAGCAACCAAATAACATAGAGAGTTGGTTTTAGTTTCATTTGAAAAAGAAAGGTGGACATTGAAGATTGCAAAAATAATTTTAAAATTTGTAATTATGGTTTATTCACAGTCGAGTTGCAAAGTTGGTGAAAATCACGAAGAATTTTACATAGATAGTCACATAGTCACACTAGACTAATAGTCACTATAGAGTTAATAGTCACTATAGAGTTAATAGTCAAGTAGAGCTTCTTTAGTCACAGAAAGTCACAGTTGAGTAAGGTAAGTAAGTCTACGCCCCTCAATCCCAGCGGCCGTTTCGCAGAGACAGCCTCCCGTCGATTTTTTTTTTCTTGCAGTTGTGATTAAACCGTAATTACAAATTCTAAAATTATTTTTGCAATCTTCCATGTCTATCGTTCTTTGTTAAATGAAACTAAAACCAACTCTCTATGTTATTTGGTTGCGAAGCTATAAGCGTTTAAAAATATTACGAAAAGCGTCATAATTTTTTCCTTTCCCAACACACCATTACACCACTATGGAGAGATGTAAGTCTACGTCAAAAAGACACCAAATAAATAATGAAGAAAAGCAAAATTACACTCGCGGAAAAAAATCAAATATTCTCATGCATGTGATCATTATAACACATGAACAAATACTGCTACTTTAATTCCAGTAACAAATTTGAAAATTCACTAACATTATTGGCTGATTTTCAAACTCCTGACAGACTACGATTTTGATTGGCGAAAACTGCAAATCGCACCATCGCGAAACACGCGATGTAACACACAGAAATTCTTTGAACTAATTTCAGTCCAAAATTTGTTTTGAAGTTGTGAGTTTTATTTTTTCCCAGACCAAATTTATAAATCTAATCCAAAGTAGACTCGAATTTAAAATAAAATGGATCAAAATTTTGCAAGCCCTGCTGTTGCTACTCTTCCGCTGCAGAAACCAGCAATCAATGGTAACGTCGTTTTGCAAGCCATCTTGCATCTCCAGAAGCTCAACGGCTGCTCGGTGAACAACCTCAAGAAATATCTCGCCAGCCAGCATGGAATCGGTTGCGAAACCTTGGATGCTGTTATCAAGCCAATTATGAAGATGGCCATGGACCGAAACATCCTCAAAAATCTTGGCGATACCGGAAAAGTGGCCGAGTCCAAAAGACGCAAAAAGTCCTCTGGAGGCGGCAAAAAGCGCAGGAAGTCTTCTGGAGGCAAGAAAAGGAAGAAGTCCGCTGGAGGCAAGAAACGGAAGAAGTCCTCAGGAGGAAAAAAATCTGTTGGAAAACGACGAAGGAGGAAGTCCAAGAAAGTCACAGCAGCTGATGAATAAACTGAAGATCATACAATATTCAGAACCGACTTGCAGATCATCAGTGACTAACCTACTAGGCTTGAAGCTGTAATACAGTCAGTGAGATATTTAATAAGTTAAGCTGTAATATCTCGTTCCTTTTGTTAGAGCTACAATAAACAGATAGATTAAATATTTATCTGGGCTAGTTTTTTGCAGTGAAAATTCAATATGACATTAAGAAATTTGGTTGAAATCTAGAAGTTGGTACACATCCTTAAAATGCAGCCAAATCGGCAAAGCAAGACGTTGATCGCTGCACTTAATTAACGCCAAGTTGGCGCCAGTGAAATGCAGCGGTCAACGTCTTGCTTTGGCGATTTGGCAGCGTTACTTACCACTTACTTTCTTAGCACTGTGTTAGCGATGGGGCGATTTAATATGGGCTTGGCTGTACAGGTATAAGAAATTCGAAATTTCATCCAGGTAATCCCAACAAGTTGAGTAAAGTTTTAGCTAAAATTTCAATGGCAATGGCTTCTATTGGCAATGAAGTTGATTCTTATCCAGTATGTTGATTAAAATCTACTGGCAGATTATATCGGACAGTTCTTTCATTTAGAAGTAGGTATTTTTAAAATCTAGACTCTAGCTTGGTAAGATCAATTCAAATAGACCTCAGTATCCAAATATTTTTTAATATGTTTCGTTTTTATTGACTGCTCAGTTTAGTTGATGAACTTTCTTGCCTGCAATTTCGTACTCAACGATACTTTTCCGTTATAAGGTCCCCAGCCAAAAACCTGCCAAATCTTAGTTTAAAAACAATTAACGGTTGAAATTTAGAAGTTGGTACACACTCTTAAAACGCTGCCAAATCGCCAAACTAAGACGTTGACCGCTGCATATCATTGGAGCCAAGTCGCCAAAGCTATATGCAAGTATTACCTGCATTAGCTTTGGCGACTTAGCGCCATTTTAAGAGTGTGTACCAACTTCTAGATTTCAAGCCAATTAACTAGAAAAATAGTTTAAATTTAAAAATAAATTGAACTTAAACTTTAAACAGAAGCAACAAAATTTAAATCATAAAATTTAGACAATAAAAATTATACAGTGTTTAATTTTAAATTTAAGTAGCGCGCAATAGCAGCTGCATACAAAAAACAATGCATCAAAATCATCCAAAGAAAGCAAAAAACTAAGAAATACTCTCAGATAATCGAATTAAATAAACAAGGAATCCATTCTAGTCCATTTTATCAAGAGCTAAAGACTGTATTCGAGATGGATTCAAAATATTTGGGAAATTTTTCTGTAAGAAGCTTGCATTACGCCAAATAAGCTTCCTTTAGCCCGAAATTTCCCAACAAAAGACAAAGGAGATCAGTACCATCTAAAAAGCATTATTAAAAAAAAGATAACCAAACACAAACATAAAAACGCTAATAAGATTGATTTAAAATTATCTTTAGCCTTCCGGCTGAATAAAAGCCCTCATAAAAACAAACTTACCCTATGCTTAGAAGAGAGAATAAATGTCTCCACGCCATCACAAACGAACGCTAATTTCCCGCTCAAACTAGCATTCACCCCCTTTTATTTTTAAAGAAAACTAGAATAGAACCAAATCTTAGCTAAAACTTTCATACGCGTCTCTTAGCGACGAGTGTTGGCGCTAATGGAATATCGCCAATATTCAAGATTGGCGACGATTGAGGCCCCGCGAACAGAAAAGTGTATTTAATTTTCTATAAACTGGTAGAGGGAACAGCTTTGATATACGGCATAACTGGCGACAGTCTTGTATTGGCGACTTTTCGTCGCCTATCCGAACATCGTATCGTTAGTCGCCAAAACAAAATATCGCCGATGCGGTCCTATATTGAAGCTGTTGAAAAAAGTCGCCAAAACAAAATTATCGCCAGAGATGTATATCAAAGCTGCACCTGGTGGAATTTCCAGTGATATGCACTTCTAAACATCGTATCGTTAAGTCGCCAAAACAAAATATCGCCAATGGGGTCCTATATTGGAGCTGTTGAAATAAGTCGCCAAAACAAAATTATCGCCAGATTTGTCGTATATCGAAGCTGCACCTGGTGGAGTTTCCAGTGATATGCACTTCTATTCTGATTATGAATCAGTAATGAAAAAAACACGCTGGTTTCAGATCGTTTTAAATGAATAATAAATGAATTGATTAAAAATAAATAATAAATCCAGAGAGAGAGATGCAGAATTTAAATTATTGAGCTCGAATTTTAGTCCTGAGTTGGTTTAAGTCACGAATTTGAGGGAAATATCTAATAGAGGCGATAGAGGTTCCCAAAATTAACTGAATCTGTGTTATCTGAAGATATAGTGTCTTGAGAGTGAGAGACAATTTTGTTGCGGAACCCCCACTGCTGTGTCGGAGATGCTGTGCCGACCCGTAGGGGCAAATTTTTATACCCCGTTCACGCAACGGGCTATTCAATTACTGGATAAATAAAGATCCAGCAAAAATTTTAAAGGGTCATCATTACGCCCCTTATGCAGCAGGTCGTGTCTCCCTGTTGAGGAAGACTGCCCCCCGGCGGGGGAACTCTAACGCCACTCCTGGAAATACCATAGCGTTATTTTTATGTTTTGCTTCTGATAATGCTTTTGTATGCAGATTTCTCTAATAATAAAAGCGCATGTTTGCGTAGGTGACTGTTCGCGTTCTACAAAATAGACTGTAGAGCCTAGAGTCTATTTTGTAGATCAGATTACAAATCTGGTACAAAAAGACTGAAAAGGGTGGGAATCTATACTCCAGAGAATTCTTATTTTTTAATTTTAATTAACTGAAAATTAAGCTAGAATGTGAGGTTTTTCAGCGATAACAACAGAAAATATTATTTTTTAAAAAAATTTATACCATTTTAAATTTAAAAAATTATCTTTCAAATGATACAATTTTGATTGTCGCGCAATTTTTTTCTCAAATTTGACAATTTTTTAAATATATTTTTAAGCAGAATTTTCAAGAATAGTTTACAATGTTGTAATGAAAGCCAAACCAATTTCATTGATTCATCAAATCCTTAAATCTAATGTTTCTCTTATATTAAAAAATGTGATATAACAATTTTTATATTGATTATTACAATACAAGTCTTATTTTGTTGTAATATAATGTAGTCCATTTTCGTTGCTATACCAGTTTTTAGTTTTTTTCTTTCTGTTAATCCTTTGTTACTTCAAATAAATTTATGGTAAAAGTTAAGTTTACGGTGCACAGCCGTTCCTTCCCACTTAGGATCGCCAACTTTTTGTCGCCAAGAGCGAGATGGCTTGGCGATGTGAGAACATTTGTTTGGATGCGCAATAAATTTTTTAAACTAAAAAAAAAAGCGGGAAAATAGTAGCTTCGCTATTTTATTGAATGTCATGCATCTAAGTTTTTAAAAAATTCAAAGAACTAGAATTTCAATGCCAAACGATAAATTCCAAACGAAGTTTTATTCAAATTCGAAGAAATCGACCAACGAAATCGTAGATAGCACATACCTGACCAATAAAATCACAACTCTAAAGCTCGAAATAAAAATATTACGGTTCCTGCTCGAACAAGTCACGAATAGGAACATCCCTCCACAACCAAAACAAAAGTTCTGACTTCGCCAATCCGTCTTCTGCCTGGCGGCAAGGAATTGGCGAGCTAAAGCGGGAGAATGGGCTTTGCACCGTAAGTTTACTTTAACCAAATTTATTTTTTTGTTAGATGTACTGTATTATTTTGATAAATTCATATTTTACTGCTCTGGAGGTTATGCCATTTATTTATTTTTTTATAATTAGATTAAACATTCAAGTTACAATTAGATAAATAGTGGGTAATAATTTTAATTTAAATTATGCATGACCAAAATAAAAAAAAAAAAACTTATTTTCATTCAACTCCATGATTTTAAAGAGCCGTTCTGACCAACACTTTTTAATAAATTGGATGTAAAGATCCAAATCATTGATGAGATGCATAACATACTACCTCAAACTTTAGTTCAAAGATATTTCCTGTTCACTTTCTTTTCTTTTTTTCTATTAGTAATTTCTTGGTCCTTTGTCATGATTAATGCTTTCAGCTTACAAAAAATTAGTAATCGTATTTAATGTAAGTTGAAATAAATAATGTACAATTAAATAAAATGAGCGAATCAGCTGATTTCCGAAAGTGGCTAGTCTCTACTAATAATAAAGGTGTGTGTGTATGTACTTGCGGGTGTGTGTGTGTGCATGTGTTGGTGCTCTACTGGATAGACCGCTAGACTTAGATCAACGAAATTTGGCAGAAACATACTTTGGAGGGTGGAAATGTGCACCTCGGAGCTGTTTTTTGAAATTTTAATTAGAATTTTAATAAATTAAAATTAAGCTAAATTTCGGTGTTTTTCCTTAATAACTTCCGAAAATATTACAGCACGAAAATTATTTTTACACCATCTGAAAATTTTAAACATTATCTTTTCAATGATATCGCACAATTTTTTTCTCTAAATTTAATAAATTTTTAAACATATTTTTGGCATAATTTACAGCAATACTTTTCATTGTTGCAACGCATTTCAAAACGTTTTCATTGTTTAAAAAAATATTTAATTTCATATTTCTTTTACATTATTGAGAGATAAGAAAATATCTAACTGGATTTTACTTTCTTGTTTTATTTAATCAACTTTTCTGTGAAATCTGTAAAGGAAGTTTCTCAAGCTAGTAAATATATAATGAAATAGTGCAGTAAACTGAAAAATTATCGTTGAGATATTTTAATTCTTTTTAACAGCGTGTTTTAAGCCAATTAGCATGCTGTTGGAAGTAAAATGCCTCGCTTCAATTTAATGTTTAAATTAAATGCGTATTTTACGTTAATGTGGACAAAGAACAGAACAAGCGCAAGGCTACGAAAAGAACGCGGGTTAATTGTCTATAGCAATTTGAAGTTTAAAACTGAATTTGTTAAGAAAACCATGAATATAAAATTATGCTTAAGAGATTTAGTTGAAATTTTATTTCCGGCGATTAAGCTGGTCGCCGAAGGCGGCTAGTATTAAATACAACAAACGCAATCCAAAAATAAATAATAATTTGAGATCACATTTTTAAAAATAGTTTTTCCCGAAAAACGTGAAAGTATTTCTTTCTGTACCCACTCTCTGGTGACCAAAAGAAGATATACACATTTCCCCCCAATTTCTTGCCTCTGAAGAAGCACCACAAATCACCAAATAAGGACGAGGCCCCTTCATCCTTTTTTACTTTCTCGTATACGAAGTATACAAAGAGAAAGTATTGTAATCGTCAAAAAATTCGAACTCGAGATTTTGACGAATTTCCACGTTTTAGACCTTCCTGAGTCCGAAAAACACAATTTTGGAATTATGTGTGTCTGTGTGTGTGTCTGTGAACACGATAACTGGAAAACTATTAGAGATAAAGGGATGAAATTTGGTATGTAAAGTTGAAATATAATTTGTAGGTTTCTATCAACTTTTGGACAAAATCCGTCAACGAGAAGTCTGTCTGTCTGTATGTTCGAGGTCATGCGAACGCTATAACTCAAAAACTTGAAAAGCCAGATGGATAAAATTTGGTACACAGTTTTATCGTCATGAATGTAGGTCCGTATAAAATTTTGGGCCAAATCCGTCAACGGGCTGACTGTCTGTCGGTATGTATAATAGCATACTTGCTCTACTCCATGCACATGCATAAATGCCTGTGCAAAGAAGGCATACTCCGAAACTTGGCAGTTTGCCAAAAACCAATTCTGGCGGCGAGATTTTGAAAGGATGCAAACATTTAGGGCGTCTCGTTTTACTTGCGTATTGAAAGCAATCTCTGCGCATGCGCAAGCTATTCAACGAGCAAGCGGAACTCGCATTGCTAGAGTTAGATAAAAAAAAAAATATTGCGAAGTTTTAATACATACGTATCTTTTTGAATATGATTCTTCACCTCAATATTTTGCTATCACTATAATCAACAATGAAAAACCTTCTGATAGTCATTGCATTCTGGGTTACAGTTGGTTCGAACTTTTTATCAACGCAGGGGGAAGGGAAATGACAAATATTTGAAAAGTATACGAGAAAGTTTAGGGGAGGTCACTCCCGCTGGTTACATTGTTGTAAACATGATAAAATAAGGCCTCCTGTCCCCTTTCCCTTTGGGCCTTTAGTCGTCAAATTACATGATTTTTTTGTCTCCTTTGTCAGGGAGGTTCGAAGAATATTTTTAGACAAGTTCGCTTATCCATCAGTTTTCGGCTGTAAAATGAGCTGCACAGAAAGAAAGTAAAGAAACATGTCGTCTGGCATTTCCAGCAATGATCACGCCCTACTTGCAAAGAGGGACCCTCCCGCTTTGCCTCGTGCCTGCGGGAACGATACAATCTAAGTACCCATTGTGGCATCAGTTTGTAACATAAAGCTACTTGCTATTTTATTTAAAAAAAGGCGCAGGAAATTCTCCTCTTTCTCTCTCTCTCTCTCTAGACGGGATCAACTCGCCACCAGACAAGATAGCAACTTGGCCAGTCCACTACTGAACACAACAACTGACATCTTCCGTAATGTTTAATGAGCCATAAAAGACTTATTCTCGAATTCTTTTTTATTTACACAGCAGATCGCAACGATCTAATTCTTAAATTTTGTTTTTTTAAATGGCCATTTTTGCGCCCTTGGTGAGGTCCAATCTCGCCACCCCCTCGGTACGGCGCTATCACTGCATCAACAGTAAAATCGTAGTGTGATCATGAATTGATATTATTAAAAATAATCAGAAAAATGGGCTCAATTTTTTTTAAAACAGCGACACATCAACCCTTTGCGAGCCAATAAGTGAATCAACCAATACTAGGAATGGAGAAAATCTACTGGTTTCAACCGGTTATATTTTAAATCCAAAAACCGGGTCGGAAGATAGGCTCGATTTTAGGTTCTATTTGACTAAAATTTACCAAGTTATGAAGATTTGAAATTCATCATCTTAGGCCAATCACCGATAACCGCTCTCTCGAGGCGTCTGTTGATTGGCGGATTACTGAAAGAGTCTTCAGGAACAGAAAAATATTGGTCAATGGATTGATTTCCTGTAAAAACAATATTAATACAAAAATTTGGCTACAAGCGGCGTTTATTATTTTCTTTTTTTTATAGAAAACCGAAAACCGGTTATTTCAAAAACCAGTTATTTTGAGCGGTTATAACCGCCAGGTTAAACCGGAGGTGAAGAAAAACCTGAAGAACCTAAAACCGGTTATTTTCGCAATAACCGCCGTCCCTACTTTATGCACTGAAAGGCCTCATTGAATTTCGGCAGTTGGACATAGGACCGCACGAGCAGAATCTTAAGGGTCATTGTTCTGTAATTATTATATTATTTTTATAAATAGAGTTATTGCGTTATGAAAGCACAAAAGAGTGTAAGCGTTTAAACTGTACATTAGCAAATGAAAATTGCAGGTAACTGGTAACAATTGTTTTATTTATGAAACAAGTACATATATGTGTAATTATAAATTAATGGTAAGGCCGCATAAGAAACTCGAGAAGACCGTATGCGACCTTAAG
>BGPR01000064.1:464856-534321 GCA_013235015.1 Araneus ventricosus
CGAGCTTGCGAATGGTGATTCCATTAGCAAATGAAAATTGTAGGTAACTGGTAACAATTGTTTTATTTATGAAACAGGTACATATATGTAATTATAAATTACAGCAGTAAGCGCACGGCCTTGCCCGTGGAATCAGGACTTCAACAAAATGGAAAAAAAATAATGCCCACAATGACAAAAAAAAGTTTTGAAAGTAAAATTAAAGCAAAAGGCGCACATTATTGATTTTCCCTCTTATTTTTCTTTGCGATATTGACATTTATCAAAACAGAAATGTATATATTATGAAATCAATATCCTTCAAAGAAAGCCAAAAAAACAATTATAAACTCAGAGGGAATTTTTAAAAAAATGATTTCCATTGTTCTTTGTTTGCAGCTGCAATTGCGTGCGAACTTAAACATTGTTTAAATTTTATTATCTGTTTATTGTTTCAAAATTTTTTGTTTAAATTAATTTTTTTATTTTTTAAAGTTATTGTTTTTAAGTTCTCTATATTATTGATTTTGCCCGCTTTTTTCCCTCCCACTAGGAAGGTCACGGACCAGCCAATGAAATTGAAACAATGCATTCTGGGATCGTCCGGAGAAACTCTCGCTGTTAAATCTCGCTAGCAAAAACGCTGCTTAAACTGATCAGGGAAAAATTAATTTAAAAAAACGGAAAAAGATACTTTAACAGTTCTTGTTTTAAATCCGACAGAAACGTTCCAATTATAAGCTGAAAAAAATAAAAATTATAGAGATGTTAGAACGTCAGAGGCGAGAATTTGAGGAAATCCTTATTAAAAATTACCATAAAAGTGACTATTTTTCCAAAATTTCTCAAAATTCCATAAATTAAGTTAGACGTATGAAACAAGCTTCATTAGGACGGAAATCGTTTGCTCTTTCCGATGGAGTATTTTTTTTTTTCGTACATATATCCAAAACCGTGATATTGAAAAATTTGTGCGAAAAATCACCAAAAACAACACAGAATATTAAATAAAAAAATTTCTAGAAAAATTTTTAAATTTGGGCTTCGAGGTGCATCGAGTCCCATTACGACTACCTGTGTGCCAAATTTCATGGCTGTGAGTGCGATAGATTCGTCTGGACATCGCACGCACACAAACATTAGCTTTTTTCATAAGTATAGACTAGTAAGGCCGCATAAGAAACTCGAAAAGGCCGTATGAGACCTTAAGGCCGGAGGTTCCCCATCCCTGGTCTGGAATGAATTAATTGAATTTACATTGATTCGTATGGAAATAAGTGCCTCGTTTTTGTCGGTTTCGGATATCGCCGATTGTTTTCGGAGGGATTATCAACGAAAAATCGAGACGTCACTGTATTGATAAAAAGCTTGCTGATTTCAACTCCAGGTTTGATGCTTTTTTTTTAATATCTGAATTTTTATGAATGCAATAAAAAGTTGACAGGAAGGTAAAATCGATAGCGGAAAACTTTATGGAAACTTAAAACTGCCTCGTTTTTCATGTCAAGGACAGATGACATAACTTAATTGTTTTATATGAAATCAAAGATCTACTTTTATCCATAAAATTTATTATCGAGTTACATTATAACATTAACAACTTGTAGGAGTTACACATCAATCAAGACTCTCTTTCAATATATAATTTTAAAATCTCACTGAAAATAGGGGGGAGGGAGTACGCGCGTTAAATCCGTCGGAGCCAAATGTAATCTTGCGGGTGCGGGGCGAAAGTTTGGAGAGGGTTTGTCATCTCAGGCGTCACCCTCGCCATCTGACCATTTCTCAAAATTACGAGGTCCGTCCCAATATACTGTTCAGCAACAGATTCCGAAACTACCACTTTTGGACGATTTTACCCTGGAAAGGGGTGTCATGCAATGAATCATATGAGCTCATTTCCGGAGTTCTTTGTTAGATCACGCTCAGTAAAATGTAAACATCACCCTTCCATTCTTCAGTTCTCCCTATTTTGATGAAAATAACTCCGCCCGGCGCATGCGCAAAATCGCGGAGGATTTCCGAATCCGTTGCTTTACAATAGCCCTCGTGTTGCTTCAAAACGGGACACAAGTAGGACTAAACTAAACTTGATGCGTAGGTGGGCTGGTGGCAATGTCTCACATTTTCATCACTCTTATACCCCAGTTTTGAGTGAAAAAATATGGTTAGCTTATCATAATCTTGTTTTGCTTTTTTAATAAAATCCGATTCGATGTTGTGTACCAGCATTCCATCAACCTCATTTGCTCGATGGTATACATTTTCGTGCCAATTTTTCAAGAATCTGAAATAGTGGAGTCCGGGTTTTTTGTTCCTATTTACCAGGAATGGCGCTAGAGTTTGCCCGATAGAGGGACACGATCTTCCCGACAGGGGGGGACTAGAGTTATGAAATTGGTCTCAGATTTTCGCCAGATTATTATTTATCAACTACAGTTGAATACCCCGTACAAAAATTTTTCCCGAAGGATTACAAAATTTTTCCCCGACAGGGGGGCACAGCATTCCCGACGGGGGCCCTGGCCTCCCCCCGGTCCCCCCTCTGGCGCTACCCCTGCCTTTTAAAGTATCTGAAAGAGTTAAAAATAGTAACTTCCATATTCTGCCGCACATTGCTTACTGATAAACACAATCTAAATCGCTATCAGAAGCTAGAACTGATTTCAAAAAACGAAAATAACATCTCCATCTCGGTGCACTTGTAATCAGAACCCATTTCCACTTCCTCCGAAGCGGAATTGGACAGAAATTCTTCTACGAAAAGCTAATCCTCTGCCGCGTTTATTCAATAACAAAACCATCCACTAGTCGGCGGTTTGATATTAGATTCTTCAGCCAGATTCGACCACTTCATCTAACATCCGTCCTCTTCCAAGAAAAGTTATCGTCCTTAATTCCGGCACTTGGGCACACACCGCAGACCTTTTGCCGAAACACAATCACTGTCCGGTGTTACCCGAAATGGCAGCCATCGAATGCCATAATAAGAACGGCAAACGATAAAAAACGATTGCCAGATGAGAAGAAAGTTTAAAAAAGATAAAATAAAAAACTAAAAAACGAATCGACGCACGCTCGAGGCTCTCGGGTGACGTAGGTATCAGTAGTTGGGCAAAGAGGAAATGGCATCCTGTTATGCGCCGCTCGCTTTTTGAGACAGAAAGGAAATCTTGTGGATCACCGGAACTCCAACTCGATTCGATTTCGATGTTTTAACTTTCGCCTTTTTTTTTTATTCAGACGTTTTGGGGTTAGTGTGGCGCGTTTGTCATGGCGAGGAGAAAAACCAAAGCCTTAACGTCCTCTTTGTTGAAAAGATACCGGTTTCTAGGTGAAAAAAAGGTAATTAGAAGAGAGAGAATTGCTTTTTGGAACAAAAACGTTGCCGGCTGTTGCGAGTTCTTTGATGTCAGTGGTTGGAAATCGCACGTGAATGGTCACTTTAGGTAATCGCCGGTGCAACTGCTCTGGCTAAGCAAGACTTGCACTTTGGATTTTGTTTCGCAGCGATTTGGTATTAGCTCAGTTAAATGAAAGTGACCTTAGTTTAGTAATTCAGTCCGGTACGTTCTAGATATTGGTAAAAGAATTAGGTTATCATTTTATAAGCCAAGACAAACAGTCAAATATTGGGACTGCCTCGACTAATATTCCTTTCATATTTGCTGCGCTAATGCCACATAATGTCGTGAGTGGTCACTTTAGGTAATCGCCGGTGAAATTGCTCTGGCTAAGCAAGACTTGCACTTTGGATTTTGTTTCGCAGTGATTTGGTATTAGCTTAGTTAAATGAAAGTGACCTTAGTTTAGTAATTCACAGTCCGGTACGTTCTAGATATTGGTAAATGAATTAGGCTATCATTTTATAAGCCAAGACAAACAGTCGAATATTGGGACTGCCTCACTAATATTCATTTCATATTTGCTGCGCTAATACCACCTCTCACTTTTCAAACATTTCTTCCGATATATAGTAGTACTTATAACGATTCTACCTCAACAGAGCATTGCCATTAACACTTAAAATAGCACGAGCGTAGATAGAACGCAAATTCATATTTCGAAGGAATAATCGATTTTTGAGGAATTCTGGAATTCAATAAATAGGGTGGCCATAGTCTACGCTTTGTAAAAGTTTAAATGGAGAGTTCCTTATAAGGCATTTTTAAAAAGAAATTAAACCATACACTCTGGTGGCCAAATGCTAAGACTATTTTTAAGATGCGAATAATTAGGACTTAATATGGTTACAATGGTTCGCAATCAGTTGCAGAGAATCATGGGATATACACTTGTCGGAAGTCACATTTTACGGCAAAGATTTGGTCGCGAGGCCATTTTGGGGGGACGACCAAAATGTGAGGAAGACGAAAAGATAATTTTGTCCCACTCCGTTTCACAGAAAGCTGATAATGAGTTAAAACTTTCATCAATGGTTTTGTTTGATGTACATAATATTTACATGAATTTTCTTAAAAATAGCAAGAATATTCGGGAAAATATAAAGGTTTTTTTCACAAAATCAGAAATTTTCCAGCATGCTTTTTACTTATAACATGCAAAGTTTACAACCAAATTGTACGGCACTTACAGAATCCTTGACAATATGTAAAAGAAGCGTTGTATTAAAATTTCAATTAAATACTTTAAATATCACAAGAAATATAAGTATTTGTAGTAAATATTTTTTTACTGCGCATGCGCGAAACGTAGTGTATTTTTTCTTTCATAATTTCAGAGCCAGATATATACACAGCGAGTGGGGGTTTTGGGAAGCGCATAGCCTCAAAGGGCTTTCATCTTCCGTTGACAGCTGGAATAGAATGGGTTAGTGACATGACATTTTTAATTGCACCTGAGTAAAAAAATGTAATAAGTTAGGAAAATGTTCGACAGTTAATAAAATATGAACTTAATCTTATAATGACATTGGTGATTATTACTATAATAAAGCAATTAATACAAGAGATAAATAGTTACATAGCGCTTTTTTCCCCATCGAGGCTATATAGGACAACTTACATAAAAATTCCAGTTCAATAAATATTCAGAAAGATATCAGCATTGCAGCGAGTTGAATTTCGGTACACTCTAATAGAAGCTAAATGATGAGTGCTCTTGCACAAATTGATATTTTTAAAACTGGAATTCTTTGGACAGAATATTGAATTTTATGAAAGTTGAATATACTGAATACTTATGTATACTTATAAATTAAATACAGTAGAACCCCGGTAATCCGGACACGCGCTAATCCGGAACCCTCGGTAATCCGGACGGTCCATGGAGATTCATGCAAACCCGAATCCTGCTCTGATCCAACCCATGGATCAGAATGTTATTCAAAATATCAAGCTGGGATATCGCAAGTTGCTTCTTACGATGATTCTCACTAATCCTCTGCACAATGAAAACTTGGAAAAAACACAGACAAACGTAAATTTAAAAGACGTCGTGTTCAGTCTTGCTAACTGGGCATCTGTATCTACACTGCTGATCAACAAGTCGTGGAAAAAATTGCTTCCCAATTTTATTGATTCTGAAGTTATAGAAAGAAAATGTGCAAACTAAAGAAATTCAGCTTGCATCACTCATTAACCAATTACAAAACACGAACCCGATGTCTAATACTGAAGCCATCCAGTGGGCTGCTGAGGCTGACGACAGTTTGACTCGAAATAAAATTTTAACAGACGACGAATTATCAGGACGGTAACAGCAGAAGATGATGATGATGATGACGACGTCACCCCTGTGAACCCCATCAAAATTTCTCATTCTGAGGCTCTGGCGGCACTCAACACTTCATTACAGTGGGCTGAAGAGCAAAATTTTGAAGCACACGGAAATTATGCTCCTCAGACGTTTAAAAGACCGCGCATTTGAATTAAAAATTGGAACAGCCTCGCAAAGAAAAATCTCTGACTTTTTTTGGACACTGATTATGTTCATTCATTTGCATATGTAGTAATTATGTATGTACATATCATGTTCATACTGTATCATGTTCATTCAATTTATCCATACAATGTTAGTTCATACAAATATACCATAGTACCTATACATGCAATTTTTGAAAAAAGTGTTCTACGTTATTTTTTAGAAACCTCGCTAATCCGGACGTCCATGTGCCTGAATTCGTCCGGATTACCGGGATCCTACTGTATATAATTGAAATTGCATTTCGAGGATAACTATTCAAAGATTCAAATTTAATAAATTTCAGTTTCTGCATGAACACTCATCATTCAGATTCTCTATTAGTAAGGTCTCAGCCTCGGGGCCGGAGGGTTCCAGGTTCGAAACCCGATTTCACTCAAGATCCGCAGTGTATAGGGCCTGTTGCACGTTAAATCATACGTAGGGGGTCGAACGTCCTCCTGTTGGTGTGATGCTGAAGTTTGGAGAGGGAGGTGTCGTCCGCGTCATCTGACCAAGGTTCAAAATTAAGAGGTCAGTTCCAAAGTAGCCTTCGTGTTGCTTCAAAGCGGGACGTTAATATAACTAATCTATCAAATTAAATGCAGATCGTGAGCGTCTTTATGTTATTACTGCAGCTGAAACTGTTTTTTTCTTGAAAATACGTTGTATCACAACAATAAAAGTGTGCTCGTGCTTTTTATCACAATAAGCGAATACAAAGATCAAGAGTATTCAATAACGGTTTCGTTCTTCTTAATTATCGTTTGTACACACTTTAATTTAACCTGACAAGTTTCGTCTGTGTAAAGATAGAATTTTGTACACTATTTTTCTAGCACTACCTGATGTACTAGAGTTTTCAAAATTTTGTACACCTGTGTATTCTCGATGACAACCCTATTTTGTTTTGGGAACTTAATAATGGATTAATTTAATTAAATTTTTATTCTAAACCTTGCGGCGCCACCTGATACTGTATTTGAAAAGAAAATGTTAACCTGGAGTTTACGGTGCCCGCCTACTTCGTTCCTATTAGGATCGCCAAATCTTTGCCGCCAAGAACGGCGATGAGAGAATATTTGTTTTGGTTGCGTCTAGATGTTTTTAACGAGTGACAAGCGCGCATGCGCACAAATTGATCCTTTCATCGGTGTTTTGCTTATCAGGCTACATTGCTCCACGTTTGAATTGCACTGTTTTGTTCAACTCTTCGATGCAATTGGTCGATAAATTAGAATTTGAATAAAACTTCGTTTGGAATTCTTCGGATGGAATATCGGTTCAGTGCCGTGTATGTTATTCTGTGTGTTTCGTTTCTTCATGAATAAGCGAAGCTATGATTATTCCGCTATGCTGAAAGCGAAGCCGCTTATGTTTTTTTAAGTTAAAAAATTTGCCCGGTACATGTTTGAAATGCCGCAGGCATTGCGTGCGGAAATTCTCGTTTCCGGAATTTTTTAAAAAACGTGGATTCCTAATATTCAATGAAAAAGCGGGGCTACTAGTTTCCTGCTATGCTGAAAGCGAAGCCGCTGATGTTTTTTTAAGTTAAAAAATTTGCCCGGTACACACTTGAAATGTCGCAGGCATTGCGTGCTCAATCTCGTTTTCAGGTGACGCATGCGCAAGAGAGCAATAAAAAGCGTACTGCACATCCAAAACAGTATTTGGCGACGGCACATGAAATTGCGCCGAGAAGAATTGACGAGAAGCAGGCCGGCACCGTAAACTCCAGGTTTACTATTAAAATAAAAAATTATCCTGTTTAGATCATTCTTAAAGGTGTTTTTTTTTAAATCTATTGCTTTTATTAAATTTACTGTTTTTATTAAATCTATTAATAAATTAAAAACACGATAAAATACTGCAATGAATTCATTAACTTGGGGGGAAAAAGTATGTAAACTGATGTCGATCTGCTCTGAAACATGATGTTCTCTTTTAAATATATATCACAGAATATTTTCTAAAATACTGATATATGTAAGAGGAATTAATTAATTGATGAAGTTGATGGTGGACATGCATTATATGTCGTGCTGCCATCTAGTGGAAAACGAAGATTTATTAGGGAATGTAATAAGATAGGTATTTCATTCAAATGAAATTGTCTTTAAAAGTCACAGTTTGGTTTAAAATGTAGGTTTCTCACGATAAATAAAGAAAATAAATTCTAGTATTCTTGTAAATATCAAATACCGAAACTTCTGTTTCCAGATTAACTTTTTAGAGATAAGTTTAAAACTTCTACCATTTTTTTTAAAGGGAAGGGACGAAAACACAGAAATTATCTTCGATTTATCATATTCTTTGACTAACTTAATTTTTCTCCAAAAAAATGTTTATTGCATTCGCCATCAGTTAAAATTATAAATTTATTGCTACATTACATAAATTCGAATATTAAACATCCTTTAATGAAATAAATAAAAATACCTATAAGGCGAATTTTATTTGTGGAAGAGTTAAAAATACAAAAAAAAAATAGCAGACAACGATAAGAAGTAAGAATCTGATGGATTGACTTCATCAGATGCCATTCATCCATGCAGATTCAAAAATGGAATAGGTTTTCTGTAGAGGAAAAAGACTTTAAGGCCTGAACCCATTCCGGAATATATTGGAAAGAAAAACATTTATCCACAAAGAAGACTTTTCATACTTTGTTTAAAAGACTGTTTTTAATTTCTTCTTTGTGGATAAATGTTTTTCTTTCCAATATATTCCGGAATGGGTTCAGGCCTTGAAAGTCTTTTTCCTCTACAGAAAACCTATTCCATTTTTGGATCTGCACGGATGAATGGCATCTGATGAAGTCAATCCATCAGATTCTTACTTTTTATCGTTGTCTGCTATTCTTTTTGTATTTTTAACTCTTCCACAAATAAAATTTTCTTTATTAGTATTTTTATTTAATTTATACTTCGCAATTTTTTCCTGGATGATGCTGCACGTGCGCACACCAATTAAATTGCTTCTATTGGTTTTTGTCTTTTTGGATATTCATCCTTATTTCTTGTCTTTTTAGACATTCAATCCTTTAATGAAGTCAGAGAAGCGTAACTGTTTATGTCACATAATATGTAACAGCCTTGCTGCTTTGTCGTAACACATTGAGAAGCAAATGACCAGTTGATTCCAAATGCAGGACCCTACTTACTAGATGCGGGACCGAAATGGGAAAATTTTGGACAACCCGATATATTTAAGTTTTCATAAATAATACATAATAAATAAATAAACAATATGAAATTGTAATAAAAAATATAATGTTTGTTGTTAAAATTTTAATAACTTTAAAATAACAATTTTAATAACTTCACTTACTTAAAACTTAATTTTTTTTAATTCAAGAAATACTAATTTTTTTGTTTTTATGATTGAAAGCATTACAGAGCAATTAACTTCTGGAGGGAATTAAGGGCCTTATGTAGTTATTTATTCATGATCACTGAGGAACACAAAGTACGGCTGTATTTACCTAACGAAAACGATTCAGAAATCGTGAAAAAAATTACAATTTTTGACTTCTGAAGCAGTCAGCCGGATCCAAGAAAAAATTGGACAACAATGGATTGTAAACGAATTTAAAAGCATGAAAAAATTCCTGAGGATAATGTTTTGAAATTAAAATGATACTCGATTTTAATTTGAATTAAGTTTGGGTACAATCTTTGTTGCACTCTTGCGCGGGGCCCTATTTGGAGCAATTGGCCCAATCGGCTAAAGGCCGGCCCAGTCCAGATGTCAAGTGGCGCGGCTCACATCACAGTTTATTATAAAAGCAAATCAGAATTTTACTTATTTAATTGTAGTGGGGCAAAGTTTGCCAACTCTGTTATATTAAGCCCAACAATCTCTACTAATAATAGGGAACTAGATGCATGGCCCGGCGTTGCACGGGCTATCTCGAATAATTCGTCATTCCCTGGCGGAGAGAAGAAGTGAGGTCATGTGACACATGCCCAACATTCTCTCCTAAATAAAAGGGAAAAGTGGTTCAAACATTCCGTCCACACAACGCCATCTATATTGCTTTGTTGAGGAATTCATATTGCATTGTTGCTGTTTTCAACAATGAAACAGAAACACGCAATTAAATATTTCTTTAAACAATGAAAACGGTTTGAATTGCGCTGTAACAATGAAAGTATTGTTGTAAATTAGTTTTTAATTAATATCTTTTTTACTAATTAAAATTTCGGAATTTAAATGGTCAAAATGGATTCCTTGGATTATTCCCCATCTTTTGGTACTTTCCGCGCGCTTCTCCGTTCAGCGGTTCGTGAGAAGATAGCCTGACATACATACAAGTCGAATTTTAATAGTGTAGATGTGTGTCTGTCCGTGTGTTGGTCCTCTACAGAGTAGACCCCTGGACCTAGAGCTACGAAATTTGGCACAAACATACTTTGGAGGGTGGGAATGTGCACCTCAGAGCACTTTTTCTACGAAATTTTAATTAAAAATTAATCGAAATTTCGACGTTTTTCCTTAATAACTTTGGAACAAATTACAGCACAAAAATTATTTTTGCACCATCTCAAAGTGCAAAAAATTACCTTTTCAATGATATCACTTAAGTTGCCATACAATTTTATTCTCGAATTTTAATAATTTTTTAAATACATTTTTTGGCATAATTTACGACAATACTTTTTATTGTTGCAACGCAATTCAAACCGTTTGCATTGTTTAAACAAATATTTAATTTCGTATTTCTCTTCCTTTGTTGTAATCTAAAATAATATCCTAATACATTTTGCTTTCATATTTTATTTTATCAAAATTTTTGTGAAATCTGTAAACCAAGCTATCCGAGATATTGCTTTGCTTATATTAAGAAATATATCCATTAAGCTGCATGATTATGGTTGCTATGTTTTCATTCTTTTTTTCAGCATGTTTTAATCCAGCTAACATGCCGCTGGCCATAAAATGTATTGTGCTCTTTTAATATTGTATTCTAATGCATATTTTGCTAGAGGAATAAGAAAGTGAAGATGGCGCCGACAACGTGCAATTAGATGTTTCATGACATGGTCAGTTGTTTGACTTCATTACGTACATTTATGTAGACAATGAACAGACCAGGTGCAAGGTAACTAAAAGAACATGGGTTAAATATCTACCACAATCTGAAGTTTAAAATTATGTCGTTAAAGGAAACATGAATATAAAATGATGCAAGATTCAATTGAAATCGTATTCCCGGCGAATAATCTGGTCGCCGAAGGCGGCTAGTAAATAATAGTATTCAGTAATACATGTTGCAAGAAAATAATTCATATAAAATTATGCTGGACAGAGTATGACATTTTTGCAAAAGAAAAAAAAGTTCGCATGAGATTTTTTTTAATATATGCTTAAGTATAATGCTTAATACTAGCTACAATTAAAATCAATCTATTTATTTCATAAATGAAGAAAAAGTTATAACTTAACAAATAAATTGTTGCTAAGCAAAAATGGCGCATACAAAAGCTGAAAATGTGTAAGCATTTTTTTTATTAATGTCTGACAAAAGCAAGATACGATGGTTTTTAATAATTAGAGCATGCCAAAAAATTATTCTACGTTAAAAGTTCATATTGAAAAGCAAATAAACTACACCTTATATAGCCTCAAATGACTGAGGTTTTGACATCTTTTTCGAATTTACTCAGTTTCTTTAAAATGAGAGTAGGCTCAGGTGTAAAATCTGCATCACAGCGGTCACTATAGAAATGGGTATTGCGCATTCTCCTAATTAGGGAGGGAATGGTTGAATCAAATACGTTTAAATCGCAATTTTCAACACTGACATTATGAAAAGGTATGGTGATATCGAATATATGGTAGATTGTCAAATATCCGGTCTAGTTAAAAAAATAATATTCCTTAGTAAAATGAGGTATATTTTTTGCAAGAATTAACCCTACGTTTTACGTTATTGTTTTATTTTAAAAGTGTACGTATTCATATTGCAGTACAGTATGCATGACTTTATTATTCCTGCAATTAATTTAGACATTATAGAATTTATCTTAATGTGTATACATTTTTATTTTAGGACCTTCTTTTTCTGATTTTTTTAATATAAAGTACAGTACGGTACATGGCAAACATTTATAAAGCACTGGTCCGTACGGAGGGGTCAGAAGATTTGAATACGAGACGGTTTGAGTATAAAAAGGGTATTTCATGGAACAGTGTTCAAAAGGGTGTTAAACATTTCATCATTTTTTTTTTTTTTATTGTAGTGAAGCAGCATTAGTGTCATGCCACCAACCTCCACGTAGCTGTTCCGACCCACAACCAAAAGAAGTGAAGTGGAAGCAGTTGTGTGGGAGCAGGGTTGCCATATTGGCCTTTTTTCAAAACCCTTGGCCTTAAATTGATTTTTGGCCTTATTTTCGTTAATGACTCTTAGAATAATTTTTCATTACTTATTCTATTGTTTTTTTAATAAATTTTTGATAGTACACATTTCAAATGATATATAATGAGCTGTCAAACGAAATAACTCCTGAATAGAACAGGGATGTTTTAAATTTCTTTCACTTAAATTTTAGTTTAATAATAGAACATTGAACGTATGCCTATCAAGTGGGATTCGTTTTCATGAAGGATAGGTGTTTTTCTAAAAGCAAATGACGTTTGCAATCAATATGTCAAATTTGGCCTTATTTTGATCAGGCAACCCTGCGTGGGAGACAAGGTGGAGGATGACATCGAGTATGACACAGATAAAGTGGAGTACGGTTTGTAGGGGATCCAGGGTGGACACCAAGATATAATTGTAGTGCTTATGAATAACCTTAAGCTGGAATCTAAATGTATATATGTATGTAGCTCCTATCTACTCAAGATAATAGTTTACTGGAGTAGACAGTACAGCAATCAGTTTTAATACATTAGAAGTAAAATTGAATTAACTGAAACTAGTCAATCTTAAAAAAAAAGAAAGATGTGAAATAAAAAAAATAAACAACTTTAATCAGCTCTTAATAGATTGCAGTTCTTTTAAACAAAAGTGTAAACAGCAAGGGGAGACTGGGGATGTTTGACCCACTTTTGAAAAAACTGTATCCCCTTTTCCTTAAAAACAAGATTGAAATCTAGTTTTTTCACCATTTTATAACTCATATTATGGGGCATATTTCCACACTATTATAATTTATAAAATATTTAAAATAACATTTTTTATAAAGATTTTTCAAAATAGTAAAAACTGGGTCAAACATCCCCACTTCAGGGAGGTTTGACCCACTTATTAAAAACAAAATAAAATTATGTTTAAAAATTAGTAATGACATATTAACTCTTAATTAACTATTCCTCTTTATAACATACAATTCAGAATTAGTTTATTTCGTCAACAGCATATAAACTGCATTCTGTGAAAGTTTTTATAATCACCAAAGTCAAATGTTTTGCGACTCTTTCGGTTTTACTACACATTTGTTTTAATTAAAGCCCATTGCTCAACCCAGACTTCACAAAGTAATTCTTTATGCCTGTTTATAAATTCTTTCAACCAGTCATAGCTAGCAGATTTGTTTGTCAACTGTCTTTGGAATTAATCCATAATGTAACTCGGAAGCAAGCTGTAAATATTCCTCAGTTTCCCCTATATCAGGGAATACTTGACAGGAGACATGATTAGATTTAATTATATGTTTCCATCTTCAAAGCCTTTATATTTATCCATATATACCTCTTCCTAAAGTTTTTTTTTTATCAATTTAATCCTCAACCAACGCTTTAACATTTTTATCTTTTTAAATTATGGACAGAATAGTAGCTTTAATTAACGTCGGGAATACCTTTCTTTTTTTATTTTATTCCGACTTACAGAAAAACGGCATAAAAATAAACAAAGACATTGTATATTATCTTCATTATTTTTTAATTAAACATACTGAAGTGTTAATAAGACCCAGGGAAGAAGAGATATTTAGAAATTGAATAAATGCTAATGTAGCAATTTTTTTCTTTTCATTGTTAAAGATTTTAATACCTATTTGCCCAATAATATCCAAGATATAATAGAATAAACAGCAGCATATATTGAATGGTACAATACTACTTTGATGAAAATTTTATATGCTTTGAGCATTTTAGGCACAGAATTTTCCAAATAAGATATAAATCTTGCAAACATAGAAATTATTAATTAAATTACTTTTAAATTAAGTTAGAAAAATGGAATATATGAGATTTAACTTTAAATTAAAAATGTTAGCCTTTTAAAATTATAAAATGGGGAGGTTTGGCCAGGGTCAAACCTCCCATACTTGCTATATGGATAAAACATCCCCTTGCAGCCATTTTATTAAAAACGCACATATTAATAATTATTGTTATTTCTATTTAAGTGGATAGTCTTTCAGAGCATTATTTAAGGTAGCTTTATAAACCAAAATATTTTTATAAATTTAACATATAATTAGCACAGGTTCTTACAAATGAAAAACCAAAAATTTACTTTCCTAAGCAAGAAATATGAAATAGCTTCTCTATTTTTTTTGCAAATGTCTTAAAACTTTAGTATGGTATGCAGTTGATGATTATTGAGCTGCCATCTGGTATTTAATCTTTGAAATCAGTTTTTTAAAAAAAGTTAAAGGGGATGGGTCAAACCTCCCCTATGGTCAAACATCTCCAGTCTTCCCTACTGACAAATTTTTTAACAATCCATTCAAACAGAACATAGAAAATAATAATGCACAGTAAAGAAAGCCCCCCTCCCTAAAAAAGGAATACATCTAAATTGCAACCCTAGTTGCCTTATGTACCCAAAAAGTGGTCATAAATATTAGGAGAGTACAATTAGGTAACCACAAATTGGCGAAATATGGAAAAGTGGACAGAAAGGTACAATCAGACTAGGTTCACAATATACTACAACTCGGTACCTTATTGCAGACAATCCCCAGGAGGTACTCATAATTTTCAAAAATAGATTATGATGATTAACTTTCTCACAGAATCAAGAATAAAACTCCGATTTGAATTTTTCTCAAAATAACTGGCTTGTAGTTATCTAGTCATACTCGCTAGCAGTGGCATAGCAATGGGTGGGAGGGGTGTGGTGGTGCAAGAGGGGTGGTATTGATACCCCAGGCACCATGAAGACAAAATATTAGTCTGTTTGTCAATTTTTAATATCAAATATCAAGAGAGGTGCAAAATAATATGCCACATTCACCCTTGCTCTGCCACTGGAAAATCATATGTCCCAGTACCACTTGCCCTTCCTCTGCCACTGGGAAGCGGGAAAAATCATATTAGCCCCGGTACCACTAGCCCTTGCTATGCCAATGAGAAGCGGAAAAATCATATTATGCTCCGGTACCACTTACCTTTCCTACACCACTGCATGCTGACCAGAATAGGGAGAGAGGGGGTTGCTTATTTTAACCTCCAATGCAAATGTCTTCCAGTGTGCAATGGCAAAGTGACTGGGAGGGGGGGGGGAGGATCAAGGGACATATTAGGCAGACAAGGTACCATTCTTAGAGGGCTATGGAAAACAAAATATAAGTGCTTATCGGTCACTTTTTTAAAGCTAAATATAATGAGGGGGTAAAAAAATATTATGCCTCCAGGTGCTACTTATCCTTGCTACGTCATTGTCCCCAGTTGATGTATAATTAGAGTAATAATGGGAAATGAAACTAGGGATGGGAAAAACCAACTGGTTTTAACCAAAAACTGTTTTTTTAAATTCTGTTGACCAGTTTTTTTCGGTCATTTTTTAAAAAAAAATCCAATAACCGTCTAAAAAAAAACGGATAGGGAGATAGGCTCAATTAGACTAAAATTTACCAAATTATGAAGCTTTGAAGTTCATCATTTTAGACCAACCAATGACAACGGTTTCCTTGAGGCGTCTGTTGGTTGGCGAATTATTGAAAGAGTCTTTATGAACAGATAACAGAATGATTTCCTATAGAAACAATACTAATAAAAATTTTTGTCTACAAACGGCATTTGTTTTTATAAAAAAACCAAAAACCGGTTATTTCAAAAATCGGTTATTTTGAGCAGTTATAACCGCCAGGTTAAACAGGAGGTGAAAAAACCTGACCAAAAACTGGTTACTTTCACAATAACTGCCATCCCTAAATGAAACTGAAACCATTGGCACATAAAATTATTTTTAGATTTACCTACCACATCTTATAAAAAAAGACTTTCTTTTTAGTAAATGTATAAAACAGAAAAAACTAAACCATAGATACATACATATACATGATCAAATATAGATTACATAAAGAGTAATCATTAATATTAAAAAGTAAAGGTTGCTAAGCTAGAAAAGCCAAAACAAGCTTTAAGAATTTAATATAATCAACTTAAGAGGGAAAAACAACTGACATTATTAATTATTACAAAATAACAATTTGTATTATTCTTTATTTTCAAATAAAGAAAAACACAATGCTCTGAAGCAAATAACAAAGAAGCAATATAAATTTCTGTAAATGTTACTAGGATATTGAAAATGCTGTAAGAAAATATAATATGTACCATATAATATGTTATAAAAAAGTAGAAGGTGTTTAATTTCAATCAACAGAAATTTTGTGAACAATCTGGCAACAGTAAGTTTTCCAAATCTTTAAAAATATAACACATAGCAGAATTATTTTAATATCAAACCAAGGGATAAAAAGGGAAAAACACAGAATAAAACAGAAACTGAGAAGGAAAAAAATATATATATCTAATTGAAAACAAAAACGTAAACAATAAAAACAATCCAAAAATGTTATACAAAAATATATAAATCAAAAGACATGTTTACAAAATAGTTCATATAACACAGAATTATATCCAGATATAACATGACTTTTTTATCTAGGTAGGAATAATAGCATACTAACGCAAATAATAGATTTCCATCTTTCCAAAAATGTTAAATTTTCTTTATTCCAAGCATTTTTCATATAAAATAATTAATATAAACTATACTGATATTTCATGAATTGAAATTATTGAGAGAATTTATTAAAATATAGACAAATTCAAACAAAGAGAGATTTCAAATTAACTAGAAGTAAAATTATTATTCTGTGATGTTAATTTATTTGGTACTTTTCCATTTGGTAATAACACTTGTTGCTCAGCATAAAAATATAGGCTCGAAATGTCACTCTTCAAGTAGTGTAGAAGTTGCCAAAAGATATCCAAGTGTGCTAAGTTCAGCAACATTATACAGCGAAGTTGGTAAAAATTCGCACATTTCACTATTTATGGCTACTATAACTGGTGCATTTGATACACATTTTGGCTGCTATTGTGCTAACAGAAAATTCATTCTGTACTTTTCCAGTGATAAGGACCAAATAGTCGCCAAGCCTGAATGTTGATACTATTTCGTTAGTGTCAGCTTTCATCATTAAGATTTGGTGATGAGAACTAGAGTCAAGATTTGCCAAATTATCGCTATGATTTTGCAGGTTTTTGTCTGAAAATTCATTGATGGAAAAGTACCATTTATTCTTTCAAATTATTACAAAAAGTGCAAAATCCCCAAAGTACACACTATTCTATTAAAAGACAGATTAAGTGCTCAATATGAACTATTATTTAAAAGACAAAAATATATCATTTTAAGGATTACATAAAGAAACAAATGACACATTATTTACAGGATAAAAAAGAACTGAATTTAAGTTTCAGATCTTAGAAAAATAAGACATTTCTTGAAAGAATTAAAACACCGTTCAATACAGTAATAAATAAGAAATAATCATGAAAATAGAAATAATCATCAAATGAGAAATAATCATGAAAGTTTAATGTTTAGTTTAAAAACTGGTAGTAACTTTTTCCACTACAATGACTTTTTGAAAGTAATAAAACACTGTTCAATACAATAATAAATAATGAAAGAGAAATAATCATGAAAATAAAAGAAATAATCATCAAATGAGAAATAATCATGAAAGTTTAATGTTTAATTTAAAAATTGGTAGTAACTTTTCCCCACTACAATGACTTTTCGAGAGTAACAAAACATTGTTCAATATACTAATAAATGAGAAAAAATCCTGCAAGTTTAATGTTTAGTTTAAAAACTGGTAGTAACTTTGTCACACTACAATGAAACTACATATTTTAACACTCTGGGTTGTTCGGTCTCCCTCGTAAAGTGTTTCAAAAAGCGAGTGATCGAAGACCCCTTATCTGTTTTAAAAGTACATCTTCCTCCAAAAAGATGTTCCAAAACTGCAGCGGATCCAGTCGGCGGGCCCGCCCGGTGGGGGGGGGACGGTCAGCAACCGCCGCGGAGGGACTAACCACAAGAATCCGCTCTATTCAGCTTGGAACCTATTTAAACCAGGTTTTACTGCTTTCGGAGATCCCACCTGTGGTGTGACTAAATTAACACTTAAGGTTTTCGAGATGGACAGTTAGGAATTATTTTCTGCATATTACCCATGTAGTGTCAATAATACCAGAAGATGAAAATACATCGTTAAAGCCAGATAAAAAAATGAAGGCTGTATTACTTATTTTTAATGTTGAGAATTTCTAAAAATGTGAACATCATTGAAGTTGCATAAAAGTTGATATTTAGAGTCCAAGGTCAACGTAGAAATACATGTGAAACACTCAGAGGGTTAAATTTTGTGTTTATTTACAAAACTAAATCAAATTTTTGATCACAACAAAACACCAACTTAAAAATAAACAGAGAAACATATGTTAAGCACAGACAAAAAAATTTTTATTGCACTTTTTATTTGAATATATCAAAAATTGAAATATAAATGAAAGAAGGAGGGGAAGTAATCAATAAAGATAAAATTAATAAGTTTTGGAATGCTACGGTAAGATTTTTAAAAACTTTTTCTCGTTTGCAGGACAGCAGCCGAAACGAAGCCTTACAGTTCTTTCATATTATATCGCTGTCATTCTGCATTAACAGTTTTACTTGCCCCAGTAATGGGAAAAAAGATTTCCCCACCCCCATACATTTATTTAGAAATAAATTTATTTACAGTAAACTCGATTATCTGGCATTCAAGTATCCGGAAAGTTCAACTAACCGGAAAAATTAGAAAATGAGTTTTTCTAAAAATTTTACATCTGCACGCCAAAATTTAGCACGTGCGGGCGCCGTTCCATTCACACAGACAGTTTATTTCTGGGAAACAACGTTCGTTCCGCACGGAGTGGCGTAGAAGGAAAAACAAATAATATACAGTACTGTGATTTACACAGACTTGTTTTATGGAGGGGTTGAAAAGCAAAAGTGAGAACCAAAAAAAAAATCACCTTTCGCCAAAAAACAAGACGTAAAAACCAAATCGGCAACCAAAAAAAAAAAAAAAAGGACAAGTCGGTAAAAAAAAAATAGCTCATGGGGTGTACTCCAGATTGGTAAGTCTCTTTTTTTTTTGCTTTATTTATTTACTCTCCAAATACCGGCAGATGTTGATTCCGCTTACGCAATATCAAGTGCAGGAGAATTGCAGGTGTGTGTATTGCGCAATTACCCTTGCGATCTTTTAAAAGATAATTAGTTTTAATATTCAATCTGGGATTTGTTTATGATCACTTAAAAGAGTTTTATTATGCTTGCTGAGTAGAATATTTTTCAGTTTCGTTGGCTATTTTTAAATGTTTATATTTTTACAATCTATATATTTACAGTAAAAATTCGGCTACAGGTCATATATATTTTTTTAAATCATCAATGTTAAATTAAAATCTTCATAATGCATTTTGTAAATACAATGTTATGGGAGATACAGAAGTATTCTTAAAAATTATATTTAATGCACATTTCAAAATGACAAAAACAAATTATTTGGCCGAATTTTTTTTAAAGGCTATAATCTCCCCCCCCCCCCATTTTTCCCGTCACACTCAACTATCCAGACTTTTCAGGTATCCGGAAATCGGAGTTTCCCGAGCATGCCGGTTAGTTAAGCTTTTACTGTATAAAAGAAACAATGAAACTATTAATTTGTTTACAAAAAATGCAACATACATGCGACACCTTCATGCGATTCATTCAGTCGTATGGGGGGGGGGAGGAATATGCCTTATTAAAATACAAAGTCGGAAAATTTTGATGCCCTCTCCCTAAAATGCAAGAATAAATCAATGTTTATAAATTTCTACATTATATCTGAAACTTTACTTAACAAGTCTTTTATGCACATTAGAGACATAATACATCCACCCTCCTCCATGTTAGGTATATAAAAGACACAAAGAAGTAAATTTAGAACTTTTCAGTACAAAACAGAATTTCTAATTCAACTGGGAAGAGAGTAAATCTTCTAACACTAAGCCAATCCAAATTATTCATAAAAGTTAACTTGCATTTTAAAACTGGTTAGCATAAGAAAAGTCGTATGTCTATAAAATAAACATTTCATTCTGAATACAATAAAAAAATTGATAGCTTATTATGGGTAATAGGAGCTGACAAATACAAGAAAACAAAGTAGAATTTGCAATGTTTATCTTGAAAATCGTATCTTTTAATGATATTACAAATATCTTAGGCACAAACTTTACTTCATTTTCACCTATATCTTTTTGTATCCAATTTGTATATGATATGAAAATTAATTGCTTATGATGGGTAACAGAAGCTAATAGAAACAAAAAAATCTAAGCAATGCTCATGTTGAAAATCATATCTTTAGTATCCCTTTAAGATGGCCGTATGTTAGTCACCAATAGGTTAAATACCGACAACTCAAAAATGGACAGTATCTGCCATCTAATGAGAAAAATAGATTTGTAGATTCTGGAAACAAGAAAAATCATTTCTCCTGGCATTTACTACATGCAACTATCCAAGAAGCAGAAATATAAGCTAATGTCTAACCCGTACGATCGCACAGGTTCGGCCTCAAAGGGATAGCTTATATTATAAGGGTGTTTTGAATTTCTTAGCACATGCTTTAGATCATTTTCACCTAAACAGTTTTTTTTTTTTTTTAATCTTACATTTGTTTAACATACACATTCGAAACAACATATTTGATTTCTTGTACAATATACGAAACATTCCTATTTTACATGTAATTCTGTACGTAACCAATCACATACATATTCTATAGCAACATAAACACGAAGCACATTTCAGAAAACGTAGCTATAGAAATCTAATTAAACTTTTCATCAAAGTAATATTTGTAGCCTGCATTTTTATTGGTTCAGATACTAATTTGCTCTTTCAATTAGTGCAAAAACTTTCTGTACAAGACTTTTTGCAAAATTTCTCTGAAAAGATCTGGTAATAATCCTGTACTTTTTTCCTATCTTTTTCATTGAAAACTTAATAACTCCGACACTAATGACATATCAACAGCATCAGTGACTATTAGTATTCTTCCTCGATATACAGTATTATCCAAATTCAAAATGGCATCAGTAGCTTCCTTTTCCTTTTCAAAGCAAATTATTGCTTCTGTTGGAGTTTTATCCTTTCTTGGTTCATTGCATACAATGAAGACTTTAATAGGATTAAAATCAGCAAAAAGTCTGTATAAATCTCTTGTAGGCAAGTACAGAGGAAAATTAACAACAGATACAAAACTTAAGCTCTTGCAATCTTGGGAACGAGGTTGGTTATGAACAGTTTCTAAAGAAGATTCACTGGCATTTCTATTGCGAGTTTGATACTCCTCGCTTAAATCAGTTGGTCGCTGCCCAGCACTTGTTGAATTTTCTCTGTTATGAAATGTCTTGAAAGAACCAAACCTTTCACCGATAGTTTTATGATGACCAGATGCATCAGTTTTAGATTTTGAAAACTTTAAGAAAGTTTCTTGAGGATTGATGCATAGATCAGATTTTTTTCCTTCAGCTTCACTTAAATTTTGACAGTAACTGCTTGTATTTTTTCCCCTACCACCATTGAAAGAAGTTTGAGCATAGTAACTACTCTGTTGGGAAGAATAGTTGGACTCGGAAAAGTGTGATGAATAATCCTGAATTTCACGATTTTTCGAAAGACTCTCATTTTGCTTAGCAATTCTTTTAGAATTATTATAAGTATTTGGTGTTGTCAAATGGCCAGCACTAGTACCCATTTCATATTTCTTAGGGTAAGTATTTTTACTGTAAGAATTTACCATTTGTGGTGATGACTGTTTCGAAGGTCTAGCTTCCGATTGGACAAACATCCCATTATTTCCATAAACAGAAGTTGAACTGTTCACGTCACACGTATTTTTCGGATGAACATTAACTGCACCATATTTCAAAATGGATTTCTGAATTTGTTTCTGCAAATTTTCATCAGCTGCTCGTACAATCAAATTGCGCCCGCACACATCTATATCATGCAAATTTGCAACGATTTCTATTAGTTGGCGCTCACTAATGCAGTGCAGGAATGAATAACATTTGTTTTTATTTCTAAAGAAGACATCCAATTCAACTCCTTCATAATCTTGAAAAAGGTTTAATACATCATCTTCAATAAAACTCAGGGGATAGTTCCCAACGTATATTTTATGAGGCATTATTATTCTATTTAAACGCAATATTGGTTGTCACTGAAAAGACTGCAAGTGTTTGGGACGTTGCTATAAAGCCGCTTTGTCTCCAATTGAAGAAAAAAAATTGAGAGCTAAATGAGACATAAAAGCCGGCAATACCGCCCACTCTTCCAGCTAGCATCTCCGAAACAAACAAAACCAATCAACCAAACCCAAGAACAATATTTACACTTTTATATTGCATTCATTTCATTTCAGTTGGTATTCGTGGGTTTGTTTCATATGATTTGAAAAAGGGGTTTGGGGGATTTTCAGCTGCAAAGGCTATTATCCCCTATTCATTCCAAAGTTTTTTTCAATCCGTAATCAAAACAGAAAGAAAAATTGCCATCAAAAGATGGTCCAAAACTATTGCCGATCTGATTCGGTCAAGAAAAGAATTGAAATTTCATTCATTTCTAAATATTTTTCGACTTCTACTTTTACTTCCATTCAAAGCGCGGTTTTCTGATTTGTTTCGCGTATTGTTTCAGAATAATTTGACTTGGCATCTATTTTTATTAAAAAAATGAATGGTCATCAGCTGCAAAATGGTTCAAATATGAACGGATTTACCAGGTATTATTATTTTTAACAGGAATATAAAGTCTGTTTGTTGTGGATATTGCAAATTTTATTATTCTAACATGTTCTTTGTTTTGTAGGCATGATGAGTATCAATATTTGGATCAAATTCGTTTGATTTTAGAGCGCGGCCACGTTAAGAAGGATCGCACCGGCACAGGGACTAAATCTTATTTTGGAACCCAAGCTCGATACAGTTTGAGAGATGGTTCGCAATAGTTTTATTTTCTGTAGAATTAAAAAAAAAAAGTCTCATTATAATCTGCTCTGTAGCAATTTTCAGCTTTTCATTGTCTATTTTTAAATCTAATTTGCCGTCGAAAGAAGTTTTTAAAAAATAATATTGTTTTAAAAGAATTACATTTTTAAAAATAGAGATAGTTATTATTTGTTACTCTAGCTGACTTCTAGTTCATTTCTTTTATTTGTCATCTTAAATTTTAGTATATATGAAATTTAAAAATTGTGTGCTTTACACATTTTAAAATTATGACGAGTTTTCATAATTTTAATTGCCTTTTTTGTCATTGAAAGCTTACAGAAGATAAACTTTCTTTTTTCCTAATGTATTGTTTTCTCTTTTAAACAGGAACCTTTCCTTTAATTACAACAAAAAAAGTTTTTTGGCGAGGTATCTGCGAGGAACTCCTTTGGTTTATTTCTGGCAGTACCAATGCTAATGTTCTGAAAGATAAAAATGTCCATATATGGGACGCAAACAGTTCTAAAGAGTATATGGCATCTATCAACTTGTCCTACCCTGAAGAAGGTATGTAGCAACCATGCCCTATTTCTTGCCTCTATTATTAACTTGCCACTTCGACCACCAGCTGCCAGTGTTACCCACGACCCTTGAATTTTATTTGCCTTACTCAGTGCCCTAGAAAAGTACTTGATTTTTTGTTGGGCCATTTAAAAATAAGTATATGTCCATCCAATGTTTTTTGGGACAGAAGAGAAAACCAGTGTATAACTTGGTTTTGTCTTGAGAACTCCACCACCAGAAAAAAGGGTGTTTGTTGGGAATGCTGTCAGTTATCAGTCTTTTCTTGTTTTGTATCTTCAAAGACAGCTTAATTTGACAACACAATAAAAGCTAGAGAGGGTATTTCTCTGTCGCAATTATTCTAATGTATTTTGAAAGTAACTGATATATTTGAACAGAATTTTGTTCTCGGCAATGAAATCTGTTTTCAAAATGTTTGTTATTTAATTTCATAGAGCCATAGAAGTCCGTTTTCATGTGAGGACAATAACTCAAAAGCTTAAATAACTAGATGGAAAAAATTTGGTACACAGTTTTCATCTTTAGAATTGTATATCTGTATCAAATTTATTATTTCAGACGCAAAAATGCAAACAATTAATTTGATTTAAATTTATCAGTTACGTTTTTATGTCTAAAATATGTAATTTTATGGTCCTTGAAAAATCCTTGAATTTTTTTCTTTATTAAGAGTGTGAACTCTGGCTGGTTCACTAGGGATATTGGTTGTGTTTAATTTCAATCAAATCTCTTAAGTCTTGCACTCAGGATCTGTGGTTTGGTTGCTCGAGGTTGTTGTCATTTGGAATCTGACCAGTCGCACTGTTTGCACGGCACATACGCAAACCACAACAGTCCGTATGAACAGGTGCATGAGCTGTACTGAGGTTTCTGTCTGCTGACTCACTGGCCTTTGATGTCCTAGCATTTACCAACATTCATCAGAACAGACATGCTTCCCCATCTCTCCTAACCCTTTAACATTCATTGATTTCGCAGTAAAACCTCACATTGAGCATTTTATACTGCACATGGGCAGAATGTAGCATAATTTTTCCAACTTAAGAACCAGATATATAGGACAACTTATGTAAAAATTCCAGTTCAGTACCGTTAGTATTCATAAAGATATCCGCCGTGCAAGAGCTAAATTGCTTTTGTTCTCTAAGAGAAACAAAATGTGGAGGGCTCTTGCACAAATTGATACTCTTTAAAATTGAATCTTCGAAAGTAATATTGAAGAGTATGAAATTTTTTTACACCCTTATCGTATTTGACTTTTACCCTTGAATGCCCATCGTCCTATTTATAGGACAGTTGCATTTCACTTCCGTGGCTAAACCAAATGCATTCCATTGTTTCTTTTTTTGATTAGTTTATGAAGTTAATAGGTTTCGCCAAACTCCTAAACACTTTTCAACAGGTTCAGTTAGCCAGATTTTGAAGTCAAAATGTTGTCATTTTGAATTTTTTTTTTATATTTCCTTTGATTTATTTTTGAGGGAATGTAAGGAATTATAAAGGGATCTTTATTTTTTGATATTTTACTATATTTTAAAAATCTTTAATATTTGTGTAACAAAAGTTTTAAAAAAATAATTTTTCTTGATTTTTTTTAAATTTATTTTTTTCTAAAAAAAGAACCCTCCCCCCCAAAAAAAAATAATTTCACTTCATAGTAAATTTAATCTTAATGTTTTAAATATGATTTAATAGAAATTTGTTGAAATCCATGTTTTAAATTAATTTGGGCATTAGTGGGTTCAAAAGTGTCATAAACGCAATAACGTTTCCTGAACATGACCAGTGCCATAGTGAGGGTAAGTTGAGCCCCAGGCATAATATGATTATTTTAACCCAACTGTCATCAGTATCTTAGCATGTGTAAATTACATCCGTGGCATGATATTTTTATGTCCCCTCATCATAATTTGCTTTAAAAATGGCATAAACTCTGTAATTTTTTTGAGTCCATGGCATCTATATCCCCGGTCGTTATGCCACCACCCCTCAAGTAACAAAGAGCCTATGTGTTTCCACGACGAGAGGGAAGATGTACTTCAGACAACAAGCCACTGACCATGGGAACAGGACTTTATACATAATTTGACATTCACGTCTCACTCTCCTGTAATGTACAAGTGTTTACCAACATTCACCAGAACAGTCGAGCGACTCCAACTCCCCTCAAGTAACTCCTACAAAGGGACGGAAGACATACTACAGACATCAAACCATTAACCGTGGGAACAATGCTCTATGTATAACTTGGTATCCATGATTTCTTCAACAAAGTATTTTTATGCATTGAATGAATTTTTAGCTGTCAGGTTAGAAAACTTAGCTTTTGAAGTGAATGAATCACTCTTTTTTTATATTTAATTATATCTCTGAAATTTTGAGAATACTTTATCCATGATTTTTTGAGAAAATATACATATAAATACGAGCTATCTGCTTTTGAACTGAACAGGAAAAACGTAAAAAGACGTTTGCGCCGCTCGGAGGGTTAAAGTGAACAGTTGATTCTAACATTAAGATGGTGTGACATGTTTTACTCGTATTATATGTTATGCCTAACAATTTGTTAGTTGGACTGAAGCATGCTGATAAAAAATAAATAAGTTGAAGATTAGAAGTATAATCATCAATATATCAGATATATTACTTAGAGGGCTTTGTTAATTGAATCCACAAATATATTTGATAAAATAAAGTAACAAAATAAAAATTCATTACAACATTGCCAAAGAGGTTAACTTTCAGTCTACGGTGCCCACTTACTTCGTTCCTCTTAGGATCGTCAACTCTCTGCCGCCAAGAATGGAGAGGAGAGGATATTTGTTTTGATTGCGCAATGATGATTTTAACGAGTGAGATGTGCGCATGCGCGGAAATTGATCTGTTCATCGGTGTTTTGCGCATGGCGCGATATTACGATTCGTTTTGATTGGTTTGTTCCATTGTTCCGTTTGATTTAATTGGCCGATTCAATCGAATTTGTTTTGTCTTTTTGATTTTCATCTCATTTTATCATTTCGTTACGTGCGCTTCGTACAGCTGTTGTTGATTATGGCATTGGTTCCATTTCGAAGTGTGTGGATCAGGGATTGATAGCAAGCGGATATCAGTGTCCTAAGTGTAAACAGAAATTGGGCAATTAGAATAGGTATGTGAAGTTTTAACTACACTTTTCTCGTTTTCGAACATTTTCAGTCACTTTTAGGTTCAGAATTGTGTATTATTCTACGTTTCCGCTTCTCAATGATTAAGCGAAGCTACTAGTGTCCCACTTTGCAGAAAGCGAAGCCGCTGATGTTTTTTTAAGTTAAAAAGAATTGCCCGGTACGCGTTTGAAATGCCGAAGGCATTGCGTGCTCAATCGCTCCTTTTCAAATGAAGCATGCGCAGTGCAGCAATGAAAAGCGCACTGCGCATCCCAAACAGTGTTTGGCGCCAGCAAATGAAATTGCACCAAGATAAATTGGCGAGAAGCAAGTGGGCACCGTAGACTGAAAGTTTACCGCCAAAGAATATGAAAAAAGAAGATTCAAAGTCTTAATTCCTTAGTTTTCAATAATGGAAGAAAAGTCTGCCATTAAATATTTATAGGAACAATGAAAACAGTTTAAATTTCAAGTATAGCTTTGATATATGGCATCACTGGCGATAATTTTGTTTTGGCGACTTTTCTTAATACATTCAATATAGGACCCCATTGGTGATATTTTGTTTTGGCGACGTAACGATACAATGTTTGGTTAGGCGACAAAAAATCACCAATGCAAGATTATCGCCAGTGATGACGTATACCAAATCTGTTCCAAATTTCGTTACTACAATGAAAAGTATTGTTGCAAATTATGCATAAAAATATTAAAAAACATTTTTTTTTTTTTAAATTTAGGGAAAAATTGGTAGAACAGGGTTCGTATGCGTCCTTAAAAGTCTTTACTTTTACATTTAGTCCTTACAAATCCTTATTTTTATGGCCCATTTTTAAAAAGTCCTTACTTTTTGCCACCTCAGCTAGAGCAAAATACATGCAGTATTTAGAAAGTGAAAGATCCAAAGAAAAGACTGAAAGAAAACAACTGAAATGAAAAGCTCTAGGAGGAAATAGATTTTTTAAAACAAAAGAAACTGTTCCAAACAAATGGGGAAGCAAATGATTTAGCTAATGAGGCTGAAAAATCAAAGGACATAAATTTATTGATTCAATCGCATGAACTAAGAAAAACAATTACTGAAAAGAAATTAAAATAAATACTGTGGATTTAAAATTGAATGAAAAACGTTTGGAATTAAAAGATATTTAATTTGATTACCAGTTTCATGTTTTTTTCGTCAATTTATTAACTTATATTTTTTAAGAGTTTTTGTTGTGTTAAATTTGTAATGTATCTTCTATGTTTTATATTATACTTTATATCTAATAGATTAAATTTGCAAAAATGAGACATTTTATTTAAAAATGCATGTGGCAATTCGTTAAGTTTATTCAATTTAGAGGTCCTTATTTTTTCGTTTTTTTAGTCCCTAAAAGTCCTTGATTTTCTTTTAAGGAAATGTGTATGAACCCTGTAGAACTACTAAATTGATATCAATAGAACGATAATTTTTTAATTTTAAGATAGTGCAAAGATGTTACTTAATTTTTATTAAAATTTCAAAAAATTTCTCCGAGGTGTACATTTCCACCCTTCAAATTATGCTTATACAAAATTTGATACCTCTGAGTCCACCTGTCTGACTTGTAAGAGTGTCAACAGATGGATAGACACACATTCACTTATTATTAATAGAGATGAGTTACTTTTGTATTATTTGTAAAAAAAATTCCCCCGTGAACTCCGTCATTCTAAAGTAACCAGATTTTCTAAACATTAATTAAGGAGCTCTGTATATTGAGAGGGTGGGTAATGCAGGATGCTGGACAACATCTAATTGTTCATTAATGTGCGAAATCCAACAACCTTAGGCTGTGAAATTATACATTTCACAGCATATAATACCTATATTAGGAGATTTTGAGACTCATTTTGGCTACTGTTGAACTTATGGTAAAGAACAAGGGTGATAGTAATGTGGATATATCCGGAATTTAAATTTTTTTTAAAATCCGGATCTGGAATATGCTTATGATCTTTCTCAAATTTTGTTTTAGAACAAATGTGTCATTCAAAGATTGATTATATGAATGAGAGATTATGTGTGAGATAATATAAAATATCCCTGAATATTGATAGCTTAAATGCTCTGCAAACTATGAAATATTATTTATTCTCATTAAACAAAAAATACCTGTGAAGTTTTTAGGTCAGAAAATCTTATTTGTATGGATTATACTTGTGGTAAATATCTTGGAGATAATTTATTGAATATCTGTACAACTTAATAAAGACCCTTATGTTCCATAAACCATTATGTTTATATTGTCATTCTTCATCTCTGAGGCTTGTTGATATGCACACTTCAGTTTCTCATCTAATATTTGAAGAGTAGGTGAAAATCCATCATCTGCATCATATTTATTTTCTTGTATACAAATAGAAAATATTGCAATCATAAAAAACTCAACCTTGAAATTTTGATGAATCTCCACATTTTAGATATCCCTCAAACACATTTTTGTAATTCTGTCTGTCTATGAACATGATTACTTAAAAACGTACTGAGCTAGACCTAGTTGAGATTAGGTATGTGGTGTTAATACCAAATTTGTTGATTTCTATCAAATTTTGGATAATATCCATCTACAAAAGTTTGTGTGTTCATACATAAACATGATAGCTAAAAAAAAAAAAAACAGAGAGCTAGATGATAAAATTTCATTCACATCAGAATTTTAGGTACTTATCAAATTTCAGGCCAAATCTAGCAATGGGTTGACTGTTGATCTATATTTTCATGCACATGTGAACGCGATAACTGAAAAATGCAGTAGCTAGGATTATGAAATTTGGTTTGTGGTCTTGTAAGCAAAATTACAGATTTGTGTCAAATTTGGTTCCAATTGGTTGAAAGAAGGCTTTCAAAATGCATGCTTGGTTTTCTACATTCTTGGTTTACTACACCTACAAAGCATAAAATGTGCCATAATGTGTCGCTATACTCAAGATTCCAAAAAAGGAGGATACTTCCACTTGTATTGTCACCCTTCCTTCTTGCCTCAGTCAGAGAGAAAACAATAAGGATCTGCTGATCACAGTGGCCCCACCTTAACCAAGTTCTGCAATTTTCATGCATGGATCACACCTTTCTAACAAGAAAATATAGGGGAAACCACTTCTGTTCGTTTTAAACTTTCATTTTGGTTAACTAAATAAATTGTTTGAATAATTGTATGTGTTTGGATATTTGTATGCACATCACATTTTATCCTGAATCATTTGAAATTATGTCGGACCTTTACTTGTGATCATTTTCCAGATTTTTAAAATAGGATCGCAATCACCCTTGAAAAATACTAACATTTCCATACACATTAATGTTCCTTAAACATCGATAGTGTAGTCGATAGTTTTCCCAAACTATCGACTGAACTATTGATAGTTTCAAAACTATTGATGGTATCGATAGTTGTCTCCCCAGCGATGCTATCGATAGGTGCTCTTCCAGTCGATAATTTTAAAACTATCGACTGAAAATACACCTATCGATATTATTGCCAGGTAGAAAACTATTGATAGTTTTAGGAAAGTCGATGCTATCTATTGTTTCAGTCGATAGTTCCGAAAACCCGATACTATCGACTTGGCTTCGATAGTCTATCACTGTTTAAGAAACACTAATATACATCATGTGAACTTTTTTTTTATGCAGGAGATCTTGGTCCAGTATATGGATTTCAATGGCGGCACTTTGGAGCCAACTACACTGACATGAGCAAAGATTATACCGGCAAAGGGGTTGATCAGTTGCAATATGTGATAAACCTTATCAGGGAAAAACCATATGACCGAAGAATGATAATATCAGCTTGGAATCCTCCTGGTAATTGTTTTATCTCTTTTTCCATATATTTCTAATATTAGGTATATATTAAGCTAAAATGCCCTGGTGCATTTACAATTTTATCTGGAAGGTGCTATATTGCAATTTTAATTTGTTAGATCTTCTTCAACATTTTTCATTTCCCAGTTTAAAAATTTAGGCTCTTGTTTGCTCTGATATATAAATTTATAAAAACCTTTTTACTATTATTTACATATATAATATGTCATATTAAAAAGGTTTGCTAAAAACTCCTATAAAAAATTATGTATATATGTAATGATTTAAAAATTTTCCCATCTTTAAAATAAATCCTTTTTATTGCCAGTTAATTTTTAATTATGAACAGATTACTTCGACTTCAATCCTATGATAAAAGCACTTCTACTTCAACTTGGAGTCGCATTGTTTCTAGAGCCTCAAATTCGGGACTTTTCCCCTTTCAGTACTCTTTAAGCTTGCTGCAATATTCCAACTTTCTCTTTCACAATGCAATTTTTTCCTAGCAAGACTCCCGCTTGGGCGTAGGAGTTTTCGTCATGGCCATGAAGGAATTTTGAATTATTTAATCATTGAATAATCTTTTTACCTGATTTGATTTAAACGTGTCTGAAATTTAAAGAAACTGTTATTCATTCTATAAGCCTGCTTCTTCGTTGGATATGCCAGTTTCACACCATCAATTGAAATGATCTTGCATATTGTGACAAATTCGTCTTGTGGGTGTACGTGAATGCAGTCCAATAAGCAGGATTACAAAAATAAAGCTCTTTATTTTACAGGTATTCTAAGCAAAGAAACATAACACCAATATTAAAACAGCACTTGTAAAAATTCACAACAGAGATTACCAGTAAATCTCAACACAGCACTCAAAGGTTTCTTATTAGCTCACCAGCTTGCTTGCAGATCAAAATCCAACTGACTCTTCTTGGCTTGAGAGCTTGCCTTTTATACTTTTCAGCAGGAAGTGACTTCATTACGTAGGAAGTGACATAATCTTTAGAAAGTTCATGAAACCAGTAGAAATAGGCTGAAAGTTCGAGGTCCTTCTAGAGAATTCCTTTTGTCGCCAAGATTAGCATCTCAGGGAAACAACTTTATAGCTTTGTAACAATATGTATATAAATATATCAATTTTTTAAAATATATAATAGAAAAGGCTAGAGAAATCGGAGACCATCCTGTGCTTTGGCTGTGTGACAAAGAGATTCAGATGGTCTGTCTACAAATTAGCATACACACCAGATACCGTTTTAATTCTATGGTGATTTATATTACTATGAAATAGGAGTTATACTACTGATCGTTTCAATATCCCCAGACTAGCACTTTTGGACGATTTTACTCCGGAAAGGGGTGACAGGCAATGAGTAAGATGAGCAGATTTCCAGTGTTCTTTGTTCAGATCATGCTAAGTAAAATGTATTAATCTCCCCCTCCATTTTTCACCATTCCCCTATTTTGGTGAAAATAACTCCTCCTGGTGCATGGTTTTGGCGCAGAGGGTTTTGAAATCTGAGAACACACAATAAAATTGATTTATTTTCCTAATATAATCTCAGCATTTTTTGTTTGTTTATTTTGTGTATGCTTTTTTTCTCTGAATGTTGGGAACTGAAATGCACTGAAGGCTGAATGCACTGATGCACTGAAAGGCTTCCTTAACTTAAAGATTTGCATTTATCAATTTAGCATTTTTTTTTATTATTATTATTTTGTATTTGGTAATGCAATTTTTTTTTGATGAATTTTGCATTATTTTTACTTTGACAAAACAAAATTAATTGTTAAACATAATGTTATTAACAAAATGAAAGTTTGTGTCAATTGATTCGTCAGTTCTGCTTTTCATGCCTTTTTTATTTCTTAAGCACTCTGCCAATGTGCATGAGATTTTCCACTACAACTTTTGTTAGTAAATCTGTGACATTCAGACCTGAGATATTGTTGGCAAGTTAAATGCCCATCATACAGGCATAAATCTTTTAGTTTCCAAGAAAAGGGCAAAAGTTGTTTTTTTTTCTATTCAGTTGATTTCATTATTTATGATTATAACATTATTTTATTACTGTAGGTATGTAACTTCATATATACTTACATATATATGTTTTTTGAATTGCAGACTTACCAAAAATGGCTCTTCCACCTTGTCATTGTTTGGCCCAGTTCTATGTTAGTAATGGTGAACTATCTTGTCAACTTTATCAGAGGTCTGCTGATATGGTAATATATTTATTTTGATTCTCTTATTCTGATTATCCTTTAACTGTACATTTTATGTTTTTGATGTAAATACAAACTGTTTTTTACTTTTTCATATATGAAGTATACAACGAGAAAGCATTGTAATCGTCAAAAAATTCAAACTCCAGATTTTGATTAATCTCCATGATTTAGACCTCCCTGAGTCTGAAAAACACAATTTTGGAATCAAGTGTCTGTGAACACGAAAAACTACTAAAGCTAGATGCATGAAATTTGGTATGTGATCTTTACACCCGATTTGTAGGTTTCTTTCAAATTTTGGACAATATCCGTCCACAGGAAGTCAGTTTGTCTGTCAGTCCACTTTAATGCGAACGTAATAACTCAGAAAATTAAACAGCTGGATGGATAAAATTTGGTACACAGTTTTATCATAAATGTAGGTCTGTGGCAAAATTTGGACCAAATCCATCGATGGGTTGACTGTTTTTCTGTCCGCATATTTATGTACACGATAATTCATTAACACAAAGACTTAAATAAATGAAATTTGTTGTGTGGTCTTCTAACCTTAATTGTAGACCTGTGTCCAATTTTGGTTTTAATCGGTTGAAAAAAAGGTGTTCAAATTGCATATCTTACTATGACGCAAAAATATCGTGTATCGGCGCACAACCTTCGTAAACTTGGTGAATTTTATCTCTCTTGCATTCTTGACCCTTTCGAATTGCAGCGTTCTGTGAAGACAATAACGATAATCTATCGTGGACTCTGCGATTCTTAGGCGGGTGGGTGGGGTAGGACACCTTTGTTAGGAAGTTTAGGAGAGATAATTTTCGCTGTGTTTTTATTGTTATTATTAATATTTGTTGTACCGATTACTTTCCTTTTTGCACATTAAATCTTTTGAGGATCAGATCTCCTGCTGATGTGGCATTGAAGTTTGGAGGGGGGTGGGTTGACTTATGCATTGTCCTCGTCCTCAAGCCATAGTTCAGAATTGCAGGATCTATGTCAAAATAGCCCTTGTATTCTTCTAAATGTAATGCAACGACAAAAAAATATGGAATTATACTTTTTATCTTGGATGTCCTTCAAACTATCTAAATGACTAATTATTTTAATCTGATGATTTTTCATCTGTCAGAAGTGATACATCATATTGGATATAACACAAGATGCAACTAACTAAACTAAATTTTCCTTCTTACAATTGTGTTCCTTGTCTCAGTTACCCTTTAAACCATTGAAACAAACAATTATTTTGACCTGATAACTTTCATGTGCGAGAAAGGATATTTCAAACTAGATATGATTTTTTTTATTTTACTTATTTATATGAATTTTTATAATCTGAAGAATTTTGTACTCTTGAGATTTTTTAAAAAAGTTATTATCAATACAAGCTAGATGTCATGGAAGTGTGCAAGAGGAATGGGAAATGTCAGTTTAGATGCATGGAGGATTTAAGCTGTAATTGATTTTACCCCCATCCCTTAGAAAACCACAATTGTAACTTGAAAATCAGTGAATGAAGAGACATTTTTGAGATGGATTGAAAATTTCGATTATAAAAAATTGCTATCTTTCATGACATGCAAAAACATATGTAAATTCCATGGTTGAGATTGGGATGTGAACAATTGATATAATGAGAAATGTGTCTTTAAGTTATGCAGGTTAATAAGAATTTTTCATTTCTATGTTGTGCTTTTTAGATTAGTGAATCTAGGTAATCTTATTAGAATGTATGAAGGTAGTTAAAAGCTTAATTTCAATTATTATGGCAAGAAAAATTAAATTGCTTTAAATATATGTGTAAAATTTTTCACATTCCATTAAAATGTTTAGGGGGGGAGACTATTCATTTTATCTTTTACTTGTACGAATTGTTATTTTTAGGAACTATTTTTGCCATGGGAAAGAGATATAAAGCTTACAAAATTCTACTTACTTCCACCTGCTCATCAGAATTAAGTTAAATGCGAGCTGAAGTGGTAAAGGATATTTAATACATGAAAGACGGACAAAGATTATTTAATTATTGTTAACCCTTTAAGACGAGATTTATTTTTGTAACTAATGGAATAAATACCAACTAACACTCAAAAATTGACAATTGTTCCTTCCAGCATTTATTACTTACAACTGACCAGGAAACAGAAATCTAAACCTGCATGATCGTATGGGTTCGGTCTTAAAGGGATAAGAGGGAAATTTCCTTGTAGCAAGAGTTTAGGAAACGCAGAGAAAACTCTTATGATAGAAAATTTTGAATCAATACAATTCATTTAGATGGAAAAGATCTGTGATTCCATAATACCTTTAGCATGCAGTTATGGGGAGAAAAGATGCTAATTATGTGTTATCAAAAACAACTGCTCTTGTTGCAGGAAAATTAAATAAAATCCAAATAAAAAATAGTAGCATCTTGAACGCTTGAAACTTTTATTTGTCTTTTTTTTTTCCCCCCCTTTTTCAGTTGACCTTTTTGAGTTAGAAACCAAATAAATAATCAATTTATTCTTGAGTGTCTGATGTATTATACAAATAATACTTTTTTATGAAGTTGCGATGCCTGGGAATATTATTTAGGCATATTCTGAAGACATATTATTGCTCCAATCTCTTAGAAAATAACAAAATTTAGAACTTTATTTTAGAAAAATAATGTAGTTATTTTTAATTAAAAACATTTTTTCTTGTGTTTTATATGTTGAAAGATTGTCACAGTTATCTTTTTTCTATATTGTGGGAAAATAATTTTTTATAAATATATATATATTTATTAAAAGGGGAGGACTCTGACTTAAAAAAAAACAAATGGAATATGTAAAGTATAAATGGAGCTATGATGGATAAATAAAAGCAGCTCTTATGAATAATTATTTATTGTTATAATGCATTTTTACATGGATTTTCTAATTACTTATATTAAATAAATATATAATTATTTCCATTATTGTAATTAACTTACAGAATATAGGTGAATAAACAAATAGTTGAATGAATAAAGTACAATAACCTATACACAGTAAAATCTGTTTAAAATGAACACTGTATGAAACGGAATCCTGTCTCAAATGGAAAAAAATATTTGGTCCCATCAGAAATCCTCATATACTATTTAGCCCTGTATGAAACGGAATCCTGTCTAAAGCGGAAAATTTTTCTAGTCCCTTTAGATTCCATTTAGTACAGGTTTTACTGTACAAACGAAGATGTTTTCTACCAAATGCCACTTTTATAAAACTTAAATTAAATATCAGTGTTCAGCATGCATGCATGGAATCAATTTCCTGTCCAAAGGATTTAAAAGTATTTCAGGATATAAAAAGGTCTGTTTTAAGTATTTTAAAACATCAAAAAAATATTTGCTTGAGCATTGCAAGCTCAAATGAATTTATAACTTTTACATTACCAAAGTTTTATGATCTTAGCCAACATTAGATTAGCATTGCCTCAAGAAAACTGTCATTATTTGCATTAATTTGAATTCATTTCTGAATTTTCTTTGGGTTTCTTTTGTTACTGAATCTGCTCTTAATTAAACTTCCCAATTCATTCTTTATTTCTTCTTCTCTATCTTAAATATATGCTTGGTCATAACACCATGATAAAATATTGTCTTGTACTCTTAGGGTTTAGGTGTCCCATTCAATATAGCAAGCTATGCTCTTCTTACTCATATGATTGCACATGTAACCGGTCTTAAACCAGGCGATTTGGTTCATACTATTGGTGACGCTCATATCTATCTAGACCATATTGATGCCCTCAAAGAACAGGTATGTAGTTTTCTTAAATTTTTAATTTCAAGTTTGCTTATAATGAGGTTTTCTGTATGACCCACTGTTAAACATGATGAGATTGTTGAAGTATTTATTTTAATGTAACAACAAAACTGTATACAGTCAAACCCCGTTATAACGAACCCTCAACGGACCGACTCAGAAGTTTGTTTTAACCGAGGTTCGCTGTATCCGTATTTGCAAAAGAAAATGCCCTAACGTGCTAAGATACTACTTCTATAATAAACTTTTTAATAACATAATATTTTCATTAGTAATTAGGGACAAATAAAATATTAAATGATTCACTTGCCAACGTTAGCCATGGTCACTGCAAAGTTTACAGAATGATAAGCAATTAAACTGAAATGGCAGAGAAAACATGTGATTGCTCCTAGGTTGTCTGACCAGAAAGTCCTCCCCCTTCCTTGGTTGACACCAGGCCAGGTGTCTACAGGGGAGAGGAGGGGAGATAGAAACTGTAAAAAGCCTTGCCTATTGTTCCTTTGTCCCACTTATGGGGTTAGCAGCGACTCTAACAAAGGCACAATAGGCAAGGAATGTGGTCTCTGAAACAGAGTATTTCATGCAAAAGGGGTAACTCTTGTAGAAGTTGGGTTGACATGAGCACAATTAGTAGAGAATGTCCCTTTGGGCAAGTGAAAAGTTTGAAGTTTTAGAAATTTTCAGTTCGCTGTAACTGAGTCTCTAGCGTATGCTGTTCGTTGAAAACATATGAAAATACATTATTAACATGGGACTTCAGTTGGGACTGTGTAAAAGGTTCGCTGTAACCGAGGGTTCATTATATCCCGGGTTCGCTATATCGCAGTTTGACTGTACAGATAAGTAGTTAAATACATTTTATAGAAGAAGAATATCTTAAAATTATATTTATCACCAGTTTTTAAATAAAAAAAAAACATACTTCACAGTTTTGTTGTTTTTCTTTGGACTGTAGCGAAAAAAAGTAATTTATGGATTCTTAAGTCAATACGAATACCGATTGTCATTGTTTCTGTCTCCCACACAAATTTCAAAATATATAACCTTATAATTGTAGAGATCGAAACAGAACCAAATTTAAAATCTAAATCATAATTAATAAAGCAACATTGTAAGTTAAATTTAAAGGTAGTTACATAAAAATATTGTCCATAAATTAGTACTTGCCTGTAAAGTTCAGAGAAGAAAACAACAGCCGACAATATTGCCACCTAATAGTGTATTAATTCCCTGTAAGATTGGTTCACTGCTATTTATGTATTTTTTTAGGGTGGGCTATGTATTTATGCAGGAGTGACTGCTTTCAGGATTTATCCAGAATTCCGGATTTTTCACCTTCACAAATCTAGAATTTTGGAATATTTTTAGATTCATTATCTGTCTCAAATTTTGATTTAGAACAAATATATCATTAAGATAGTGTAATAATTTTAGATTATACCAAAATCACTGGAATAGTCAAATTTGTTGTTGAATTAAATTAGTGAAAAACTAGTTGTTTTGATAAAATATGTATATTTTGTGCATCACATGAGCAATCTTCAATTACTAGAAAATCGCCCATCATGGTACGATGGGTGCAAATTGCTCTTCATTCAAGAGATTTCCCATTAAATTTGAGATGTTTAAATAGATATATATGCAATAGGACTGGGCGATGTTAAAGTTTTAGCATCGCGATGTATCGCCACTCTAACATCGCGATATTTCGATACATCAATGTTTCGCACTTACTATTGCCTAATTTTGAATTCTTACACTTTTGAGTGGTTGATTAAGACATTTATATGCTTATAATAAATTCAATCCTTAGTTACCTAACAAATAAAGTGTCAAAAAATACTATAAATTTGTCTAGTTATCAACAATAAATCGTATATTCAAAACAAATAATGCGATCTTCTCTTCAACCAATATCGATGAACGGCAAGATTGATAATTATACCTTTGAACTTAAAACAACATCAGAGAATTTACACGATTAGAAGAAAGCACGAGGCCACACGTAATGCACGTTTAGATGACCGAGAGATTCTACAACAGACAAAACACTTCGCTTCCTCAATTCTCGAGATGACGCCGCCACATCGGGATTCATCGTGTCAGCACAACGATCCGCACTTCGCAACGTATGTCTCTGCTTGATGAGTCACGATGGAAGAAACATGGGGGAAGATACGCCACGGTAATCACTGATGATCGGGGAAGTGTCGCGCGCTTGTGGACATCGATGTCTACGATGCATCGGGAAACATCGCGGGTAAATCGGAATTTCCGATGCTTCGAAAAAAACGACAATATAGACATCGGAACGGCGATGATTGCGTAACATCGATATTTTCCGATGCATCGAAAATCGGCACAGTCCTAATATGCAAGAGAAATGTTTAACATTGATTGAAAACAAATAAAATAAACATAGGTTTTGTGACATTTATATATTTCATCATTGTAAACTAATTCATGATTGTAAAGTATTAAATTATAGTAAAAAAAATCTATATAAAATATGTACATAATAATTCAATAACCATGAAATTCCCAGCTTGTGAAACATAAGTTAAAATTTCAAAGGAAATCTTTTTGAAATTCTAATCAAAACTAAGCACTTCTCTGCTTGTCAAACGTTGTCAAAAATATTATCAAATTATATCATCACGATTGCAATAAATAATCAGATGCATCGTGGCGTCCAAACTATATCACGCGCATGATATACCACTGACGTGATTTACTACTTTCTCTAAAAAACGGAAATTAATTTGAAATATATGATTAATATAATTTAAAATTTCTCGGGAACTATTGATCATAGCGAGATAAATTTTATATCAATTGATAGCAAATTTTTTTCACTAGTTTATAGCTATTAAATTTGAAATTAAAACAACAATTATTTTTTTAAATTACCGAAATTTAAGTGCTCTGACAATGAAATAATGCTGTTTATTGTCTCACAGTGCTATGGCACAAATTTTATTGTTGGTGACGTCAGAGCGTTACCTGATCAGTGAGAGACAGATTTGGGCTATTATATTAGTAATTCGAAATTATGTCAGATTTCAGTGGAGTTGCAATCACCCCTTTGTGATTACGTTTAGCTTTTCTTAAAGTTTTGATTCTATTCGTCTATCTATTTCTTGATTTAAAAATATATATATATATATTTAGGTGGAGGAGCAGGGAACTGATGAGATATTAAATCACATTCTGTTGATTTCTGTAATCTTTTAATTTGTAAATTCATCGTAACAATTTATTCTGCTTTAATTGACAGTGCATAATCTTTCTACTCTGTAGTCCAACATTTTATAACAATGTTTCTTTTTTTCTTTTAGCTGACAAGAGAACCAAAACCCTTCCCAAAGATGCTAATAAAAAAAGACACGAAAAATATCGAAGATTTTGTGTTTCAAGATTTTGAACTCGTTGGATATGAATGCCATCCTCCTATTAAAATGAAAATGTCTGTGTAGAAAGAGTTTTACAGAAGAGATCTGATTGAAGGAAGTTATGAATGATCTTGTTTCATCTGGTCAGCATTTTAAATGCATTTAAAAAGTATTGTTCATATTAGCTTTTTTACTCTTAGGTTTTTTACTTCCTCTTTTGCATCGTATGATACATAAGTGTTGTGCTGTTATGATTCAAATTCATCATAATTTACCTAAGGACTATTTTATTTACATAAATATCTGTTGACTTTTTCCTATGTCTGCTCTTTTATACATGCTTTTTATATTTTTACTTATTGGTGTTTACCATCAGCTGCATTTGTATGTTTATATACAGGACATTTTTTGTATACAGCAATGTCTAGCAGATTCTTTTTCAAATACAAAAAAAAAGATAAATAATACAAATATTAAAATTTTTCACAAAGAAAATTAACCCCTTAACTGTCACGGACACATAGATATGTCTTTACCAAATACCTTCCTTTGTAATTTGTTGCTAGTCAAATTACTACACCCACTGCTTTGGAATGCAATAAACTGAGCTTGGATAAATGTTTGTCCTTGTCTTAGAATAGTGGAGAGAGATATTACTCTAAAGGTTGCTCAGGTGGCACTGTGGAACAAATTGCCTAAGCTTAAACAGTTAATTATATTACAGTAAAAGCTTAACTAACCAGCATGCTCGGGAAACGCCGATTTCCGGATACCTGAAAAGTGGATAGTTGAGTGTGATGGGAAAAGTGGGGGTGTAGATTGCAGCCCCTTTTTTTTATAATTTTTTTTCAGCCAAATAATTTGTCATTTTGAAATGTGCATTAAATATAATTTTTAAGAATACTTCTATATCTTCCATAACATTGTATTTACAAAACATATTGTGAAGATTTTAATTTAACATTTATGATTTTAAAAAAAGTATGATCTATACCCGAATTTTTACCAGATTGTAAAAATAAGCATATAAAAATAGCCGACGAAACTGAGGAATATTCTACTCAGCAAGCATAATAAAACTCTTTTAAGTGTTCATAAACAAATCCCAGATTAAATATCGAAACTAATTATCTTTTAAAAAATCGCAAGGGTTATTGTGCAATATGCGCGCCTCCAATTCTCGCATGTGATATTAGGTAATCGGAATCAACATCTGCTGGTATTCGGAGAGTAAATAAATAAAAGAAAAGAAAGAGACTTACCAACCTCTGGAGTAATCTCCTCCTCCATGAGCTTTTTTTTTATATCGATTCTGTCCCTTTACTTTTTTTTTTTTGTTGTTGTTGTTGTCGATTTCGTTTTTTGGTGAAAGGTTTGGAACTTTTTTTTTTTTTTTTTTTTGGTTCTCACTTTTGTTTTGAACCCACAAGTCTGTGTATGTCACAGTACTGTATATTGCTTCCCCCCCCCCCCCATGTCCCTCCATGCGGAGTGGACATTGCATTCCAGAAATAAATTTTCGCCGTGAATGGAACGGCGTGGGCTTGCTAAATTTTGGCGCGCAGATGCAAAATTTTTAGAAAAAACTCATTCTCTAATTTTTCTGGTTAGTTGAGATTCCGGATACTTGAATGCTGTATAATCGAGAATTTACTGTACATGAAGTTTATTAATTCTTGTGTACATACACCTTTTACAATAACTATTATATAAATGAAATGTAAGAAAGTTGCAATCAAAAATTTCCAATTATCATAAGCAACAACTGTGTACTAGTACAGATTCACAATTTTTTTTTTTTAAAGCTAATTAAGATCTTTTTAAAAGTTGGTCAGTTTTAAGTACTTGTAGATTATATTTCGTTTGTTATATGCTGAAAAAAATTTGTCATATTGCAAATTAGTCAGCAAATTTGTACAATTGAGAGTTTATAAATTATTTTAATTTGAAATATTTCTAAATTTTGATATGTATGTAAGTTTTTATGTTATAAGTTTTTGTGCTTTTGTAATATTTTGTAGTTACTTTTCTAAAATAAATTGCTATACAACTGGAATGTATTTATTTGTGTTCTCTGTTAGATTATTTATAGATAACACAGCTTGTTTCCAGTCGGAAACAATTGTTCAAAGTGTCAGCTTCGAGATATGAAAGTTCTACTTTCTAATTGGTAAAAGATAGTTTTAAAAAACTTCTTGGGGCATTTAATTAAAGTTTCTTTTCATTTCAGTCTTCTTTTTGATAAAAATTTTGATTAGAAAAAATTTAACTTATGAATCTGATAAGTTTTTAACTTTTGTCAAAGTTTTTGAGTTCTCACCAATGTTAATATGGAGTGCCATTTATAATTTTAAGTTAGACACAATAGCCATCATTTATAAATGTAAAAATGATAAGACCTGGAGTAACCAAATCTTTGATCCAATTATATTTTGGCTTCTATATCAATCAAATAGTGTTATATAAAATGACTGCTACAGTAAGCACATTGTTAGAGGTATATTTCACAAGTCATTCAATAATACAAACAGGTGCAATAAATTTCTGATCTTACTGCTTTAAAAAAAAAATGTGTGTGTGTTCTACAATGTAAATGTATATTATTGATTTTCTTTAACAAGTCAATAATAATGTTCCCAAAATACTGTATAAATGGTGGTTTTATGTCAACTGCATGTATATTATTGATTTTCTTTAATAAATAAATAATAATGTTCCCAAAATCTGTATAAACAATGGTTTTATGTAGACTGCATGGCTTTCTAAACCCATGCTCATGTTTCAACATAATGCCCCCCCCCCCCCTCCGCCTGCCTTAAGAGTCATGAACACTCATACACATACGACATAAAAATATAGATATCCATTGCATTAAATTTTGAAATTGCTGTAGTTTTTTTTATGGTATTTTGCTTAATTTTTAATTATTTTTGTAAAAGGATCATTAATGGAAAATAGTAATCATGATAACATTTTAATCTTTTCGTAATTTAATGCATCTTGTGCAGAATATTCTATTTTGATATTTAAAAATGTGTTTCAGTTACTATTTATATGGGATCTGAGAACATAATTGAGAAATATTTGTTGTAGGGTGGGGGTTCGTTTATAGTTTTAAAAAATATTTAGTAAGAAAGGCCCATGCTTTTTTTTCCGTTCCAGTTATTGTAGTTTCTCCTTATTGAGCATTCCTTTTTAACAGATATCATTTTGAACTAATTAATAATCAGATACAAAAAACATACTTTGTAGATGGTTCGATTGCTATATGGATGTTTGTTTCACTCTTGATATGGTGTCGAGGTCAAGTGGACGTTTTACATTCAGGTGACTAGTCAAGAGTTTCAATTATGTTTTTCTATACCAGGGTTCTTACTGATTTTTTAAATTAAAAATTAAGGAGTTTTCAAGGAGTATGTTCAAAATTTTCAAGGAGTCAATATTTACGCATGAAAAAGGGTTCCCTTTTTAAAGTACACAAAAATTATATTAGAGTATTTAAAACATTGCTAATAGCTCAAATAAATGTGGTTATATTTATTTGTTTATAAGTTTTTACTAAGCTGATTTATCCAAGAATGCCATGTTAAATCTATTTATATGAAAGTAGAGGGGTGCCGCTTAGACACATTTTTTTATAAAATTATACAACTACCCCAAAAGTCCAAATGGTTCATTACATACCATGATTTACCATTTTTTCAAAAAAAAAAAAAAAAAAAAATCCATTAATTTTTTTTAGAATTTAAATTCTTAAATAATTTCCATGCCTCACTGTGCACAGTGATCCAGTATTTAAAATATAGAGGTGCAAAGAGAGACATGGATTTAGATATTAGAAACTGTTTTTTGGCATTTTCATTGCTTATAAAATAGTATATGAAGAAAGTAAAATTAACAAAATTTCTTGATTATTAAAACTAATTTAGCTAAAATTGATTAATAGTATCTATTTTCCTTCAACTCCACCATCACAATATATGCCCTTTACAACAAACCACACGTTACAATTTAAAGAAATACAGTTTATTTTTCGAAATTATCCGAAAGAAATAACATTCTCAATTCGAACCATTCTATTGCTTTTTGGTTATTACTGATTGGCACAATTATTAAATTTTGGATACTGCTAGAAGATGGCCATCAAATCGTGGAAAGAGCAAAGCAAAATACTGGGTAATTGAAACGGCGGCGATTTAGAATCCTTTCTACCGTTGAAACATAGTACACATTTAATAAAAGAAATGTTAAAAATTGAAAATCAAGGAGTTTATAAAGAGTAAAACCCAAATTCAAGAAGTTTCCATAGTGCTTGAAAATGAAAATCGTTTTCAAGGAGCGTACGAACCCTGTATACAACTGTTCTATTATGGTGACAGAAGGGAAAGAATTTTTATTTCAATGAAAAGGCTTAACGTAGGGATGTTACGAATATTCAGCAAGTATTTGGCATATTTGGCCCTGTTGCCGAATACTAAACAGATTCGGCCAAATAAATTTAAGGTAATAATTTTTTAAGAATGTGCTTATAAATGTATTTAATAAAGATCATTGCCTAATTGCTATTCAGTACATTTATTAAAAAATTCCTAACATTTACCCAACTTTAAGTTGTATTGTACATAACTGTATTTAATAATGTTATGTATCATTTATCATCGCTGAAACCTGACATTATGACGGAAGAACAATAATTGTTCAGCATTTTCAGGAAGAAGTCTATTCTGTTTGGTTTCATACATACAGTAGAACCCTGGTAATCCAAACATCTTATTTTAATTTTCTGAAAAATGAAACAAAAATAACAATTACAAATCAGAAACAAAGCTAATATTTATTCCTAACATAAAAGAACTATTTCAATTGGTCTAAGAATGAATACAGTACCTTAATTAGTAGAAACAAAATCAGATATCTTTTTGCCCTCAACTTGTTTGCCATTGTACCGTGCAAATCGCTGCTAGCTCTTTTCATACTCTTTCACATTCGACTATATTTTATATATCAAAAGTATTTTCCGGAATCCGAACAGGGGTCAGCCCCAATTAGTTTGGATTCCCAAGGATCGACTGTATATATTACAAGCTTCAGAAAATAAGTGCTCAATATATACTGTGCTTCCTGGAGCTGAAGGCTATTTTCTCGCTAAATGTGCAAATCTTGGAAATTTTTCCATTGTTTTTTTCCTCCCGCCAATTAAGTGGACATTGCATCCTAGCTATTAGAAATGTTTTATAAAAATAGGAGTTTACTTCTAATGACTTTAATTTGTCCACTGAATTTTCTTTTGTGTTTCTCATTGCCATGTTCTGCAATGATGACTCTTTTATTTCTGTCTAGCAAGTCCAAAATGAAGAGGGTTTCGGACATTTTATCATTGAAATTAAGATATTTAGAATATTACAAAAAAATGCATCAGGGTGTTAGTATATTTTTGAATATGCAAATAATAAATTTCTTTTTCATTTAAAATTTGAGCAGTATTTTATTTAAAATCGAAAGTAAAAAGTAGGTATTCGGCTGCAGAATATTCGTTACATCCCTACTTTAAAGGACGATGTTAATGAGTAGATACATGTTGAATTGTGCAAAGTGACGGACAATGAAATAGTCTACTTGTAAGCAGTGACAGGTACAAGTTTGAAGAACAGTTCAGTGATGTCATTAATGTTCAAATGACTCTTAAGGATAAAATATATGCTGCTCAATACACTGAACTGCAAGAAGAAGACTCGAGGACAAATGTGAAGGGAACATTGATTTTTTAGGAAACAAACTATCATAGATCTGTTTTTTAAAACTCAACTATTTGGCTTTAGAATCTCATTTTAATAGTTAATTTAGTTATTTTAATAGTTTAATTAATTAAGATAGACTTAGATGATTAATTTTTTTTATTATTATTATGTAACTTCTCTTTTTATCTTGAAATACAATATATCAGAGGAAACATCCTAAGTTTAATATTTGGCATGTGGTATTTTCCATAAAAATTATTTTTTTTCTGGAATGAAATATGGATATGAGATCATTTTCATGACTGGAAATATTTATAAGTGAGAGCAGTTATTTCTAATCTGAAAGGAAATAAAACTTATGCAAGACTGCAATAGTTATGAAAGTAATTACTGCCGACAAGATTCCTGCTAAAGTAGAAAAATTGATAGCTGAGAAGACATCCAAATATTGGGGAGAAATCATCGTTTTAAGCACTTTTTTTTGTTCTCTTTTCGGAATAAATCTACTTGACCATAAAAGTTATTTTTGCTTTCCATATTAACTAAACTCCTTCAGAGTTGAAATTTTAACATGAAAAAATATATTTAATTTTTTCTTTGATTACATTTTATATCGGCAACAGTTTAGCAAACAAGAAAAGTTGAAATTATCTTTTTAAATTATTAGCCAACAGGTTTTAATTTCTTTTATTAGAATAATCTTAATCAAAAGACACATTAAGTGTACATATATATGAGAGCAGTGGCGAATCCAGGGGGTGGCTATCGGGCTGCAGCCCCCCCCCCCCCGAGCTAGTTCAGAATTCTTTATTTTATTTAAAATCACTACAGCTGTTTTTTCTTAATCTCCCTTTAAAAGAAGTGAAAAAATTTCTTCCAGGTTTTTGACAGGCTCGAAAGTTTTCCCACTTGTGTAGTCATTCCACTTATATTTGCAGCGCTGACACGGTCAAAAACATATTTTTATTAGTTATTTCATTGTGTTTTTTGTTAAATTGTCGAAAGTATTGTAGTGTTCTTTATGATTCTTTTGTCAGGCGAGTAAATTCGGTAAAGTTAAAGTGTTTTGGTGTACATAAGCCACAAGATTTGACATTCGTCACGACGATACAAACCTTTTTATACCTCAGGGCCGGGGCCGGGGCGGGAAATCCTGGATTCGCCACTGTGTGAGAGTGCCGTTGAAGACCGTATATTTTTTTTTTTTTTTTTGCTCTTGTTAACCTTTCGTTTTGATGTGCTTGGCCTTGGGTATATTTTTTGAAAGCCCATGAATATCCAAAATTGACTTATATTAAATAAATCTATGAATCACTAAAGCATATTCAGAGTGGGCATTAAGTAGTTGATCAATTGCAAAATTTTAACTCAAGTTACCATTTCATCAGCAGATTACTAATATTATGTCCTAAGTTTACTGATAGATAGCTCTAGGTGTTTCAATTCCACCTTGGAAGAATACAGTAGTGGATCGTGCATTATCTGTGTAGGGGTGCTGTATACTGCTAAGTGATGATTTCTGCATAACTTAAATTATACCCTTTTTAATTAGTTCATAAAATTTATTTTTTGATTTGATAAAGGCTATTTTTAATAGAGAAATTATTAATTTTGATTGAGAATTTTATTTGAAAATAAATTCTCTCAATTATTTTTGCTATGTCTTTGACTCGGTTTTAAAAAAAAATCATTTTGAATAAAAAAATCATTGAAATTTGTCCATAGTAATTTTTAAAGTGATTATTTTTATTCATCATTAATAATTTCATTTTCCTTTATCATGCATTTTCAAATTTCATCTTGTGGAAAAAAACTTCCCAAAGGAAAAGCTTTTTAAGCTGTTTCTAACGTTGCTGGTGCTGCACTGTTAGCAGTACTTTTCTTGGTTAAAAACTGTATTGAAAAAAAGATGGCATTGTAAATGCATATGCTCAACTGAAGAAAATTGTGACAAATGAAAAACACAGTAAAGCTTGATCCCTCTACAAAAAGAGTAATTAGGGAAAACTCCTGAGTAATTAGTTTTTGTCCTGCCTTTTGCCTGAAGATTGAAAGCGTGAAAAGATTAGATTGTTGATAGATTTAAATATTTCATCCAAACCCAATTAAATAAGTGATTATTCACTGAAAAACTTTCCCACTTAAGAGGCACCTCAAATATGGTCGCTTCCTGGCGGGATATAGTAAAGATGGTATGGCTCTTAGGGCCCATCTCCGAAGACGGGTGGTACCCCTGTAAAAGGAGGGGGCGTCGCATGAGCCGCTCATAATGAGGGCTATTATGAGCGGCAGGGGCCACAGTGCCCGATTTGCTGTTGTGGCGACCGGTCTTTCAGATGTACTGTATGGTCGAGGTTCAGGATCGAATTACGCTGAAAAATTCTGATAGTGCTCCAGTCCTTGCACACGAGCTGCCTCTGGAAGGATCCCAGATAGCAATTTTAGTTTTCAGCAATCTTGCAACAAGATTGGCACGGCAAGAGTGCAAGCTTGAAACGAATTAACGCAAACGAGTTAGTCACCACGTGTCAAACTTGTCACAAGCTTGGCGCATCAAACTATATCAAAACGAGAGTACGAAGACAACCTCGGATTTGAACCCCCGACATCCTAAATCTGTCGTCTTAACCACTCGGCCAGAGAGGAAAAGTTAGATTGTGCTAATAGATCGTGCATCTGCGATTTATTTTAAACTGTTTTCTTGATTTCATTAATTTTTTAAATTTTGAGTTGAGAATATGATTTGAAGTCAAAGAGAGAATCGATTTTCGCTGATAACTACGTTCTGCTAGTAGAATAAATTATGAAATGAGGGTTCATAAGTAATTACTTTTAAAATGGGACAAAATGTAAGTTATTATTTTTCAACAAACATCGACTGTTTTTTAGGTTTAATTTTGTTTATGAACATTAAATTTTCAACATTAAGAAAAAGGCGATATAGTTTTCTTTAAAGTGCGAGTTCTATATTTAGTGAAAAGATGGAGAATTTTTCAAATTTCTTTTTATAAAAAAGTTAGCTTTTTTACAAATTATCATTGATTTATTGAATTAATAAAAAGAAGAACGGTCTAGGAGATGCTATTAAAAACCCGATGTTTTTTTAAACAGAGAAAGATTATCTGTAAGTGTGATGTATCAACTTTGCAGCAAACTTGTTTTGCAATCTTGGTGTGAAGTTTGCCATTACAACTTCACAGCAAACTTGTTTTGCAAGTGGGTTGGTCGATTATGCTTTGTTACTTTGCAGGAAGTTTGCTGCGAAATTGCCACATCAAGTTTGTCATGACAAGCTAATATCAAGAAAAAGCAAACTTGCTGCAAGTGTGCATGCTATTTGGGATATGTGATTCGCTGTTCATCATTCTTTTCTGTGTTCTCGTAACGAGGGAGACATTTAACAGCGCTGAAAAAAAATTGTTGACGTTTTCATGAAACTCATTCTACTGAGCAAGTACAAAAGGTATTTCTGTTAAGAATACTAGATGAATGTCCTAAAAAGAGACACTCTATGTATTGCACTTGGTTTGATCGACATCATCATATAGCGAGAACTGATTTACCAATTAGACATTTTCAGAGTAATAAAGGACAGCTACATCGAACATCAGTTAAGGAGGTAAATTTTGCGTGTTTCGCTATCTTATACTGGTTGTCCGCCAGAACTCTGTTCGCTAAGTTGTCTCCTTGACGGCGGTCGCTATAGCAACTGGTTATGTTAGGGAAGATCCATTTCGAATAGGAGGAATCCGACGGAAGACGGGGTTTTATTTTGTTCTTGGGCCAGTTTGCAGCGGTAGTCGATCGTTCATCTTCTCGGTTTTCCCGCAGTTGCATGTTCCTTCCCATTTGGAGCTAAGTGCGCCAAGGTAACAAACTTGAATGAACGTCTACCTACTCGAAATGGATTCCTCCTACGATAACCTGTTTCTATAGCGACCGCCGTCAACTAGGCAATTTAGCGAGCTGAGTTCTCATGGCGGACAGGCCGTTTTCATGTTTGTTTAAGTAAATACACAAAATGAAGTTTTCTTTTTGATCCACTAATTTGAGCCTACTTGTAAGTTTAGTAAAAAAATCCTATATACATACTCTCATTTTATTTACTTCAAGAAGATAAATACAGGAAATCAGTCAAGTAGAAACATTGTAATGGAATAATACCATAGTCCAGTTAACCTCGCCTGTACTGAAAGAACTTCGAGGATCCAATTTCTGAGAGAAATGTATCCCTAAGGTCCAAATGTACAGTCTTCAGGTCTAACGCACCTCCGCGCTTGCTCGTCGTAGACGTAGGGTCTTCTGCAAGCACAGCCACCGCGCCGGCATTCCAGTGGGCAGACGGGCGGTCTCTTCTCAAAGCATGTAGGCATACAATCTTTGTAGCATTCTACGTAAATGGTATTCTCTGGACAGTCTGGAAAAAGGGAAAGTGTAAATGTAGGTGTTTTTTTAGTATAGGTAAAGTTTTGCTTCATTGCATGAGACTGAAAATTTCCCTTTCATTTTCTTCTTTTTAAATTTCTATTCGAATATTGCATAATATATGGAAATAAAAGTGAGTAAAACGCAAATTTGGAAATGGTTTTCCAATTAAGCCAAAAATTTGAAAAAAAAATCGACGGGAGCTGTCTCTGCGAAACTGCCGCTGGGATTGAGGGGTGTAGACTTACTTACCGTACTCAACTGTGACTAAAGTTGTTCTATGTGACTAAAGTAGCTCTATGTGACTTTGACCTATGCTCTATGACCTTTCTCTGTTAAATGAAACTAATGCCAACTCAACTAAATTAAATCGATGGAAAGGACAGCTCAATTAAATCAACAATTGTTAATAATAATTAATTAAGGACAGCTAATTAATCGATTACTCAACTGTGACTAAAGTAGCCCTATGTGACTTTGACTAATATTCTCTGACTTTTCTCTTAAATGAATTAATCTGAATGAATTAATTAATCTAAAATGAACTAATTATTAATCTGTTAAAATCCAGTTAATATGTGCACATCGGTCGCTGTGACGTCATCAAAATTCTTCGTGATTTTTACCAAATTTGCAACTCGACTGTGACTAAACTATAATTACAAATTCTAAAATTATTTTTGCAATCTTCAATGTCTATCTTTCTCTGTTAAATGAAACTAAAACTAAATCTCTATGTTATTTGGTTGCGGAGCTATAAGCGTTTAACTTTACCACGAATTTCGACGTAATTCAACAATTCTTGAGTAATATTTCGCGTGAACGTAAGATCGATGAATGAATTGCCAAATGTACTTGGATAGTCTGCGTGACCGCGTATCGGTCGCTGTGACGTCATCAAAATTTTTCGTGATTTTCACCAACTTTGCAACTCGACTATGACTGAACTGTAATTATAAATTCTGAAATTCTTTTGCAAACTTCAGTGTCAACCTTTCTCTGTTAAATGAACCTAAAACCAACTATCTATGTTATTTGGTTACGGAGCTATAAGCGTTTAAAAATACCACGAAAAACGTCATAATGTTTTCCTTTCGCGTCACTCCATTAGACCACAATGGAGACACGTAAGTCTACGTCAAAAAGGCCTAAATTATTTTATTGGTGTTCTGTCTCGGTCCAAAATTTTAATGACATTGAGGCAAGTCTAGATCTTGCAATCAAGCTTTGTGCATAAATGGACGTGTTTTTTTACATTTGTTAAAAACTATTTAACTGAAATTGCGAATTGAGTGTATTTAAAAAGCTGCAAATATGGGTATTGCAGCATTTCAAAAATCGGCGACACAATAATAGAAGTAAATAAAAGAACCTAAGTTAGGGAAGAACTTAAAAAGCTTCCACTTATGCCAAAAAAAAAAAAGACTAAAAATATGCAGCATACTCCCGATCATTCGTAAGGCGAATTCTGCTCTTTTTTTGTTATTTTAATTCGGTGAAGGCTTCGAAAAAATTGATGAAACAAAACGCAATCTGTTCTAAATTTCTTTTTCCTTAAGTTCTTTTATACTTTTATTTATTTTATTATCAAAATCTTTTCAAATTTTGCGCAAAATCAAAGAGGAATAGATTTCATCACAAATGAAATGAAGACAAGTTGTTTTTTTTAAACCAATACTACGAAATTGCAGAAATAATCCGAATGCCTGAGACCAAATGCCTAGAATTGGTTGTAGTTCTGAAGATCTGGTTTTAGTTAAAGGACCGAAAAGGAATTTTTGTTATTCCTTTATCCACCAACTTGTAAACTTCGCCATTTTTGCGATTCCTCGATAACATACCTTGAGAATGTATATTAAGTTTGCTATTAAATAAACAGTGAAGTGTCGAATAGATCTCTGAATCGTATATATATATTTTTTTTCATAAAAATAAACTTCAATCTGGTTAAAATCTAGAAGTTGGTACACACATTTAAAATGTCGCCAAGTCGCCAAAGCTAATACACGTAATACCTGCATATAGCTTTGGCGACTTGGCTCCAATGATATGCAGCTTTCAACATATTGCTTTGGCGATTTGGGGCGTTTTAAGAGTGTGTACCAACTTCTAGATTTCAACCCGATTAAGTCATTGATTTGGCGGCGTTTTAAGAAAGTGTACCAACTTCTAGATTTCAACCTTTAATCTGAGTTATAAATTTGTTTTATTTATTTTGTTAGAATAATGCCGATCTGTACTTACCACGCTTGTTGGCTAATGGAGAAGCGGAGCTTAAAATAACAGAGATAGTCAAAATGCAAAACAAATAAATAATCTTCCGCATCCTAATAATTTCCATATACAAAAGTATATTAGCATTTGGCATATTTTGAAAAGCACATGGAGAAAGTTGCTTGAAATCGAAACGATTTATACTGTTTCTTTATGAAAAAATGACGCGTATTCCGTGCGTTTGTTTTTATAAAAGCTTATAAAAATGGCACCATATGGCAGGTGAACGAAATATTTGATAAAAGCAGACGCTTTTTTTGAAGTAGATTTTGAACATGTCTGCCTATCTGTTTCTGCCGATGCAAAAGTTCGTTTAAGGTTACATAGTAGCCTTTTTCAAAAAATTTTTTGGAAACAGTAATAATAAAATAAATTAAGGCCTTTTTTGTTTATATTAATAAATAGATTATGATTTTAAAAGAGTCATTTTAGCAAGAACTATATTTTAACATTTTTTAAAATCGAAATTTTTAAAGTTTTTAAAACTCTTATAAAGTATTTAATTTTTTATATTTTTAAGTTATTTCAAGTGATTTATATTTCTTGGATTCTTAGGAACAAAGGTTAGCATGGGATTGATTATCTGACTCCTTTTTAATTTTTAATAATTATTTTGGTAAAAAACTTGAAAAAAAAACATGAAAATTCTAAAAATATTAACTTTAACATTTAAAAAAAATAACTAGAACTCTCAGGCCTAAATCCATGATAATCCTTATAGTACATATGTATGAAAGTATCTTCAAAAAATTTCAAGACTCTCTCTTTAACAGAAAGAAAAAGCCTTTGGGAAAAGAAAACACTTGCAGCACCAAAAATAAAAAGTCTGGGAAAATTTAGAGTTTGTAAAGGCATAAAACAAAAACGAATAATGCTTGCAGAGCTCTAATTTTTTAATATGTTATTTCCCAACTTATTAAACGCACTAAAACACTATTTTAACTCAATATGATGGAACATATTTTTCTTATTTAAAATATTATGTAATTACTCTTCCAGCTCTTCAAAACATTATGTCTCTCAGCAACTATAGCACGTTTCGGTCGTGGCATTTTCTCAACAGAAAAATGAATTTTAAGAAAACAACGGGAGGCTGTCTTTTTCAGACAGCCGATGATGTGAAATTCGTAGGACTACTTTACTCGCGTGGCTCTTTTGTTTCTCGAAGTTACTCTCAATTATTTTTTATTTCTCTGAAATACTAATGTATGGAAAATTGGCGATATAAAATGAAACTAAGGATACAATCAAAATTGATTTATTTCTTAATAAAATATATTACAATGTAAATTTTTTGTTTTGAATTCTTCAATCGTGCGTGGATATATTACAATTCTGTGTAGGATCGGTCGATGATATCAAAAGTAACATACATAATTTCATACTTTTTCCTGTAACTTCTGTTGTTACCCTTTATACCTAAAATAAGACATTAGTTATGTTTTTAACTTCTGTAGTTACCGAGATATAGAGGATCGCGTCACCAAATTCATGCGTATCTTTGCCCAACTTTGCGACTCAGAAGTCACTGAACTACAATTATGAATTTCGATTTTTTTTGTATCTTCTGTTGTTACCCTTTATCTCTAAAATAAGACATTAATTATGTTTTAAACCTATGTAGTTAACGAGATATAGAGGCTCTCCCATACAACATTTTTTGTGGCGTTTTGGCGAATCAAATTCCTTCCTGAGACCCCAATGGGATGAACGTAGTCCTACTTTAAAACAATAATATTATACTACAAAGCTTCTAAATAAAAAAAAAAACTTTATGTAAAAATTAATATTGGTCTTGAAAAAGTTCTTTTCATGAATATCAGTTAGGTTATGAGAACTCAAAAAGAACGCAAAGTGTAAACAAACAGAAACGATTTGAGTAGTGATCGTTGAAGTTATAATAACCATTTCACTTAAGGAATTGATTTATTCACAAAATATTTTTAATTAATTAATTTTAAGAATAGGAAAATGCTTCAAAATTAAAACGAAACTAAACACTTCCCCTCAGCTGTCAAATTTTGAGACTGGCAACACTCAGAAAACTTTAAATATCTTTAAAACTATTTGGATATCAGATCTAAAATTTGGAGTCAAGTTTCCCAACCGTATGGGACTTATTGACATTGAAAAATGCAAAAAAAAAAAACCCTTCGATATTTTTGTCATCTTTAGGATACTGTGTAGCCTTAACACAGCTAGCAGTTCAACATCCGCCACTGCCAAGGGGAGAGCACGACTTGAGAAATTCAGTTCGGGATGAGACTTGGTATATTAATATCAGGGCCGTACCGAGGGGGTGGCGAGATTGGCCCCCGCCAATGGCGCATGCACAAAGGGGGCGCAAAAATGACAATTTAAAAAACTTAGTTTAAGAGTTAGATTGGTACGATCTGCTGTGTAAATAAAAAAGGATTTGAGAATAAGTCTTCAGAGGCTCACTAAACAATACGGGAGTGGCTAGTTGTTTTGTCCAGTGGTCAATTTGCCAGCTTATCTGGTTGTGACCCCCTTCCCAGATAGCATGCACACTTGCAGTAAGTGTGATTTTTTTTATATTAGCTTGTCATGACAAACTTAATGCGGCAACTTTGCAGAAACTTCCTGCAAAGTAACAAAGCATAATCGACCAACCCACTTGCAAAAAAAGTTTGCTGTGAAGTTGTTATGACAAACTTCACACCACAATTGCAAAACAAGTTTGCTGTAAAGTTGATACAGCACACTTACACACCATGACCTGGATACAGTTGTATATCTGGTTTTGATCTTTGTCCCTGTTTTAAAAAACATCCGATTTTTAATAGCATCTCCTAGACCGTCCTTCTTTTTATTAATTCAATAAATCAATATAATTTGTAAAAAATTAAATAGGTCTTTTTATAAAAAAATTTTGAATAATTCTCCATCTTTTTACTATAACTCGCACTTTAAAGAAAACCATATATCGCCTTTTTCTTAATGTTGAAATGTTAACGTTCATAAACAAAATCAAACCTAAAAAAAGTCAATGTTTGTTGAAAAATAATAACTTTTTGCCCCATATTTTGGAAAATAATTACTTTTAAACCCTAATTTCATCATTTATTTTACTAGCAAAACGTAGTTATTAGCGAAAATTGCTCTCTCTTTGACTTCAAATCATATTCTCAACTCAAAATTTAAAAAAATTAATGAAATCAAGAAAACAGTTTAAAATAAAACCTGTAAAATGTACGATCTAGTAGCGCAATCTATCTTCTCCTCTCCGAGTTCCACTGGCTGAGTGGCTCAGGCGACTGGATCTGAAGTGTGTTGTCGGTGATTCGAATCCGAGGTTTGTCTGCGTACTCTGTTTTTGCTCCAGTTTGCAATGAATTTGACGCAACAAGTTTGCTGCAAGTTCGACACGTGGTGACTAACTCGTTTGCGTTAACTTGTTTCAAGCTTGCACTCTTGCCGTGTCAAACTTGCAGATTTGCAGAGCAAGATTGCTGCAACTTTGCTGCAAACTAAAATTGCTATCTGGGTTACAGAGAGAGAGAGAGAAAGGGCCTGCGCCTTTTCTTGGAACTTTGAGTTTCTTGCTGCCGCAGGAAAAAAGTGTCCCTCCAGCAAGGCGAAAAGGGTCCTTCTTTGACCATAGGTGTGGTTCTTGTCTAGAGATGGCAAAGTAACATGCTTTTTTTTCTTTTTTGTGTATCTCATTTTACAGTCGTAACTTCTCCTGCCTTAAGAATCTTCTTCTAACCTCTAAGACGCTGATAAGAGGGGAGGGAGGGCAAAAAATTCACGTAATTTTGACTATTAAAAGCTCAAAGGAAAAGGGGAATTGCGATTTTTCTTAGAGTTTTGTGTTTCAGGGTGAGGAGGTCTTATTTTATCTTATTTACTATATTGTGGGAAGGATAAAGGGGCTTCGTCGTTATTGGACGAGTGATCCTTCGGTGTTTCTTTAGTGGCAAGTAATACGAAGGAAATGTTGCATTTCTATTTTTGTTTCATCAGAGAGTGGGCGCATAAAGGAATACTTGGACATTTTCATTCTTTTCTAAGGAGATAAATTAGTTTTAAAGAGGTGAGGCTCAAATTATTTCTGTATTTTTAAATTGCTTTTGTTGTATTAAATACTAGCCGCCTTCTACTGCTAGCTGATTCTCCCATTTTATGAATTACATATTATTTATTTATGCCAACAAATTTTAAAAACATCAAGTTATTTAATTTTTCGCAAGCTAATTCGAACTAAATTTTAAGGCAATATGTTTTGAATCTAATAAAATTAATGACTTCGATTTTTACCTTCAATTGTTAAAAAATTAGGCAGAATGTATCTTTAATATCATTGAATACAATGAAAATTAATTTTTATTTCGATCATGCATAATTCAGATTTGAATTACATTTATTACACTTTATTTATCTGACTATAACTTGAATGTTTTACCTAATTATTACAAATAAATAGATGGTATGGTTTCCATTGAAGATTATCTGTCCTAAGTGAAAAAATGAATTTTAGATCATAGCTAAAAAGTAAATCTATCAAAATAAGATAGTAAATCTATTAAAAAAGTAAATTTATTTCAAGTAGCAAAGAATTAACAAAAAATAAGACTAAAAAAACTGGAAAAGCAACGAAAATGGTAGCATTTCATTACAACAAAAGAAGGTTTTATAATGTAATAAATAAAAATAAATTTTTGTATCACGTTTTTCAACATAAGAGAAACATTAAATTAACATTAAGAGAAATATTAAATTAAAGATTTGATGAATCAGTGAAATAGGTCTGACTTTCAATCCAGAATTGTTGTAAATTATAAATAAAAATGTTTTTTAAAAAAATTGTCAAATTTAAGAAAAAATTACACGACAACTAGACTGTTATCATTTGAAAGATATACGTATATATTTTTTGAAATATAAGATGGTGTAGAAATTATTTTTAAATGATAATATTTCCGGCTATTATCGCTGACCCCCCAAAAAATCTTTCTTAAGTTTTAATTAATTAAAGTTTTTAAAAATGCACTGAGGTGTACTTTGCCACCCTCCATAGTAGGTTTGTACCGAATTTGGCAACTCTAGGCTCAACGGTCTGTCTTGTAGAACGCCAACAGACAGTCACCTATGCATACATTCGCTTTTATTAGTAGTAAAAATATGCATACAGGAGCATGATTACAAGTAAAATATAAAATTAACGTTATAGTATTTCGTGTTAGAGTTTATTGCATAAAAATCTAATGCAATATTCTACACCAAATTCATGATGTCCTTGATTTTACTTGTCTTGATAATTGTAACTGATTTAACCATAACATTTAACTTTCCAATAATGTGTACAAAGATTAATGTTATTTGTCTTTTTAAAAATCTACATTTTTGGTTGATATTGATGAAATTTGGCTCATATGCTCTTCAGAACAAGAGTAGAATCACTATCAACTTTTCAAAGCTCAAAAGATAATTAAAATTTCAGTTAATAAAAAAAGTAGGCAAGATTTCGCTGTCTTTTCGCCGTATTTTTCAAGATTATCATCTAAAAAAATGACATTTTACGTCATTTTAAAATTCAAAAAAATATCTTTTTAATGATACCAATTTAATAACTGTACAATTTTTTCTTTGATTTAAAGAAATTTAAAAAGTGCATGATTTACAACAATACTTTTCAATTTTAAGATGACAAACTAATTTGCTTATTTAATCACATTATCATTAATTTCCTTATTTTTATATAATCACATATTTAATCACATTATCCCAGCATGTCGAAGTTCACGGATGAGAAGCTGCCGGATAAGTAAGCAAGTTCTCGCTCCCTTGGTGGATACAGTAATTGTGGTGTGGCTCTTAGGACCCATCTCCGATGACGGGTCGTACCCCGGTAAAATGGGGGGTCGTCGCATGAGCCGCTCGTAATGGGGGATATTATGCGGGGACCACAGTGCCCGATGAAGTTTTGGCGGCCGGTCATGACGAAAACTAACAATTACTCTATTACTAGATATTAATCTACCTTTCATTTTTCTTATCCCTTAAATAGGCTTTCGAACTCGTAAGATTTTCATTTTTCAAATGAACCTGATGGAATTAAATTCTAGAATATTCTTATATTTTGTGTTTTCCGCCATTACTAAAATCACTTTTGAGTACCCCTAACTTGTCCCTCGCGTACGCCCAGGGGTACGCGTACCACGGGTTGGTGACCTCTGATCTAGTAAAAGTCATTTGATATTAATAAAATTTGAATTCAGCTCATATATACTCAATTCTTAATTTCAGGTCTAATTTCTTCTTTATTATTCTATTTATTCTTCTCTTCTTTATTATTTAATAAATCGTAAAATATGCTAAATTTGTGTATAAAAATATTTGCAGGAATGTATTTTTTTTCCGGGTAAGTGTTTTATAGAAGGGATGAAAAATTAATGAAAATGTGTCACGTAAGGGGGGGGGGCGCAGCTTTGCCAGTTCCGCCAAGGGCGCAGGATCACCTCGGTACGGCCCTGATTAATATATAGTTTAACATTCATCACTTAATCAACAATGTAGTTGATACAAATTTCTGGCTTCCCCAAGTATACTTCTAAGGATTTCATTTGTCCTTGAAAAGCAACCACTTCGACAGGGAACTTTTTCCGCTTATGATCCCATTTTAATCCGAAAAATCAAATATTAAAACAGTCAAACCCAGCGCCGCACAGTGGAGTATTTGTACCAAAATCCTGGCCAAAAGTCCAAATTTTAAAATGTACTCAACAATTGTAAAAATGGTATATAATAATAGCTCACTAATTGGTGCGTCGATCGACGTTCATTTCAGGAACATGAGTCATATCCTTTAGCTCCCAGCCTCAGTTGAAAAACAGATTTCTTCAGCAGTGAATGTAGTTTTTATCACATTTCAGCTTTACTGTAACGTTTAAAAATATTTTTTTTTGTGGCTATATAAACTGATGGTTTAAAATTAAATAATTTTTACGTGTTAAATAAAGGTAAGACCTTTGTTTTAAATTATATATTCATTCGAATATATTTATTTTTCACATAATAAAAAATTTCAAAAGTTGAAAAAAGTTAATTTTTATGCCTTTTTAGCTCTAATTTATAATTGTGAGCTTTTAAATATTTTTATAATTGTAGCTTTTTAAAGGTGTGCCGGGCCTATTTTAAAGTATAGACATAATATTTATAATACTAAGGACTAATTTCAAAGATAAAATCTTGCGCATATTTGCGCCATTTTTTTATATATTTTTTTTTATAAAATACCTTTTTTTATTTTCATGACTTTATTATGATATTTTTTGACATAAAGTGAGTTTACTACTTCTTAGGGTCCATCTCCTATGTTGGCGGGTTGTAACCATGTATTGGATGGGGAAGCTAGGATATTTATAAAAAACATTGAAGCAAGGTAGATGCCCAGAAATATAATTTAAATTAATATATATATTGAACAATTAATTAATTCTGGGTACTGAAATATTTAACACGATAATAAGAAATTCTAGCAATACTGATATAATCACCTACCTTTGCTGACCTGAAAACCCTAGCTACTTAATTAAAAGTCAATTTGCATACAGTGGTAGTACATTGCATAAAAATAATTGAAGAAAAACAAATTTATTAAAATTTAAATATTTTTTATTAACAATTCTATGGATATTAAACTGCCAACACTTTTAAGATATGAATATAAAATTAGCAAATTTTACTGCTGACGCACACAACATCAAATATATGAAATCTCACAACTATAAAACAGAAAGTATATAAAAAAAAGATATCCTTTACCAAATTAGTAAATGCAAAAAAGGAAACACTCTCATAACGGCCATTTTGATATTCGAATATATGGAATGAGAGATTAGTAGTCTCACAATGAATAATCTTTTTATGCACTGAAAAATGTACCTTTCATTGACTTGAACTTTCGCACACTATATTTCGTGCTACATAACGGATTAAAATCAGTTGAATCAAGGCATTTCTTGGTTTTGCAACATCACTTGCGGTCAATATTAGCATGGGAAAATTTAGTTTTCCCCGATTGTAGTTGACTTTGGAAATCTTTCTTGCTCACATTATTTGTTTCAGAAGTGGCGACTCTCGTTAACAAACAACAGAATCGTTGCAGATGGTGACACTCGCAAAAACAGTCATTTCCATCACGATCACACTACTTTCAACTTTTTGTAAGTCATCACTGCTGTTCGAAAAATGAAGAGCACCTTCAATCAGTTAATTTGCTATTTTTCAAACTTCTTTATAAGATAGATATATGTAATGTAAAAATCGCCATTCCAAACGCAAGAAAAAAAACTTCAGTCCAGCATGAACTCGAATAGTCCAAGACAAATAAAGGAAGGTCAGTTCAACATAAGCCGCCTGCTGATTTCTTATTTAAATTCAACATTTTAGATCTTTTGTAGATTTCTTTACCAACAGATTTATTCTACTGCTTGCATGCCTGAGAGGACGAGAACCGAAAGAATAAATCCCAACGGTCTCGGAGCCTCCAGGATGCGTGCTATCCCTTCAGAATATTCAAACCAAGAGACAAAGGAATCTGCTTTCATAACGAAAAAAAAACCCCTTCAGTCAAGAACGCCAAAACCCAATAACATCTAAATACATCCGCAACAAGATGGCGAGGAAATAGTCCCGTTGAAAAATTTGAATTTAAGAATTAATAAAGTTGAAACCTTAATGGAAACAACAACAAAAGTTAAGACAAATAATAATTAAATCGAAAACAAAGTAAATAATTAAGTAAAATTTAGATATTTAATGAAACGGCTAAAATTATCGTTTGAATTTCAAAATTTGCCACAAGAGAAGAAAGAAACTTTAGTGACGAATAATTAAAAATATTAAAAATACTGACGAAACCGAAAAAATGACGTAGAAGCAATATTTGCAATCTAACACCATGTAATGGGGAAGTTGTCGGCGTATGACAGGGGAGTTCGTCCACAGTGCCAGTGTTAATTGTCGTGGAGGCCAGTTCTGCAGTACACTCAGCATGCCTAACCTGGTCGGTGTTTCCGTTTATGATTACGTACTGCTAAATTACTAGACCAATCTGCGTGCACTTCAAACATGAAATATCAGAAATTATAAACGAAGAAATTGAATGCATTACAGAAGTACCAACTGAAAGTAGAACGTGAAAGATTAAATACTCTGTGCTACTGACAATAGACGATGGAAGAGCCTGCAATATTGCAACAGGGACAACATATACAATTAGGTGCTGCATCTGTGGACTTTCATCATAAGACTTTAATAAATTATATGAGAGATTTCTAGGAAACCAAGTTACTTCGAAATTTTGTCTGTCAACTTTACATACACCCATACAATTCTTTAAGTCAGAACTTCACTTATCATACAGAATGCCAATGCATAAGTGACAGGCGAGAATGAAGAAGAGAAAAGAATTTTAGGAGGAATTAAAAAGAACATCCTAAGAAAGTTCAAAGGGGAACTGGGATTGCTTCTTGACAATCCGAAGCAATGCTTTCGAACATCAAATGATGAGATATTTTCAGATCTAGAATTCTTCTTAGATTGCTTCACGAATCACTGCAGTAAATGTAGAATTGATTAAAATGTTGATAGTGATATTGTAAGCTATAATAAATGAGTATCACATTGATGAAAAAAGTTCTAAGTATATGCTGATGAAACAAGATCTGCATAGACCTTTATAATTGCACCCTAAGACTCCAACAATATACAAATTTTTAATAATTAGGGTCACTGTAATTCAGCAAGTGGAGAAATGCATATTATCACAAGAAGCTACCAAGGCCAGAAACAAATACTTTAGGTTGCACAGTTCGAATTACTCCATAAAGTTCAATAGAGAAGTTTTCAACATAGATGTTCTGAATATGTTTCTTTTAAGCAGTGATGATCTGGGCTTGACAACGATCAAGTGTGATACATTGTATTAGCGAAACACTACAACTTCTTCAAAAAAACGTCAGAGGGCGGTCCTTCTAATAAACATCAAAATGAGAATGATGAAAACGAAGAACAGAGCTCTAAGGACTAACATTAAAACCGTTATTCTATCCTATATATATATTGTAATGCCTCAAATTTGGCAAACTCTAAATGTAAATATGCATTATATATATAACTAAAATTTTATAGATAATATAACATTAGCCTATTTAATTAAAAATTACATAAAAGTAAAACAAATCTATCAACATTTACTTTCCTCTTGTAAGCAGTAAAGAGTTAAGTAAACTTTGTATTTTATATTTATTTAAAAAAAACATTTGTTCTGTGTTTATGAGTTTATATAAGTGTGTTTATTAATATAATATAAATCAAAAGTCAACAGCAATGATTTTAACTTTTAAAAGGATGAACAGTATTTTTGGCCAGGATTTTGCGACAAATACTCCACTGTGCGCCGGCCTTAGAAGATGCGGGGGCCCAAATGGAAGCAATTTTGGATAACCCCCGATATATTTAAGTTTTAAGAAATAATACATAATAAATAAATAAACAATATGAAATTTTGATAAATGAATTGAAAAAAAATTTTAATAATTTTAAAAAATAATATCAGTAATGTTTAATTCTAACAGATTTTAAGAAAGCGCAGTATTGATAATTTCTCTCTAAATAATCCAAAAGAAAACATATATAAAGAATTATTCTAACGTTATTAGAATTATGTGACTGAGAATAGTAGTATTCTTAATTAGAAACGAATCTACATTGGTGTTTCTTTACTGATCTTCAAAAACTGCCAATATCTTGGGGCAGTCAAAAGCTGTCGCGGTTTAGCAAACTTGCTGCATGCCCCTGCTTAACAAAAAGGAAATGAAAATATACCCAGTCCTCTCTACAAAACAATTGCATTCTCTTGATTTAGGGCTGGGGAGTGAATGCCAGTGCTATGCCTGTTTCTCTCCGTGTGAAAGCGGCATTCCTTATAAATAACTCAATAATTCTTTCCTTCCCATTACAATTTTATTTTCTTATTACAATAGGGAATTTGGCCACGACTGTTGACTTCTGAAACGGTTTCAGCCAGATGTAAGAGGAAATTTTGACAACATTGGTTTGCAAACGAATTTAAACACATAAATTCGAAAATTCCTAAGAATAATGTTATGAAATCAGAACGATACCTGATTTTAATTTGAATAAGTTTGAGTACATTCTTTTTTGCTGGCGCGGGGCCCTATTTGGTACAATTGGTCCAATCGGCTAAAGGGCGACCCTGGTCAACCCCCTTTATAACGAACCTTCAACGGACCGATCCAGACGTTCACTGTAATCGAGGGTTCACTATATCCGATTTTTCATATATTGGCTACACAAGATTTCCTATTATACTTAAATGAGTTTCTGTGTTGAACAAAGTAATTACACTGAACTGCAATCGATAACAGGCTGTAATAAATTGAAATAAATATTCGTTCCTAAAAATTAAAAGGGAAATAAATTGAACTTACATTTATTTTTTAAAGTATGAAAATAAGTATTAAAGTTAAAAAGTGAGTATTTGGGTTAAAAATAAAGGTTTATAATATTTTGGTTAAATAAAATTTTGGTTCGCAATATCCGAATTCCTTGCTTTTTTATATCGTTACAAGCATTTGAAAATACATTAATGGAATAGGAGTTTGGTTGGGACCATTTGAAAAGTTCGTTATAACTGAAGGATCGTTATATCCCGGGTTCGTTATACCGAGTTTTGACTATAGTTTAAATTGCTTTGAGAAATTAAAAATTGCCTTAAAAATCATTTCCTTTCAGCTCCAACCACATTCAGGAGAATTCGTGTTCAATGTTTTATCTTTAAATAACAAAACAAATAGGGAATTTTGAAACTGAAATCCGCTACTGTAAATTCAAAAATTATTCTTTATTAATATAAATTATTTATTGCTCTGATCTTTATAATTCACGGTTATTTTAATGCATAAGTTGCGATAATAAAAAAGGATACCTGGATGGGACCTTTTCGCTTACTTTTAAATCATTTTGCAGTTTCCACTTTTTCTTTCATTCTTTCTGATAAGATTTAGCTCAGTGAATACGCAAAATATTTCGCAGACCTAACCTTCAAACATTGTTCCCTAAAAGGGCAGATGATACGGAAAACACCTACCCCCTGTCTCCGTGTCCCTAAAAGGGCAGTTGCGAAAACAGGTGTGGTCAGTTCAAAAGACGAACCGACGTCTGCTATTCTCTGACCATCCCTTGAGGATAAAGAAAATATTTATGGCCCAGTTCGCTCAAGAAATAAAGCTACAAATGAGCTTGCAATAAATAACACTTTATAAGCGAAACTCGTCGTAATAGGCTCTTCAGTACTGAAAGGAACTTCCTTTCTAAAAACTAGAAAATCACCCGTCAAAATGCACCCGTCATGGTATGACGGCTGCAAATTGCCTCTTCAAACGAGAGATTTCCCGTCAAATTTGATGGGTTTGAATAGATATATATGCGAGAGAAATGTTTAGCACTGATTGAAAACAAATAAAATAAACACATATTTTATGACAGAAAATATATATTTTCTGTTTACATATTTCTTTATTCAGAAAACATCTTGGTCTAAAAAAAATCTAGTAGATATAATCTAGATAGATAGAAAATCTAGTTTCAAAACAAAGGACTTCTCTGTTTGTTAAACGTTGCCAAAAAATATTTTCAAATTATATCATCACGATTGCAATAAGTAATGGCGTCCAAACTATATCACGGGGATGATATACCACTGACGCAATTTACTGCTTTCTATTGAACGGAAAAATACGCGCAAAACGCTTAGAGGGTTAAAGAAGGATTCAGAGGGCACTGCCTAATCAGATAAACGGAAAAATACGTGCAAAACGCTTAGAGGGTTTTAGAAGGAATCAAATGGCACTGCCTAATCAGATAAACAGAAAAATACGTGCAAAACGCTTAGAGGGTTAAAGAAGGAATCAGGTGGCACTGCCTAATCAGATAAACGGAAAAATACGTGCAAAACGCTTGGAGGGTTAAAGAAGGAATCAGGTGGCACTGCCTAATCAGATAAACGGAAAAATAGGCGCAAAACGCTTAGAGGGTTAAAGAAGGAATCTGATGGCACTGCCTTATCAGATAAACGGAAAAATACGCGCTAAACGCTTAGAGGGTTAAAGAAGGAATCTGATGGCATTGCCTAATAGGTAGGATCTGCTCTAAGTCTTTTAAAACCTTCAGAGCCACCGGGAAAAGAAAATTTTCTTTTTGCGGGGCATTCGTGAGTTTTCAGATAACGATTTAAGGCATCCGATCGATAAAACTTTTTTTTTAACATTAGCGACATCGAAACTGTATACCCTCGAGTTTAACTCTCACACGACATTTTAGATTTGTTTTCAAAGAAAATTTTGAATTGCAGTTTGGTTTCTTTTAAAGTTTCAACCTAAAAATAAATACCATTTATCGATATTTTAAGACCATATTTTCAATAAATTTAGATAGTTTATTCTAATTATTTTTAACTATCGGGAACTTACTTTTGAGTTATATTGGTTTTCTTCTGCATTAAAATCACCAGAAGTACAAGGAGTATTTTGATGCATTAAAAGAATTTTTTTAAAGGGAATAGTATATTAATATTAATAGATTAATATTAGTAATCTTTAATATTTCACAAAAAAAATGGTATTGAAAAATGTTTTGTCAACTGATCTGATGTGAGGCATTTGAAATCGGCAGTACAGGAGCTTCCTTCTCCTCATTCTTCAAGATAAAAAAACAAACAATCAATTAATCAAACGGAAATATTGAAAACACACGTTTCCGTCGAAATTTTTAGAAAGAAACTTGCCTCGAAATCGATTTCACTCTCTAAAAAATCAAGTCAATTTCAAATGTTTTCGTTTGAATTTCCTTTTAGTTGTAGTTCATTAATTCTTCACTTTTTTCTTTATTTTCCAACTGATGTTGTTCATGATGGAAATCGATTCGTGATAACTTCTGCTTTCCAAAAAGGGGTAGGATGTGATGGAATTTTAGGATCTCTTGATTTGAAAGAATAATAATACTGAAAAGAAAAGAGAATATTAGATCGATTTATTCCTTAATAGAAAATTCCTTTAACAGAAAACAATCAATTAATGCAATAGAAAATTTAATATACAACAAGCTTCCGTAAAAGTTTAAAAAGAAACTTACCTCGCAACCGATCTAACTTTCAGAAAAGTGTGACAAAGGATACTCTATGAAAATCTGTGAGGTTTCACTCAAAATCTAAACACAAAAAGTTTATTTAAAGTCTTTAATGCATATCTCAGACTTTTTATATAATTTAATAAAGAAGTCATTTTAATAAGTGAAAACATTTTTGCATCGCCATCTTCGATCCGCATATCGGAATTTTCAAGCAAAAGTTACTAGATATAGGTGAAATTTGTGGAAAATATTTTTAATTGAAGTGATATGTTAAAGTTGGTAATATTCGTGTTTGAAATAAATCTATTATCTGCTTGTGAATTCAGTATGGTCAAAATAATTATCTACTCAAAAATTTTATTACGCATACCTTAACATGGAGAATGAAAGTAGTTCCTTAACTACCTTTTCATTTTTTGTTAGTTTGAAAGTTAAAGAAATTTATCTAAAGCATTCTAACAAAATTATTTGATTTGTAAGGAGAATACGAATAAAATACCTGGCTAGGTATATCATTTTAACAAAAACGTATACAATTTACATATATACACGCTTAAAAGTGTAAGAAATTTATAAAATAATTAATAAAAATGTTGCTGACTCTATATAGATACAATTTTAAAAATAATAAATAATAATAATTATGTTGTGCGTCAATCAAACTACACGATTCTAGATTTAATTACATTTAGCATTGAGTTCTTTACAGTGGTGAATCTAGGATTTAGGTCTGGGAGGGGGGGCTGAGGTCATAAAAATTTTGTATTGTTGTGACGAACAGTGGCGGACTGGGTCTGAAAGGAGTGGTTGCCATGAGACAATGGGGGCCCTATCACATCTACATTACCATCTCAAATATATTTTTTGATATTATTTATTACAAATATAATAAATTAAAATCAATAAGTTAAGATAATCTATTCCTAATCTAAAACTCTATTATATATATATTACTAAATACAGTATACAAGTATTATTGAAAGTGCTAAATACCAAATATAAATGTAATTTTATGATTAAATATTAAATAATTTTGGTGGTTGTATAGCATACTGTAATTTTGGAACTATATTGTTTTATTGAGAATATTTTAACCAAACTGAAAATAAAGTGCAAACTATTTACCAATTTTAATTTTTTTTAAAGAATAATTCTGTCAAAGATTAACAACTCAAATGTACAGAAGTGTATTACCTTTGGTTCACTTCATTAAAGGCAACTCAGGAAACATTTGAGTTCGCTAAGGTGACTGTGCAAATCTGTTAATGAGTATTCTATATCCAAATCATCTAGAAATTCCTTTTCATAGCAACATACAGGAATTCCAAGTTTTCCTCAGACAATGAATTTCTCAATATGGTCTTTATGATCTTTAGTGGACACATATCCTGGGGGCCCGAATTGTCTTATATATAAGGGGGCCCACTTGCCATTGGGCAAGCTGGCAACCTGGCCAGTCCGCCACTGGTGACGAATGTCAAACATCATGGCTTATGTAAACCAAAACACTTTAAATTAACAGACATTATCCACCTGGCAATAAGAATTATAAAAAACAATACAAAACTTTCGATAATTTAATAAAAAATACAATAAATAACTACCAAAAAAAATGTTTTCTACCGCGTCAACGCTATAAGTACGATTGGAATGTCTACAAAGGTGGAAAATTTTCGAGCTTGGCAAGCCAGAAAGCAATGTTGTTTTTACGTTTTTATTATTTTCTTTTTAAAAAGGGAAATTAAGAACAGCTGTAATGTTTTTTAAATAAAATCAAAAATTCTGGCTTAGTTCGGGGGGGGGGGTATCCTTTAACATCAAATTATAGTGTTTCAAGGATATTTCCTCAAACACATATACATCGTAGGAAAGAGGCAAATAAATAATTACACAAAAAATATTATTTTTAATATACAGTAAAGCACCGTTTATACGTCTTTCGTATAAATGGCTGACGTAAAACTATGTTTAAATGAAAAGACGTACAATCGAAATATTAACTTTTATTATTATAAATTTAATGCTACAAACTCAAATTCATTAAAAAGTATTGGTTTTTAGGTTCCTTAAGTTAGTACTAGTAAAATACCGCATAGTATGGAAATCAATAAGTTAATTTTAAAATTAAACATTAATCATAAAAGTGAGGAAAACCATACCTTTATTGCATATCTTGGGTACTAATTATACATACAGTATACAATTTATGTTCATGCAGGTGGGAGTTTAATTAAAAAAATCTTTAACCGTCGTCTGATGAGTTCATTGTCCGTGAGTATTAAGTACATCAGTATGAATCGAATTAAGTTCTTTGATGCTTTTTTTTTATTATTCTTTTGACAAAAGAAATAAGTTCGAAGTTTTTCAATGGAGTCCATCGCTTCTTCAAAGGAAGGTTGAATAACTTCTTCATCATCGCTTAAATTAGCAGCAGATGATTTGCCTTCCATTAATTCATCAATTGTGAACAATTTCACAGTCATGATATCTTTATAACACTACTCATATTAGAAACGAAGAAATTTTCACATTTTAGAACTGCGGGAAATGACGTATAACCGAAGCTTTGCGTCGTATGAACGAAGTACTTTATCATTACAATGAATACGAATGAATCGAAACTGTGATGAAACGACGTATAAATGAGAAACGTATAAACGGTGGTTTACTGTAAATTCATCAATTGTGAATAATTTC